>OZ004716.1:1618270-2063270 GCA_963924515.1 Vespertilio murinus | reverse complement strand
GCCAGCCTCATGGGGGAGAGGGAGGCAGGGAGCAGTACTGGAGCGGACCCACTGTCCCAGCCGGCGCGCTGGGGGCCCGGGGCTCGAACCCAAGTCCTCCTGCAGCCAGAGCCGGGTTTAACCTCGGCAGCGCCGGCACCAGGAGGGGGCAGCCGAGCAGACGGGAAGCCGGGCGGCATCACGTCGGCCCTGGGGCACTCGCTGGCCGCCCAGGATCCGAGGTGGCCACAGGGTCTTCGGCTCCTCAGGCCAGAGGAACGCAGGGTGAGCTCAGCAGTGGGCGGGAGCCGGGAGCCGGGGTGGTCAGAGCTGCCAGCACGGGCGGCTCCTCGGTGTGGCCCAGGCAGCCCGGGTGTGGGTGGAGTTTTGGGTCCGGTCGAGCTTCCTTCCAACATGGCTGTTCTGCGAGGGTCCGGGGGTGGGACCCAGTTGCCTTGGTAACAGATGCTCCTGTCGGGGCGGGGTGGTGAGCCAGGCTGATTCCTGGCGTGTGGAGACACCGCCGATCCGACCAGAGGCCCGAGGCTGGGTGGTGTGACCGGCATGGGCGGCCACTCTGCCAGCGGACAGGCCTCAGGTCCCGGCTAACGAAACCGCTCCGTCCACCGCGGAGCCAGGCCTCGGCTCCGGCTGCTCTCGCACAGACACCGGGGCGCACACTCGTGCGGGTGGGGTGTGGGGGTGGCTTATGTTGAGGGTGCCCCACCAGGAAGTGGCAGAGCTGGGCCGGACCCAGGCGGCTCCGTGGGAACGGAGCGCAGACCTAACCCTAACCCCTACCCCCCACCCCCCCCCGCGGGGCCTCCTGCCCGCGCCCCGCGCCCCGCGGTGACTGCTGGGCAGGGGTGCAGCCTGCGGAGGGCGGAGGGAGGCCCAGGCCGCAGGCTCTGCACCTACCTGCTGGGGAGGGTGTGTGTGTGTGTGTGTGTGTGTGTGTGTGTGTGTGTGTGTGTGTTGGGGGGGGGGGTGAGAGGCGTCTGGGATCAGGTGTCCTGGGCCTTTCAGCTCCTCTCTCTGCAGGTCCTGGGCGAGGAGAGGGACGGGAGAGTGTCCGTGTCCCGCCCCTGACGAAGGGGCGGCCCCTCGTCCTGCAGCTCCCGGGTTTGGTTCTCACAGGGAGGGAAACAGCACAGCTCCCCCCGCTGCCCCCCCAGGCCTCCCCTCAGCCGCCCAGCCTCCTCACCTCGGCCTCTCGGAGCCGCCCGCCGCCCTCGTGTTTGCTCAGCGCCCGATTTATTATTTCAGCCGCTTCCCAGACCCGCCGCAGCCTCGCTCTCCTCCCCGCCCGCCCGCTGCTCACGCTCCTCCCGGCCCTCTCCCAGCTCCGTCCCGGGGAGCCAGCCCCCCCCCCCCAAGTCTGGGGGATGCCTGACCTCCACGTGACCCCGCACCCAGCCCTCTGGCTGCGGTCTGGGGGTCTCGGCGGCCGCCCCTGACCCCGGTGGGCGGGCGGCATCTTACTCTGGACGTTTCCTGGGGGCCCCCCAGCCCCTTTCCAGCCTGCAATCAGGGCTGGGGAGCCTGTCAGTCCTCTTGCCTGCACTCCCCTCACCCCCGGGTCCCTCACTCCAGTTTCTTCCTGATCAGCCGCCCTCCCGGCCCCTGTCCCCACCACCACGTGGCCGAGGCCAGAAGCGGCCCAGACCCCCTGTGGCTCCGAGGGCCGGGGCCGTGCTGCCCACCTCTGGCGCTCGAACCCCCAACCCAGGCGTTCTCTGGAGGGGCGGAGGAGTCGTGAGCGGAGGGAGCCGCGGGGTGCAGGGCCAGCTGGGCGCCGCTCATTAGCCGGCCGGGCCGCCGCGGGGCGGGGAGCCGCGTGGGGCCGGGCGGCTCGGCAGGCAGACCCGGTGCTCACCGGGGGAGCGTGGCGGGCGGGCGCCTCTGCTGGCGGACCCCCGACCAGGCCGGCCCGGCTGCGCCTTTGTGAGCGCCGCCCCCTCCCCCAACCTCCCCACACCCCGCCCCGAGGCCTCAGAACCCCTCGGGGGTGGTGGTGGGGGCGCGCAGAGGGGGCCGCCACGTTGCCATGGTGAGTGGGCGGCCCGCGAGGCAGGGCGCCTGTGCCCTGGCCCAGGGGTGCCGTGGGGAGCGTGTGTGCATGTGTGTGTGTGTGTGTGTGTGTGCGCGAGCGTGTGTGTGTGTGTGTGTGTGTGTGTGTGTGTGTGTGGGGTGTGTGTGCGTGTGTGTGTGTGTGTGTGGTGTGCATGTGTGTGTGCGCGTGCATGCGCCCAGGTGCCAGCCCGGTCCTCCCCGGGGCCTCTGCGCCCCTCCCCTGGCACCCTGGGGCCGCTGTCCCCGGGGGGATGTGTTTCCTGCCCCCCTTTCCTCCGGCCCTCCACCAGCTGGGGGCCTGGCGGCGCCCACGTCACTTCCGGTGCCGTGTCTGCCCTGCCCACGTGTGTGCCGGGGCCGTGGCATGGGCGCAGCAGCGTGTGTAGCGCCTGCCCTCGGACTCCGGTGCCCTGTCCCCCGCCGGGCTGCTGGTCCCTCGCCCGGGGGTGGGGCTGCCTCCGGGGCGGGCACCCGGTGGGTGCCCTTTGTCTCGCACCCGCAGCCGGTGCCCTCCCGCCCGGCCCTGCCTGGCTGCTCACTCGCCCCGACCAGCCCCGGCCTCCTCCCCTCCTGGGCCCGGCTTCCCGGGGGTCCGTGCAGGGAGGGCGCTGGCCGGCGGGGCTCACTTGCCCTGGCGTCTCCCCGTGCGCTGGCGGGCGGCGGTTCGAGTCCTGGGCCCGGCACATTGCCGGCCGTGGCAGGTTTGGTCCTCGGTCTGGGCACGAGCGGGAGGCAGCCCACCGAGGTTTCTCTCACATCGGTCACGTCAGCGTTTTTCTCCCCCCCCCCCTCTCTAAAATCAGTTAACTAAACCGAACCGAGCTGGTTCGTTCTACTCCCTCCAGGTGTGGGTGCTCCCCGAGGCCAGGACGGGGTCTCCTGGTGTCACCGCTCCCTCAGGCCCGAGCACCCCAGGGTGGGGGGCGAGGGGGACACCAGCAGGTCTTTGTCCCTGAAGCCTGGCGTTAAACCGGGGCCACAGGCAGGCGTGCGCGTGCATGTGTGTGCGTGCGTATGCATGTGCATGCATGTGCGTGTGCACGCATGTGTGCATGTGTGTGCACGCATGTGTGTGTGTGATGTGCCCGTGTCCCTGCGATGTTGGGGAGGGAGGCCCGCTGTGTTGCCCACGTGGGGCGTACACCGGGTCTGCTCAAAACCAGACGTGCGTGCAGCTCTGCTCTGGCGATCTCATTAGAGCTAGGGTTGTGGCTTTGAGGGGTGGGGATTTGGGGTTTGGGGGGGCAGGGAGTGGGGGACGAGAGCCTGCCTGTCTAACCAGCGCCCAGGAGCTGCGGCTGCCCGCACGGAGCCCTGGGCGGCGGGATGGACGGGCTGGGCGCGGGCAGCCCTCTCGCCGCTCCCCTCGGCGTCCGTGCGCGGCCCTCTGTCCGGGAGCGTCCCCGCCGCTCAGCTAGACGGCGCCTCCTCCGGGAAGCCGGGCCCGCCGGGTCCTGTGCCCCCCTCCCCGCCCCCTCTCGGCCGCGTCCTTCCTCTGTGTGGGCCCAGGCCCGGGCCGCCCGGCTCCTCCTCGGGCAGTGGCCACGCCTGACTGGTGCAGCCCGGTCCTCCGGGTGTGCGGCTGGGGGGCCGCCGAGTGGGCCCCTCACCTCTGCCCCGTCTGTGTCCCCGGCCGGTCAGGGCTGGCCCCTCGGTCAGCTTGAGGTGGAGACACCCGCTCGCCGTGTGGCTCGGTGTAAGCTCCTTAACCTCTCTGTGCTGCTCCTCGGAGCGGGGTCCCCACCTGCCCCCGCGGCCGCCGGGAGGGACGGCGGGAGGGGCTCCACGCGGCGGCGGGCCCGTGCTCTGCAGTTTGCTCCTGGCCCTGACCCCGCACCGGGCCTGGATCGGAGCCCGGCTCTGAGCCTGGGTCTGTGCTGCAGGCGGGCACCCCGCTTCACCCCGCGGCAGGGCAGGGGGGGGCCTGAGCCCTCGGGGGGCCCCTCACTCCTGCTGACCTGCTGGGCGGGCGCGGCCCATTTCCCGGAGGACCAGGGGGGGTGGGGATGGGAAAGGTGGGGGGTGGGCTGGTGGGCGGGGTCCGCTCTGCAAGGCCCAGGCCCGAGGCCGTCGAGTGACCAGCTCTGTCCCTGGGCGGCCGGAGGAAATGGCCAAGGTCAGCCCCGCGGTGCTGCCGGCCGGCCCGGCTTCCTGGGCAGCGCCCTGCCGGCCCGGCTCCTGGGTGGGCACGGTCAGCCGATGGCCTGCTGGAGGCTGCGGTCAGCTCAGCAGACCTTCTCTTAGATCCTGAGGCAGGTGTGGTGTATGCATGCACACACTCACACTCTCACACATACACACTCACTCAAACACATCCTCACACACAAACACACCCTCACACACACACTAACACACACATTCACACACCCTCACCCTCGCACACACACCCACACACACACACACACACACACACACACACACACAAAACTCACACACACACTCTGGCATTCACACACACTCACAAATTTAAACACATCTTCACACATACACATTCATGTATACACAGACTCACACACTCACACACTCATGCACACCCACGCACTCACAGACACGTGCACACACATGCACACAGTTACACACGTGTGTCATTATTACCTGCTATACACTCGCACACACACCACACTTATATCGGGCACACACACACACACACACACACACATACTCCAGTATACTTACTCCCCCATAACACACTCAGAGTACACATACAGAATTCACTTATGTGTTCCCCCCGCACCCAACACATGCACACACGTGCGCAAACATGCAACCCATGTATGTAAACACAAGTATGCGTACAGGTGCGTGGATACCGTGGGAGGTCTGTGTGTGCGAGCTCACGGGCGCCTACACATACACAGTGCACACAGGCGCACACTCAGAGCGTGTGCACAACCGGGACATGCGCTCCCCCCCCCCCCCGCCCTCTCCTCTGCACCCCTAGGCGTGCAGATGCGCAGTGAGGCCTGCTGCTGGGGTGTCTGTCCCCCAGCTCTTAGATCCTGAGGCAGGTGTGGTGCCTGCGTGCGTACACACACACACACTCTCTTAGCTCCCGCACGGTGCCCCCCCCCCACCGGCCTGTCCCCCGCCCGGCCAGCTCGGGCCCAGGGCGCCCCGCCCCCAGCGTGGACAGCGCTGCGCCTCCGCCCTGCACCTGCCCCTTTAAGAGCCGGGCAGGCGGGCCGTCCCCGGTGTCCGGCGGCGGCGGGGGGAGGCGGACAGCTGTGGCGGGGGAGGCGCGGCGGGCTCCCCGGGGGCTCTCGGCCCGGCCGTGCCGGGGAAGCGGGAACAAAGGCCGACGGCGGCCTCCCCCTCCCCGCGGCCTCCGCGAGGGCCTGCCCGCGGCCTCTGGGGGCCCCTGTTATTTCCTGAGCTGGCCGCGGGGCTCCTGGCCGGCGCTCACGGCAGGAAGCGGGCTGGGCATCTCCCCCCGCACCCCCCTTCCCCCCGCTCCCCCCGCCGGGCCGGCCCCGCAGGCCAGAGCGGCCGCTCCCGCGCACCGGGCCCGAGCCCTGGGCCCGCTCCAGGCCTGCCCAGCTCCGCCCGGGCGTCCCAGGAGGGGAGGCGTGACCCCGCCCCGCTGACCTCGCCCCCCCGCAGGCCCACGTGCTCCGCCCGCCATCTGTGCCGCGGCCCCGTGTCCGCCCCGGGCCTTTGTGGCCGGAGCGGGGGGCCCTCCGCACCGAGGAGGCCCGGCCGGTGTTCAGTGAATTCGTCCCGGTTGTGGGAGAAGCCAGCTCAGAGCCAGGGTTAGGGTTACCGCGGCGGCTGAGGTTACGGTCGGGGTTAGGGTTACCGAGCCCCGAGGAGGACGGGAAGGACCGGAGTTGGAGCCACAGACCTTTGTCTGAGTCCTGCACTTATCACCTCATTTATCGCCTCATTACCGGGTCCCCTGTCCCGCCCGGGCCACAGGCACACGCAGGCGCCCCGGCTCCAGGTCCCGGCTCCGTGGAGGCCAGGAGACCTTGGGCAGCGGATCCGCAGCGGCTGCCGAAACCGGGGTGGCTCAGCGGATAGAGCGTCGGCCCGGGGACTGAAAGGTCCCGGGTTCGATTCCGGTCAAGGGCACGTACCTTGGTTGCGGGCACATCCCCAGTTGGGGGTGTGCAAGAGGCAGCTGATCGATGATTCTCTCTCATCGCTGTTTCTAGCTCTCTGTCCCTCTCCCTTCCTCTCTGTAAAAAAAATCAATAAAATATATTTTAAAAAAATAACAGTGATAAATTGACATTCACAAGCCCCTTTTCCTGCGCCCCCCCTGCCCCCCATAGAACCCCTGGCCCAGCAAGGTCTCCCACCTCGCCCCTTCTCCGTCCAGACGGCAGTCTGTCCTCTGGGCTGCGTGGGCCTGAGGGCTGTCACTCAGGAGCCGCCGCCTCTCCCACATTCACTGTTTTGTTTTGTTTTTAAAATATATCTCTTTATTGACTTCAGAGAGGAAGGGAGAGGGATAGAGAGGTAGAAACATCCATGATGAGAGAGAACCATGGATCGGCTGCCTCCTGCACCCCCCCCCCCACTGGGGACGGACCCCACAACCCGGGCGTCTGCCCTTGGCCGGGAATTGAACCCGGGACCCTTCAGTCCGCAGGCCGACGCTCTACCCGCTGAGCCACACCGGCCAGGGCCCCGTGTTCCCTGTGGACCGGGCTCTTGCCTTTGCTTGCTTTATCCGAGCGCGACCCAGCCCCCAGCAGGGCAGAGCCGGGGAAACCGAGGCTGGGGAAGGTGGGAGGGCTCGGGGTGGGGCTTCTGGCTCAGGGTGTCTTTCCGTAGACGCGTCCTGCCTAAATGCACCCCGACACGCCCCCCCCCCCTGCTCCGAGTGTGGTATGACCTTGTGCTGTGCCAGGTCCCCCTCCGGCGCCCCCCCCCCCCGAGGGCAGGGCGGAGGGCCCCGGGCCCCGTGTCTGGCGGGCGCCCCGCGGGGTTTCCATGGCGAGCGAGCCCCCCTTCGGGGGCCCTGGGGTGGGGCTTTCCGTGGGGTGGAAACCTGACCCGCGGGCCGGGCAGGGGGAAATGGACGCGGAGACAAAGAGGAGAGGCGGCCAGCCTGGGACTCCCGCCAGAGCCCCCGCCTCCTGCAACGCCACCGCGGGGGACCCCGGGGCCGCCCCTCCCGGAAGGCCCGAGCCGGGCGGGCCGCGCTCCGCACGGTGGGTGGCTCGGGGGGGGGGGCACGGGAGACGGAACCCCACCCCCGCCGCCCTGGGCCCGCCGCCCTGGCCTGGAGTCGGGGTGTGCCTGCAGCTCCTGCGGAGACTGGGGGGCAGCCAGGGGCTCAGGGGCTGGGCAGGACGAGGGCTCGCCTCTCGCTGCCGCTCTGCCCCGGCCCCCCTCGCCGCCTCGTGGACCCCGGAAGCGGCACGTGGACCCCAGGTGTGGCCACGCTGCTCAGAGAGTGTGGCAGGCGTGCGCGGAGCCGACCGCACAGGCACAGGTCGCTGCAGTGCAGCCGCCTGTAATGGGGGGCGGACCGGCTCCCAGCATGCACGTGGCCGGGAAGTTCTACCGCCGGTCTAGCCGCCTGCTCAGCTGCTGCTGGCTCGGCCTCGGCGCTGGGGTCGCAGGGCCTGTCCCGATGGCCGGTGAGGTCGTGAGCCTGCGTCACCGCCCACGGGGCCCCGGCAGGCTTCCTTCTGTCCGTCCCCAGCGCTGTTGACCACCTGCTAAGCCAGCCGTGGGCAAACTACGGCCCTTGGGCCGGGTCCGGCCCGCGGAGCCAGAAGAGCGGAGGGTTCTCTTGCTCTCCCCTCCGCGCCTTCCCCAGCAGCCCAAGAGGAGAGTGCCAGCGTGGTCAGGCTGCTTTTGTGCCGGCCCTCTGGTCCAGTGTAAGAACCCATGGTGGCCCTCGCGTCAAAAAGTTTGCCCACCCCTGGACTAAGCCCACCCAGGTGACAGAGCCAGCGGACAAGTATGCACAGGTTTACCGGGGACGCGACCAGCGGGATGGCCCGCCAGGGAGGGAGGGTGTGGGGGGAGGGGGGGAGGCCGTGTGGCCGGGTGGGCAGCGAGGCCTGGGTCGCGGCGGCAGAGAGGGCGTGGGCCGTGCCCCTGACCCGGTGACAGTGACCCCGGAGGACCGGGGCCGAGGGCCAGGAGGTGAGGGCGCAGGGGGAGGCGGCAGCAGCTTTCGGGGCCCCGTGTCAGTGGAGAGATGATGGCGGCGGCGGGGGCCGAGGTCGGGGGTGAGAGGGGTCAGGCCAGGAATTTCTTTTGGGCCGGCCGGCGTGGCTCCGTGGTTGAGCATCGACCCAGGAGCCAGGAGGTCAGGGTTCGATTCCGGCCAAGGGCACCGGCCCGGGTTGTGGGCTCGATCCCCAGCAGGGGGCGTGCAGGAGGCGGCCGGTCCGTGATTCTCTCTCATCATCGGTGATTCTCTCTCTGGCTCCACTTCTCTGGAATCGTTAAGTTAAACACTAAAAAAGAAAAAAAAAAGTTATTTGACAGGTTGGCCCGACAGAACTGGTCTCCGGATTGGGGGTCGGGACTGACAGACGGAGAGGAACCAGACGGGGCGCTTCCTGGGGTGGGGGTCCCGGGGGAGGGGGGGCGGTGGGTGCGGATAGCGGTGGGGAGGCCGCAGGGCCAGGCCGCGGCGGCGGTGAGCCTGAGATGCCTCCTGGACGTCAGTGGGCACTCGGGGGACGGCCCCGTGCGGGGAGGCTGGGCCCCTGGGGTGTGTCTGGGGGTCATGAGCAATGTGTGGTTGGCGCTCCGAGCTGGACAGAGGCACCCACACCCCCCAGCCAGTGCGCCCAGACAGAACAAAGGAGTTTGGGTCCGGGTTCGGGGAGGCGAGCACCAGCGGCAGGGAGGAGGGAGGAGAGAGGGGAGGAGGGAGGAGGGAGATCCAGGAGGCGCTGGGAGGTCAGGGAGGTAGGAGGACACACAGGAGAGGCAGGGGTCCCCCCAAAGTCTTTCAGGAAGGAGGGGGGTCGCTGGGCAGGCCCAGAGCTTTCCAGAGTGGGGTGCCGTGACCTTGCTGGGACCAGCTCTTCCTCCGGAGGGGGACGCGTTGCCTGAGGTGTCCGCGGTGGGCGGGGGAGACCACCCACCTTCCTTTGCGGGAGCGATTCTGGGGCGAGGGGAGGCGGGGTTCAGGGGTTAATGAAGTGAACTCGCGTCGGCAGGCTGGCCCGCCCGGGGGTGCCTGCGTCGAGCCCCCTCCCCGGCTCCCGCTCCGGAAGGGAGCCGGCGGCCGGGCCGGGGTGGGTCCGGGAGCCGCCGGTCCACGCCGCCCGCTGTGCGCGCGCCCGAGGAAGTGGGCCAGCCGCGCCCGCGCCCGATTAGAGGGGTGGGCGGCGGGCGAAAGATCAGGAATGTTAATTAAGAAGCTGTCTTTCCTAGCGAGATGCCCGGGAGGGCGCGGGCCCGAAAGGGAGGGGAGGGGGCGTCCCGTGCCGGCGGCGCGGTGCCTGCCGTAATGAAGCCGGCCCTCGGGTTCGGGGGGGCCCGGCCTGGTCTCTGGGAGACCCCTCCGTCCACCTCAGGCAGCGGGTGCGGACGGGGGGCGGCGTGGCGGCCGTGGTCGGTGGCCGGCGGGCGTGGCGGGAGGGCTGCGTGAGCTGGCCGAGAAGCCCGTCTGTGTCCCGGAGTCTGCCCGAATGGGGTGCCCGGGGCACGTTCCGGGGGGGCCTCCCTGAGGCCTGGCTTCCTCTGGGGGGAGGGCTGGGGCCTGCGGGGACGAGGCCCACCTCGAGGGACCTCGCTGGGTGACCTTGGGCTGCGCCTGCCCCTCCCAGATCGCTCCTTCTGTGTCCAAACCCCTCCCACCCGCCTCCCTTCCGGGGGATCTCGCAAGTGCGCGGCCACGAGGGGCCTGAAACTCGGAGCCGTCCACAGGAATCCGCGAGGCGCCCGTCTCTGCGTGCCCGCTGTGGCCCCGCCCCCCCCTCCCAGGGCTGCTCTCCCGGGGTCCCCTGTCCCCAGGGGTTCCAATGCCTCAGACGGGCGCTGTGGCCCAGCGGCGAGGAACGGGGCCGTGGACGTGGCCCAGCCCCGGCTCCGCTGGCCTCAGTGTCCTCATCCGGACATCGGGGCCGGGGGTCCCTCCTCACAGCGAGACGGGGTCGGGGATCGTGCGGGGGCCGTGGCTGCTCCGTGCTCCCCACTTCTGTCCCTAAGGTGTGGACTGTGCGAAGACGTGGTTTTTGCTTTTAGTTGCTGTTCATCCTCACCTGAGCATATGTTTCAGAGAGAGAGGGCGGGTGGGAGGGAGACAGAGACACAGCGACCGTGCCCCCCCCCCCCCCAGGGCTAGGGATGGAGCCTGCCACTGAGGTACGTGCCCCTTGATTGGATTCGAACCGGGGACCCTTCGGTCCACGGGCCGACGCTCTCTCCGCTGAGCCAGACCCGCCGGGGCTGAGACATGACTGTGATTCTCTGTGTCCTCCCCCCTCCCTGACCGGAGGGTGTGTCCCCCTCCTGCCCGCGGTGGGTCCTGGGCGTCCAGGGGGCCCGTCGCTGGCGGAGGGAGCATGCCGTGGCCCCGGGCCGCCCCCCTCCTGTGGCCGGCGTGGTCCCGTCCCTGTGAGTCAGCCGCAGCTGGCCGCGCCGCGGGGACCGTGGCTCCCAGGGGGCCTGGCTTCCCAGAACCGCCCGGCTCGGCCCCCACCTGGCCCCCGAGGACGGAAGAGCGGGGGGCTTCCTGGAACCCTTGGCGGCCCCGGGGGGCGGCGGTGACGAAACCCAGGAAGCCGAGGGGAGGGGAGGGGAGGGGAGGGGAGGGGAGGGGAGGGGAGAGGAAGCCCCGCCGGCCAGGGCTTCCGCGTGGGAATTTTCTAGACTTTCCCTGGCGCGGGGCACGGAGGCGGGGCCGGGACGCAGTGCCCCGGGCAGGAAGCGGCGGTGATTGTGCATGTGTGTGTGCGTGTGCACACGTGTGAGCGACACCCAGACTCGGGGCTCGTGGCCCCCCCTTGCAGACCCACTCCGTGCTCGTGAGCGAAGCAAGTTCTTTTTCTGGAGTCACTGCCGTCGCAGGATCGCGATGGGGACGCTGCCTGCCAGCCCTGCCTCTTTCCTCCCCACCCTGGGGTGCGTTCTCCCGCGGGGATTCAGAAAGCGAGCGAGCGAGGGAGGGGGGAGACAGAGAGGAACGCTGGGGTGAGGGCCTCCCGAACTGCCCCCGAATAGGGCAGGGGCCTCAAGCCTGCAGCCCAGCCCTGGCCAGTGTGGCTCAGTGGACGGAGCGTCGGCCTGCGGACCGAAGGGTCCCGGGTTCAATCCCGGTCAGGGGCACGCACCATGGTTGTGGGCACATCCCCAGTAGGGGGCGTGCAGGAGGCAGCTGGTCGATGTTTCTCTCCCATCGATGTTTCTAACTTCCTCTCCCTCTGTAAAAAAAAATCATTAAAATCTATTTAAAGCACACACACACACACACACACACACACACACACAAACTTACAACCCAGGTGCATGCCCTTGACCGGGAAATCGAGCTTGAGACCCCTGGGTCTGCGGGCCGACGCGCTAACCACTGAGCCAACCAGCCGGGGCGCCACCCTGTTTTAAAGACGGCGGGGCCGGCCTTGGGGACGGAGACACAGAGGCCTGTGAGAGCACAGGCTCCGGGGCCCCGTGCTCAGAAAAGGGCCGCGGCCAGGGGCTCCCCCCAAAGCGAGCCTGTGCCCCGGGGACCTCGGACGCATGCGGGTGCGCCCAGCAGCGAGGAGCCCTTCGCGGAGACGAACCCCGCCTCCCCCGGTGTCTCCCCGGTGCCTCTCCGGGGGCCGTGGGCCCGGGCCCGGGGGTGGGGGCCGGCGTGAGCCCCCCAAAGCCCCGCTTTGGGGCCGGCTCTGCGGCCCCGTCCCCGGGAGAGGCTCTCGGCCCCAAGCCACCGGGGTGTGAAAAGGTGACAGGTGGGCGTGCGGCTCGGACCCCGTCCCTGTGAAACCGTGGCCGCGTGCGCCCGGGAAGGCGAGATCTCGCTCATCAGAGTCCGCGCCGCGCCGACGCCGCGTGGGGACGTGCCGACTCGCTCCGGGCCGGCCGGGCGCCCCTCCCCGTGGGGCCGGGCGTCTTCGTGACCAGAACCGCGGAGCTTGGTTTACGTGGGAGGGAAATGCTCGGGGGGAGAGAGCCGTGTGTATGTGCACCACTGCCCGGCACGGGGACCGGGGTTCCGTCCACAGTCTGGGCACAGCCTCCGTGGGGGCACCTCGGGGCTGGGCCCACGGTTCCCGTGAGCACCCGGCTCGGGCCCTGACCGGGAGTCGAACCCTGACCTCCGGGTTCACAGGCTGACTCCTAACCCCCGAGCCACGCCGGCGGCTTCAGCGTGTCCTTTTTAGAGACGGGGAAAGTGGGGCTCATGGGGCCTGAGAGGGTCCCCTAGGTGACCGTGGGCCCCTGCTCCTGTCCCCACGCCCCCGCCGGCTCTCCGAGTCCAGGTGGGACTCTCTCAGCTCCTGGGGAAGGCGGGGCACCAGGCCCTTGCTTGTCTGCTCCCTCATCGAACGTCCTCGTGGCTGCAGGTGTCGGTGCAGGTGGGGGAACCGGCGCAGAGACGGGAGGCCACCGGGCTGGCCCACGGCCACGCCAAGACTCGGGACAAAGCTCGCAGGTGCCCTTCGGGGCTGCTCCCGCCTGTCCCCAGGCTGTCTCTCTTCCCCCGACGGAGGGGGCCCCCATCGTACCTTCTACGAGGCGAGGAGCTGGCCGCTGGGTGCCCCCCTTAGCCCCCTCCCCACGGCTCCCCACGGAGTCCCCTCTGGCCCTTGGTGCAGATTCTCGCGCGTTCCCCGTCCTGTCTGCGCTCCCCTCCACGTTGGGGGGGGGGGGTCCGCGGAGGCGTCTCGGCCCTTTACAGTTCTGGAGAGTTCTGTCATCGGTGGCAGCCCTCTGCCCTGCTGTGACCGGCTCGCGGCAGCGCCCCCGGGGACGCGGGGCAATCGCCGGGAGGCTGCGTCGCGCTCGCTCCGGTGCGTCTCTGAAACGGCGTCTCCACCACGACCGTCCGGTGCGCGTTCGCCGAGCTTCGGGGGGACCATTCCACTGAGTGCCCGGCTCCGTGAGGGAGCCCCGGCTTCCGGCCGCCGGGCCTCACTCTGGTCCCTCCCGCCTGTCCGTCCCGCCCGTCCCCCTGGAGCAGCGATACCTCTGGTTCCCTCGTGACGCGTGCCTTCCCGAGGGCCGCGCACGGCTGATGGGGCGATGGCCCGGAGCGGTTTCGGTCTCCATGTTAGGAGACGTGTCACACGTCCGTGACGGGAGCGTTTGGGGGCGCACGTGCAGTTGTCACGCATGGGCTCTCCGTGAGAACACGCCTCCAAAAACCGTAAGCGTGAGTGCTGGCGCTGGCGAGAGTCGGGAGGGACTGCACCGGAGTCCTGTGTGTATTCCATGTGGAAGGAGCTCTCCTGCATGGAAACCGCCCCCTCTCTCTCCCTCCCCCCTCTTTCCCCCTCTGTCTCTCCCTCTTTCTCCCCCCCTCTCTCTTCCTCTCTCTCTCCCCCCTTCTCCCTCTTTCCCTTCTTCCCCCTCTTCCCCCTCTCTCATACACACACACACACACTCACACACACACACACTCACACACACACACAAACAGACACACACACTCACAGACACACACACACACACATACACACACACACACACACGCACCCTGAGCCACGCAGCCCGCCGTCCCTTCTCTGCGCCGTGCAGACCCCGAAGGGGGACGCGTTGCCTGAGACGGAGCAGAGCGCCCGCCCCCGGATCCCGGCGGGGGGCCCCCGTGGTGCCGGGAAATGGAATGGTTCTCGGGGCGATCAATACAAAATTAGCGGCGCTTAATCAGAGGCCCCGGCCTCCTGTTGACCGCAGGCCCCGGCGGCTCGGCGGCCGGGCCGAGGGGCGCGCAGGGCGTGCGTGTGCATAGAGATGGCCGGGCCGTGTGCGGGCCTCCTGGTGGGGTGGCCGGGTCCCCCCCGGATGCGGGGGGGGGGGGGCTGGGCCGGCCTCCCCTCCTCGCCCTGTGGGAACGTGTCTTGGTGAGCCCAGGGCTCCCAGCAGGCCTTGCTCTCACCGGCGGGGGTGGGCCCAGCGCCCTCGCCACCTAAATCACCCCCCCCCCACCCATCGGTGTGGTTCTGCAGAGGCCCCTCCGACGCTGCCTGCGCCCCTGCCCTGTGGGTAGGAGACCCCGGCATGCCTGGCCCCATTTGCTGGTGGTGGGCGCAGCAGCTGGTGGCCACAGCGTGGCCCTGGCCCCCGGCCCCCTAGCCTGGCCTCCTGTCCTGTCTTTGGGGTGCACACCCCCTCCTGGGCCCCTTCTCTGCCCCCCTCCCCGGAGGGGGGGGAGGGGCTCCTCTTTCTTCGGCGGCCGCCAGGGGGTGATCTGCACCCCAGCATCCTCGCCGGGCCACGGCGCCGGCCACACTCGAGCGGGATCGATCCAGCCCCCACGCTGCCCCTCCAGCTCTCCTCCCCTCCCCTCCCCTTCCCCCGCCCTCCCACCCTAGCCTCCATCTCCTCCCTCCCCGCGGCCTCGGAGACCAGCGCGACCCGCGGCGAGGGCAGCGCGGCCACGGGAGGGATCGGCGCTCAATTTTCACGGTTGCAGGGTGGCCCCGTCCCACTGTTCCTCATTACCGCGTGCGGCGAGCCCGGCCGCCGGCGCCAGAGCCACGCTGTTCCCTCCTTTTCGGTGATGGCTTTGTCTCCGCTTCCTGCTCTGCCCGGCCCTCCCCGCCCCCTCCTCCCACCCGCTCTCCTTCCTGCCCCCTCTCCCCGCGGCGGGGGAGCTGGGGGCTGCGGGCTCTGCCTCTGCCCTGTGGGTGGGTCGCAGACGCCCACGAAGGGCGAGGTGCGGGGACGCGGCGCCCGGCCAGCCGTGGTTTGTGTGTGGACGCAGCGCCGTGCCCCCAGCAGCACGGGCGCGCGGCAGGTGCTCCGTCCGTGGTCACAGGCCGACGGAGGACGTGCGTGGGCCGTGTGTCCGCTCTGGGTGCCGCCGGCCGGGTGGGGGAGGCCTGGGGTGAAGGCCTGGGGAGCCCCACGGGCCGAGCCGGAGGGGACACCGCTCCCACTTCCCGGGTGGGGAGACCGAGGCTCCGGTGTGTCCCCGTGTCACGGAGGTCTCTCGGACTTGAACTTGCGCCCCAAATCTCCAAAGAAGGGGCATGTTCACAGGCACCTCCCTGCCTCGCCCTGGGCTCAGGGGGACGGGGGGGGGGCTGGGGGCTCTGGCTGGGCCCGCTGCCTGCCCCAGCCCGCCTCCAGCCTCCGGGGGCGATGGCTGTGCCCACGCCGTGACCTTGACCCTCGGTGTCATCCCCGGGCCATCGGGGAGACTTCCCGCAGAAACACGAGTTTCCTTCTTTAACAAGGAAAACGGCCGAGGCGTCTGCACCGGGACCCCCTCTTTCGTGTGGCGACCATGAGGGTCTGAGCAGGGGCCGCGTCCTTGGGTGGGTGCGCCCCCTCCCCTCCCCCAGCCCCTCCCAGCTCGTCCTGCTCCTTTGCATGAAGGGGGGGGGCGTTGGTCTGCTGTGGTGAGTGTCCCGGGGGCTGTCTGACCATCGGAGCCTCCGCCTGCCCGTCCGCCCGTCCGTCTGTCCACCCATCCGCCCGTCCGCCCTCCGTAGCCCAGGTCCTGGGCCAGGAGGCCAGCGAAATGGAAGGTCTGGTCCGAGGGAAGAGATGGCCATCACCCTGCGAATCATTTTGGCCTCAGGTTCTAGGATTCCTGGCAACGGAGGAGACATCTTCTGGAAGATTCTATAGTCCAGGGGTGGGCAAGCTTTTTGACTCGAGAGCCACCGTGGGTTCTTACACGGGACCGGAGGGCCGGCACAAAAGCAGCCTGACCGTGCTGGCACTCTCCTCTTGGGCTGCTGGTGAAGGAGCGGAGGGGAGAGCAAGAGAACCCTCCGCTCTTTCGGCTCCTCGGGCCGGACAGAACAGCTGAACGGGCCGGCCCAAGGGCCGTAGTTTGCCCACGGCTGTTCTAGTCATTTCCGTGGCCAACCATGGGCCTGTGGAGAGAGAGGCCACGTACTCAGGCCTGCATGGCCAGCCAGGGCGAGTGTCCCTGTGAAGCTCGTGGGACGCAGTCCGGACCACGTTCAGGGGCCACGTTCAGGGGCCACGTTCAGCGTGGGGCGGCCGTGGCTTTGAAATTCCGTGCACGGAGCCACCCGGGCTGACCGGGGAGCCGCAGGCACCCCCGGCAGCTTCCTCACTTAAGAAGCGGATCTGGGATCTCGGCTCTCGGACGGCAAGTAGACGTTAGGATATTTGCCTGCAGCTCTGCGTGTTAAATGTCACCCCGCCGTCCGCACCGCAAATAGTTTAAACCTGGAGACAAACAGTGGCTGCCTCTCGGAATTTGGGGCCAGCCGTGGGGCACAAGCCGGGGGTCCGACTGGGTCGGCGGGCTCCCGGCCCGGCCCGGCGATGCCCCTGCCCCCTCCCGCCAGCCCTGGCAGGTATGCGTGCGTGCCTGCGTGCATGCGTGCATGTGTGCGTGTGTATGTATGTGTGTGTGCGTGAGACAGGGTTCACGGAGCCGCCGCCTGTCCCCTCCCGTGAGATGGGGCCGCGGTGGGCCCTGCGGATGGTGAGGGCCCGGCCGGCTGCCGCCCTCGGTGGAGCCCCCGGCGGAAGCATGGGGTGCGCGTCCTCGGGGAGCAGCCGGTGGGGAGCTGTTGGGGTGTCCTGTGAGGCCGGTTTTCCGGGTGTCGATTCCGTCTGCTCCCCCTCCGAGCACCTGGCCTGGTCCTTCCCTGGGGGGTGGGGTGGGGGCTCAGGCTGCTCCACTGCCTCCAGGAGAACGTGGGGGGGCCCCGAGGGTCAGGTGTCCTGTTTGGGGGAGCTCTTCCCAGCCCCCCGGCCTCGATGGGGAGAAAGGAGCTCCTTGTCCGGCCGGCGTGGCTCAGGGGTTAAGGATCAGCCTCTGACCCGGGAGGTCCCGGTTCGATTCCCGGTCAGGGCACAGGCCCGGGCTGCGGGCTCCATCCCCAGTGGGGGGCGTGCAGGAGGCAGCCGGTCCCCGATTCTCTCTCATCCTTGATGTGTGTGTGTGTGTCTCTCTCTCTCCTCCCTTCCTCTCTGACACCAGTAGAAGTAGATTTAAAAGGAAAACCCGAATGGAGAAACCAGGTGTGCATCCTTGGGTGACTTGGGGGTGGTGGCGTCTGACTCTGAGCCGCCTCCTCCCGCGCCCGGGGACGCACCGACGGCGAGAGAGCGGCACACACGCACGGCGGCGAGCGCTTCCGCTGGCGGCTGAGACGGGCTGTTCCGGAACGCGCTGCCAAGGAAATACGGCCAAAAAAAAAAAAAAAAAAAAAAGAAAAAAGAAAAGGGAGAGGGATGATGGCAGGGGATCGTTTAAACACGGCTGCTAACTCGGGTGTGAAGTAAAGCAGCGCATGCGTGTGCGGGAGGGACCCAGCGTCTGGAGAGCTGGTGCAGGGGACACCACCGGGATCCCGCCTCCTCCTTTCCCTCCCTCCCTCCCTCCCTCCCCTCCCCTCCAGAATGTCTTTTTAGTAGGTTTTTATTGATTTTATATTTTAAAAATATATATTTTATTGATATTTTACAGAGAGGAAGGGAGAGGGATAGAGAGTTAGAAACATCGATGAGAGAGAAACATCGACCAGCTGCCTCCTGCACGCCCCCGACCGGGGATGTGCCCGCAACCAAGGCGCACGCCCTTGACCGGAATCGAACCCGGGACCCTCCAGTCCGCAGGCCGACGCTCTATCCACTGAGCCACACCGGTGTCGGCTGTTTTGATTGATTTTAACGGGAGAGAGAGAGAGAAGCAGCAATGAGGAGAGAGAACCATGGATCGGCTCAGTGCCTCTCGCACGCCCCCCTCCTGGGGATCGAGACCCGCAACCCGGTCGTGTAGCCCTGACCTACATGGAACCCGGGACCCTTCAGTCTGCAGGCCGACGCGCGCTGTCCACTGAGCCGCCCAGGCCAGGGCCCCGGCATTTTCTATCAGGGGAAGAGGCGGTGCCCGGCCGACGTCTCCCTGGCTCTGTGGTGACTGACGGTGTGTGTGTGTGTGTGTGTGTGGGGGGGGGGGGCGGTTCCCCGCGACCACGCTCACCTCTCGCTCCCCGTCCTCGCGTCGCCGGAGCGGCAGCTCCCATTTCGGGGAGACGCGGGCTGCCTGGCTTTCCGTGGGCCTCTCTCCTCTTGCCGGGGGCTGGCGTGCTCTGATGATAAAATAAAAGGACCTAAACAAGGTTCATCCCCTAATTGGGAGGAAGCGAGCTGTTTTGATGGGCCGCCGGCGGCCACATTGATTTTCTGCCTCCGAGCGGCTCCGCGTGGCGTGCTGGGCCCCACCCCGCCCCCGAAGGCGGATGTGTGCTCGCGGGTGCGGGGTGGTGGGTGTGCGTGTGTGTATGTGTGTTTGAGTGTGTGCATGCGTGTGTTTGTGTATGCGCACGCACACATGTGTGTATGTATGTGTGTGAGTGAGTGTGTGTGAGTGTGTATGTGTGTGTGACCGTGTGTGAGTGTGCATGCGTGTATGTGAGTGTATGTGTGTGTTTTTATGCATGCATGTGTGTATGTGCATTTATGTGAGTGTGTATGTTTGTATGTATGTATGTGAGTGTGTGTATGTGTGTGTGAGTGTGTGTGAGTGTGTTTGTATGTGTGTATGTGTGTGAGAGTGTATGTGTGTAAGTGTGTATGTGTGTGTGTGTGTGAGAGAGAGAGAGTGAGAGAGTGTGTGTGTGTGTGTGTGTGTGTGTGAGTGTGTGAGTGTGAGTGTGTGTGTGTGTGTGTGTGTGTGTGAGTGTGTGTGTGGCCGGGAGTAGCCGAGCCCTGAGCCCCTGGCTGTTTCTGAATCGCTGCGCTTACAGGTCGGGGGGTGGGGTGGGGGGCGGCTTCCACCCTGAATGAACGCACTCTCACCTCCGCTCTCCCTTCTGGTTTTGGGGACCGGCCCTCAGGGCCTCCGGGTCGCTCCCCAGAGGAGACCCGCACCCACAACTCAAGAACCTAGCTGGTGCCCTGGCCGGTGTGGCTCAGAGCAGAGGGTTTGCGAACTGAAGGGTCCCGGGTTCGATTCCGGTCAAGGGCATGTACATTGGTGGCACATCTCCAGTAGGGGGCGTGCAGGAGGCGGCTGATGGATGTTTATCTCTCATTGATGTTTCTAACTCTTACCATTTCCCTTCCTCTCTGTAAAAAAAAAAAATCAATAACATATTTTAAAAAAAAGGATCTAGTTGAGAATGAGGGTACCCCATACTACAAACCTACCCCAAACCCCAATCTTAACAAAACGAGAGGCGTGCTGAATGCACCCTGGGAGGCCAGCGATTCAGTGGGTCTTCACGGGTGTGGGGCACCTTTCTCCCAACCCTGTCCTGAGACCCCGAGACCTGAGAACTGAGACCCTGATATCCTGAGACCTCAAGACCCCGAGACCTGATACTCTAAGACCCTGAGACCCAGAGACCCCGAGAACCCCAGACCCTGAGACCTGAGACCCCGAGAACCCTGAGATCTGAGACTCTGAGACCCCCAGACCCCAAGACCTGAGACCCTGAGATCCTGAGAACCCCAGAACCCGAGATCCCAGAACCCGAGATCCCAGATCCTGAGACCTGAGACCCTGAGACCTGAGACCCTGAGACCCCAAGACCTGAGACCCTGAGACTTTGAGACCCCCAGACCTCCAGACCCTGAGACCTGAGACCTGACACCCTGAGACCCTGAAACCTGAGACCCCGAGACCCGCCGCTCACGGATTGTGTCCCCCGCTGCAGGAGGCCTGGACGGGGACCCCGAGTGCGAGGAGCAGAAGGCGGGCCGGGCGCTGGAGGACCGCAGCAGCGTGACCAGCCAGGAGGAGCGGAATGAGGACGACGAGGACGTGGAGGATGAGGCGCTCTACGCCTGCGACCACTGCCAGCAGGACTTCGAGTCCCTGGCCGACCTGACTGACCACCGGGCCCACCACTGCCCCGGAGGTAGGCGCCGCGCTCCGTGGGGAGGGGACACAGCCATAGCCGGGGGCCTCCATGGAGACCGGGGTTAACCACGCAACTGTGCAGCGAGCGCCATCACGCCGCGGCGTCCGGGGTCCACCGGGTCCCCCTCTGCAGTAATTAACAGTACACTCGGGCGCGTCTGCCGGCGGGAACTGGGGGGCGGCTCCCCTCCCCGTCCCCGGTCCCTGGTCCCCTCCCTGTCCTCCGAGGTTCAGCGCCCTGCACCCCGCGTTTCTGGAAGGCCCGGTGGAAGGGCCGGTGGGAAGAGGTTGCAGGTGCCCCAGGGAGAGCCCGTGCAGACACGGACCGGGGTTCACCCCCCGAGGGGGCCCTCTGCTGGCCCCCCGTGGCTGGTCGTCCCGGTCTCGGTGTCCTCGGTGCCCCGGGAAGGGGGCCGAGGCCAGTGGTCTGCGGGAGGACTCCAGACGTCTCACGGCGTGGGTGACCGCGTGTGTGGGGCGCACGGTGCAGGGTGCGTGTGTACGGGGAATGGGGGACAGTGGCACGTGTATTCCCTGGGGCGTGGCAGCCGTGCTCTCTGTGTTCCTCTCACGCATCGTCTTCCCTCGTGAATGTCGGATGGAAATATCTTGGGTGCTGGTTTGTGGGGAAGGGACCTAGAACCTCAGCCCACGATGCCAAAGGGGACCTGTTACCTGTTGTTGTTGTTGTTTTTTTGGGGGGTGGGGTGGAGTGGGAGTGGGTGGGTGTGTGGGAAATCTGCTGGTAAGAAGTAGGTTGGGGCTCGAAGTCCTCACCTTCCCCTACTTTTCGTACCACCGTGGAGGTTTGAAAGCCAAGTATTGGGGGGACTGCTATGACTTGCCCTCAAGTGACAGCCATACCTGCACCTGCCCTGGCGAGGCCACCTGCCTGTTCTCAGTGTCTGAAGGGGACAGATACCCCAAAACCAGTGCTCCCAAGAGGACTCTTACAGGCTTGGGATTTCTGGGGGGCTCAGCCAATCACACACCCCAGGCATTTCACCTGTTCTCAGAACCTGAGCCGATGGAGGGGTGGGCGGACGGGCTTAGATGGGAAGCTCCCCAGGAGCTGCCAAAACCGGTCTGGCTCAGTGGACAGAGCGTCGGTCTGCGGACTGAAGGGTCCCAGGTTCGATTCCGGTCAAGGGCATGGACCTTGGTTGCGGGCACATCCCCAGTGGGAGGCGTGCAGGAGGGAGCTGGTCGATGTTTCTAATTCTCTATCTCCCTTCCTCTCTGTAAAAAAATCAATCAAATGTATTTAAAAGAAAGAAAGCAAGCAGGCTCCCCAGGAGAGAGCGGCCTGCAGGGGCGAAGGGGAGCCAGGAGGCGGGGTGCCCGGCCTGTGTCGGGCTGTGGGACGGGCGGGGGGCGGCAGAGAGCCGTGAGGGCCTGTGTCAGGCTGTGGGACGGGCGGGGGGACGGCAGAGAGCCACGAGGGCCTGGCTTCCCCACTGGGCGGTTGGCAGGGGGGGTGGGGAGGGGGGGTGGCCGATGGGTGGAAGAGAGGAAACGGGATCCCTGCTCTCAGCACCGAGCAGATCCCACACGGACCGGAAATCCAAACACGAAAAGAAAACTTAAAAATACGGAGAGAGAAACAAGCAAGTTAAAAATAAACAGAACACCCAGCATCCGAGGGGAAGCCTTTTCTAAGTATAGCCCTCCGCCCAGAGGCCATAAAACAAGACAGAAACTCTGGGCCACGGCAGTAAATCAATGGGACTTCCCCCCCACCCCCCTGGCCACGGCGGTTTTCCTGGACATGCGGGTGCCCTGCCGACGCCGGGAAGACGCCCAATCCGTCCGTGGAACATGGGGAGGGGGGCAGCCCGAGGCCAGCACCTGCGTGGGTCGGTGGCTAGCGCACCAAGGTACATGCCCTTGACCCGATTCGAACCCGGGACCTTTCAGTCCACAGGCCGATGCTCTATCCACTGAGCCACACCGGTTTTTTAAACCTACCAGTTTGTGTGTCCTTGATGCTGAGGCTTGGAGCGTCTTGGTCTCCTCTCTGCCCCCAGGGTAGCCTTGGCCTGTGGCTAGAACACGTGGTTGGAGCTCAGTGAATGTTTGCCCCCACGGTGGCCTCGGCCCGTGGGAGGGCCCGAGGTGTCCGAGGTACGGGAGACCGCGGGAACGCCACGGACAAAGGGCTGGGAGTGCCTGCTTCCCCGGGGACGGGCGGCCGCGGTCATGGTGCCGGCGGCCGGGGCACAGGCACAGGGCCCGGGACTGGGCTGGGGAGTGCGTCCTCGCCTGGCACTCACTGCGGGCCACGGCGGGCCACGGACCCCTCCCGTGTCACCACGGGCTCCCGCGCAGCGATGCCGCTGCAGGCGGCTTCCGCTCACACCCCTTGACCGCGCTCCTAACGAACAGCTGGTCCGGCGTTTACGGAGAAAGTTGTTTAAGCCCGGCCCGGCCGGCCGGCGTGGCTCCGTGGCTGAGCATCCACCTCTGAACCAGGAGGTCACGGTTCGATTCCCAGTCAGAGCACAGGCCTGGGTGGCAGGCGGGATCCCCCGTGTGGGGCGTGCAGGAGGCAGCCGGTCCATGACTCTCTCTCATCACTATGTTTCTGTCTTTCTCCCCCTCTCCCTTCCTCTCTGAAACCAATAAAAATAGTTAAAAACAAAACAAACAACAACAGCAAAGACAAGTCTTGCCGGAGCTGCCAAACGCCATTTGCTCAGAGGGAGGGAGCCCCCGGGCGGGTGGTGAGGGGGGCGCTGGGCTGTGGGGCGCTGGGCACGGAGGCCACGTGCCCCCCCCCCACCTCTGGTCACTCCCTGCCGGCTCCCGGACGGCGGCAGGAGGAGTCAAGGGCGGAGGAGGTCAGGGAGCGTCCGAGGAGCCGGAGTTCATTATGTATGTATTTATACGCACCAGCCTGCCCCTCGCCGCTGCCGGGCCCCGGAGGACGCGCTGGGAGCGGGCACCGAGCTGGTTTCATGGAGACGAGGGCCGGCCCACACTCCCCGCGTGGTATCGGAGCGGAGGCGGCATCGGGAGTGGGCACAGGGTCCATTTGGGGGGATCACCCCCGGACCCCCAGGAGCCCCCGGTGGTCCTCTGTGAGGGGCTCCTGTCCTGGCCTGGAGGGACAGCCGGGGGCACGGGCCCAGAGGAGGGGGCGGCGTTCTGAGGGCCCTCTGCCCCCCCAGCCCCCGAGGCTCCGTCTGCTCTCTCATCTTTCCTTTCGCGTGTGAATCCTCCGCTGAGGCCATTTTCCCGCGGGCTGTTTAGAGAGGGAGGGAGGCAGGGAGGGAGGGGGACAGAGAGAGAAACGTGGGCGTGACCGGTCGCCTCCGTCCGGCACGCGCCTCGCCAAGGGCCAGGGGTCAAGCCCGCCACCCGGTCCCATGCCTTCGACCGGGGGATCGAACCCGAGACCCTTCAGGGTGCGGGCCAACGCTCTAACCACTGAGCCACGCCGGCCAGGGCGAGGGCAGAGGTTCGCATTTTTATTGTCTCTCTCCCCCCCCCCCCCCCCCCCGTCACCTGCAGAATGAAGTTGTATGTTCAGTTGGACTCACAAAGCCCCCATGGTCTCACCTTTGCTTGTGTCTCCGGCATCAGCTCCCATTCTAGCTCCCCAAACCACACACAATGCACACACGTACACACACATATGCACACACATGCACACACATGTACACACATGCGCACGCACACACCCTCCAACAAGACGGAGCCAGCTGCCGCTCCCTGCAGCACGTGTGTTTTTAAAGCCCCCGTGGCCGCCACGTGGAGCGTGGATCCCCGTGAGCCGTGCGGGGGGCTGGTTGGCGAGGTCTCTCTTGGGGCCAGCAGCCCCGCGGCCCGGGCACCGGGTTGTGCGCCCGTGGGTGCTGCTGTGTCCTTGGCTCCGCGAGCCCGGCTCCCTCTCCCCGCTGTGGGCCAGCAGCCCCGCTGGCCGCGGAGGCGGGACCGAGCCGGGACCCCGGGGGCCGCGTGGGCCGCCGAGTCCCGGTGTGGCGCGTGGAAGTGGCCCATTTTGCCTCAATCTCGCGCTGTGTTCACGAAGGGGCGGCTGGAACCACCGCCGGCTCGTCTGTTTTAATTTCCTCCCGAGGCCGGGTCGCCTAGGCCCCAGCGGCTGGCCGAGTCCGGGCCTGGCAGGGAGGAGGGCTGGTCAGCGGCTGGGTGCCGAGCGGCGGCCGGTCAGCCGTTTGGCAGCGCCGGGCCGGGCCAGCACACCTGGTGCTGGCGGAGGGGGCAGCGGAGGCCCCGGCCCGGCCCCCCCAGCACCTCCAGCCCCTTCCACCGGGGACGGGAGGCCCCGTGCCTGTGCCAGGGCCGGGCTCGGCTCCAGCGTGGCCGCCGGCTTGGCAGACGCAGCGACAGCGGCTGGCTGGGGGCTGGGAACCTGGGGCTCCATCTTGTTTGGGGCTGCAGCCCGCCGGCTCGTTCACCCGGTGACGGAAGCCAGGCCTGCCCGGCGGGCTCGGCGGGTGAGCACCGACCGAGGAGCCAGGAGGTCGCGGTTCGATTCCCGGTCAGGGCACAGGCCCGGGTGGCGGGCTCCGTCCCCGGTGTGGGGCGTGCGGGAGGCAGCCGGTCCGTGATGCTCTCTCATCCCTGACGTTTCTATTTCCCTCCCCTCTCCCTTCCTCTTTCTTGAGTAATCCATAAGAAATATTTTTTCCTTTTTAAAAGTATATTTTTATTGATTTTTCTTTTTTACAGAGAGGGGTAGAGAATTAGAAACATCGAGGAGAGAGAAACATCGGTCAGCTGCCTCCTGCTGTGAATGTGCCTGCCACCAAGGTCCAATGCCCTTGGCCTGAATCGAACCCGGGACCCTTCAGTCCCCAGGCTGACGCTCTATCGACTGGGCCACACCGTTTTCGGCAACAAGAAATATTTTTTAACAAATATTTTTTTTATTGATATTTTGCAGAGAGGAAGGGAGAGAGAGAGCTAGAAACGTCGATGAGAGAGAAACATCGACCAGCTGCCTCCTGCACACCCCCTACTGGGGATGTGCCCGCAACCAAGGTACATGCTCTTGACCAGAATCGAACCTGGGACCCTTCAGTCCCCGGGCAGACGCTCTATCCACTGGGCCACACCGTTTTCGGCAACAAGAGCTATTTTTAGAACACGAAGCCCGTCCTTGGCGGCCACCGGTGGCCTCCTGGTGAAGGGGCGGCGATGGGCCGGAGCTCAGGTCTCGGGGACCGTGCCCCCAGGACCCCCGTCCCCCCGCCTCTGCTCGCGGGCGTCCTTCCCGGACTGCCTGTCCCAGCCGGCCCCCCGTCTCTTCCCTCTCCACCCGCCCTGGCCCCTGAACCTGCCGTGCCCTCGCTGTGCCCCTCTCTCCGCCTGGCACCCCCACCCACCTGCCCCTCGCTTCCCGGCAGATCCGGCCGCCTTCCCCCCGCCGCCGGCCTCCGAGCGGGTGGCCGCTCGCCCGCCCGGCCCTCCCCGGGGCTCCCGGGAGCTCCCGGCCTGCTCCCTCGTTTCCAAAATACATTTCCCTCGTTTCATGCTTGTCAGACACGTTCATTGCGGGAGATCCACGAGGCGGAGGCAGGCCAAACACTTAAAATAGAACCCAGCTGCAGCCGGAGACCGGGGGCCGCCGTCTCTCCGCCGTGCGTGGCCTTCCCGGCGCGTCCCGCCGCCTCCCCGCTCACCCGAGGGTGGTGCCCGCCCGGCGGTGCATCCGGGAGGGCTTCCTGGAGGCGGCGAGACGGAGACAGCCGGGACGGGGGGATGAGGGAAGGAAGGACGTCCAGCGGCCTCCTCCGACGGGCTGTGCCGTCCACGTCCGGTGCAGCGCCCTGTGGCCAGGCCGGGCGTGCCCACCCCGCCGCCCGCCCACCCAGCGCCCTGGCGGGGGGCAGGACCCGGACCTCCTGCCTCTGCTCGCCCAGGCGCTGGCGTTGCCGGCGGGCTCACGGACTGTTTGTGGGATGGACCCCCTGCGTGCCCACCTCACTCCTCCCTTTTTCCCCTCCCACCGGCTCCCAGGAAGGAGACCCCACCACCTGGTTGACCTTTGCAAGTCTAATCCGAAAGCTGGGGGGTCGGGGGGTCTGGGGCGGAGGGTGCGGGGTGGGTGGGGAGGCCGCCGCGGGGTCAGCAGCACTGCCACCTGCCCGGGAGCGGCTTCCAGGCCTGGAGGGGACTGGGGGGCCCGGGGGGCTAGGGGGCCGCTCCGTGGGGAGGAGGAGGGACCCAGTCCCTGCCTGCCTGCCTGGCCGTCCCCGGCGGCGGCGGCCGTGTTCGAAGGCCTCCGGGTGCCGCCGCGGGCGCCTGGCCAGTGTGAACGCACAGCCCTGCGTGTGACCCGGGACGCCGGGGACGGAGTCTGGGTTCAGGGAGCCCACGCGTGGACCAAGCACACGTGACTGCGCCGGGTGCCACGCCGGCTCCGCCGCCACGGGGCTCACCCACAGTGTGGGGGTCGGGGTGAAGGGTGACCGGCCCCCCGGGACTGGGGGGCGTCCGGGGCGTTGGGGTTCGGAGGGCTGACGCGGGGAGCGTCCCGGACACGCTGGGTGGTTACTCCGGTCGAACGGAATGCAGATTCCTACGGGGCGAGGGGTGGGGACCCTCGGGCAGGGCCGGGGGCACAGGAGGGATTGTCTGCTCCGGGCCCAGCGCACCCCGAGGGGGCTTTCCATGGGGTTGGGACAGCCAGGGCGGGTGGGGTGCTGGGGGCCACCTCCCCCCACCCAGGGGTCACCCTCGGGGCCCCGCCTGGCCAGGGGCTGGGGCGGAGGCCGCTCTCTGGCCGGTGGACCCCCCCGGGGCTCCCATCTGCAGAGGAGGGCCCCCGACATCCGCTTTGAAGGGGACACGGGCCCGTCGCCTCCTGAGACCCCACGGAGTGCGTCCACGGCGTTCACCCGGACCGCGCCCTGCGTGGCCTGGGGGTGCCACCCCTCCGCGTCGATGACACTGAGCGTGTGGGGGTGACCGTGGCTCCCGAGGGGACATAGGTTACACGCGTGTCGTCGCGTGACACACCACTGTGTGCCTGCGGCCCGGGGCCGAGCCTCCGTGTCTTCCTCCCGCCTTCCCCCGGCACGCGGGCCCAGCACCCAGTGTGCGCGGGCGCGGTGCCCTCAGGAGCCAGTGGGGTTGGTCTCTGCCCCCGGCCCCGCAGCCGCGAGGAACCGGCCACCTCTGGCAGCATTAGAACCTTCCCTCTCCACCCCCCATGGCCAGGGCTGCTGAGGGAGCACCCCCTTACGGCAGCAGCGCCTCATCGTCCCCAGCTGCCTCCCCCGGTGCTGACCCCCCAGTGTGTGTGTGGGGGGGCCAGGGCTCCTCTCCGGAGCCTTTGTCCCCAGAAGCCCGGGAGGGGGCGGGAGGGTGGCATCCGGCACCTTCTCTGGCCAAAGGCCATTTGCCCATTGAAATGCAGGTCACTCTCAGAGTCCCCCCCCCTCCCCGCCCCCGGCTCAGGAGGGCCACGGGGGAGGGCCACGGGGTGACCCTGTGTTCCTGGTCCCTCCACCCCGGCTCCAGAGCCAGCCTCCCGCGTGGAGGTCAAGTCCTGGGCAGGGCTGGACACGAGGTCACCCCCCCCCCGCCCCCCTCCCCGCCTCCCCGCTCGCTCCTGCCTCCAAAGAGATGCCTTCTATTTCTGAAGGTGCTGTGTGCACCCCCCCCCCCGGCCCAGGGGGACCCCCAGGCTGCCCGTGGACGGCGCGGTTCAAAGGGAATGAATTCCAGCCGCAGCCACACCACAGCGACATTGCTCCGGGAGGGTTTCTTTGTGTGCTGGCCTTGGCGTGGGGGAGCAGGTCGCCTTCCCTCCCCTCCCCTCCCCTCCCCTCCCCTCCCCTCCCCTCCCCTCGGGGCCGCGTGGAGTGTGTGTGTGGGGGGGAGGCCAGCCCCGGGCGCTGGAATGCGCCCGCCCGCGTGTGCCGTGTGTGTTCCTATCAGCACATGCACACATTTATCACGTTACATCTGCTTTTACCTTTAAAATTTTATGAACACGGGCATATGGCGCTTTCTCCTGCCACAGGGAGAGGGAGTGTGTGCGTGCCTGTGTGCATGTGTGTGTGTGTGCGTGTGCGCGCGTGGCTCCTCGAGTGGCTGGGAAACTTGGCGAGGGGCGCCGGGGCGCAGGGCGGGGGGCCGTGGGTGAGCGCCCTCCCCCGGGCCCCGCTGGCCCTCGGCCCCGCCGGCCGGCCGTCCCCGCCCCCATCGCCTCGGCAGCTAACTCCTGGGAGCCCCCTGCCTTATTAAAGCCACAGATCACTTCCCGAGCCTCACGCTGTCAAGACCGGCGGGCGCCCCCCTCTCAGCCCCCCAGCCCCGTCCAAACCCCCCCCCCCTCCTGCCGCCACGGCCGCTGCCTCTCCTTGGAGGCCTGGGGGGTGGGGTGGGGGGCGGAGGTGCCCCCTCCTCCTCCACCGGCTGCCCGCCCGCGATCGGCGGCCTCGGATTCCTTCAGTAAAGCCCTCGGCGGTGGCGGCGGCGGGGAGACCGGCGGCGGCTCCGGAGGCCGGCCCGCTGGAAGTGGCGGCCGGCGCGGGGGTGCGAGGGCCGGGCTCGGGCCGCCGCGGCGCGGCCTCCCCCGCGCCGGGAACATGGACGGTGCCGGCGACGCCGGGCTGGCAGCGCCGGGCGGCTCCGGGGCCCGCCTCGTGCATGCACCTAAACACTTCGCTGAGCAATCTGTCAACATGTCAGCGACACATGTTTTGTAAAAAGCCTCCAGTGGGAGTAATGACTCCCTCCAGGACTTCCCAAATGCTTTGAATTCAGCAGATTTCTATGGCGGCCTCCCTCGGGGCGCCTTCACAATGCCTACATTTCAGAAATTTGAGCCGCGGACCCCTGGGGGCCCCCTTTCATAATGCCTCGCAATGCGGGGTTACATTGTGGGGCGTCTCCGGGGGGCCTTTATTAATACCTGCATTCTGAGGAGCTGGAAATTACACGGGGCGCCGCGGGGGCCCGGAGCCGCACCAGGAAGGAGAGAAAAACTCTGCGGGGAGGTTTTTTTTTCCCCTTCCTGCTTCATGCGAGGCTGAAAGAGAAGAATTTGCTAAAGGACAAAATTGAGTGTGTTTGAGCCTCCTCCATTTAATCGGCCTTCCCGAGCGGACGCGGCGGCCGGCCGGCGCCGGGGGGCGGGCATGGGGGGGTCCAGGGCGGGGGGAGGGGGTCCGGGGTCGGGGGGGGCGGCGGTGCTCCTGTGTTTGAGCCGCACGTTGGTACGAGAGGGGCCGGAGCGCGGGCTCTCTGAACCCCCGCCCGCCCGGGTCCGGGGCATTGTTGGAAGGGAACGATTGTTCTTTCTGGTAATTGGAAGCACCTCTGGCCGCCCCCCCCCCCCCCCCCCCGCCCTCAGCCGGGGAACTTCTGGAGGAGAGCCGGCTCCCCCCGGGCGTTCTCCGGGGGTCGGTGTGAGACAGGGGGGCCCCGTGCCCCCCACCCCTCCCCTCCCCTCCCCCCTGTGCACAGAGATGAGAAAACCCGCCTGGGAGATCCACCCCAGAGCCTCCTTCCTCCCCGTCCAGCTGGGCCGTCGGAGGAGGAGGAGGAGGAGGAGGAGGAGGAGGAGGAGGAGGGGGAGGAGTGGGGGCCGCCTCCTGCTCTCTGGCAAGTGTTTTGTGGCTGAAGTCTGGGAGCGAGAGAAGGGGTGCTCCTCTGCCCCCCACCACACACACACACATGTCCACACACACGCACATAGACACGCATGCACACACACTTGCATGCACACAGCACACACTTGCACACACAGCATGCACACACACTGGCACACGCACACACACTTGCACGCACATGCACACTTGCACATGCACACACACTCTCTCTCTCTCTCTGCAGTTTCTGAGCGGGGCCTGCTCCACGCCTCCCGTCTGTGCGGCCCCCGCCGCCGCCGTGGCGTTTACAGGTCACAAGCCTGGACCGCGTGCAGCCCGGGGTGAGCTCGCACGGCTCCCCGCTCCAGAGCCGGGCGCCCGGCGGGCGGGCTGGAAGAGGCCTCGCGGTTCAGGGTGCAGCCTCGTGGACGGGGACGAGCAGGGGACGGGCACAGAGCGCCCGGGAGGCCGACGGGCCGCCGCCGAGGCCAAGGAATCCTAAGCGGCTGATAAGACCCTCCCTCCTCCCTCCTCCCCCCCTCCCTCCTCCTCCCCGCCCTCCTGCTTTCTGCCAGAGCGAGCGCTCTCACAGGGGACTGGGAGGCGCATCCCCCCCTCCGAGAGGCTCCAGCCGCGCTCCGCCATCTGCGGTCCCCGGGGCCGCCGAGGGGGCCGGGGAGGGGGCCGCCCGCCGGGAGCGGCCAGGGTCAGCCGCTCACCCAGATCCCCGGGCTGGTTAATTATGCGATTGCATCATCGACCCCAGGCTGGCGAGGGGTGCCAGGGCCCGCCCGGCGCGTTCCTCAGCCCCGCTCCCCCCCCCAGCCCCCCCCTCGCCCCCCGCACCCCCCGCCCGCAGTTGTGGGACCCGCTCGCTCTCGTGCTCCAGCCGGATTTCTCTCCTCGGTGCTCACATGGAGCCCCGAGTCCCCTCCCCCCGGCCAGGACGCTCTGGCGGCTCCTGGGGGGCGGGGGCGGGGCGGGGCTGCTCTGCTCCCAGCCGGCCCCCTGGGTGTCGGCAGGGGCTGGGGACCCGGGGACCAGGAGCCCGCGGCGCTGACTTGACATTTTTAGCCGAAGGAAGGCCTTTGTTCCCCCGACTTCCAAGCAGCTGTGGGTTGGAGGGCACTCTGCTCTCTCTCTCCCCCCCCCCCTCTCTCTCTCTCTTCTCCTTTTTGAAACATTTTATTTTAAACCCTGGGCCTATTTTCCCCGTTTCCTCTCGTAGGAGTGTGACCCTGGGAACCCCAGGCGTGCCTCGGCTCTCCCCACGCCATCACCCCTCTCCCCGACCCGGGAGGCTGGCCTTCCCAGCAGCCTCTGGGGCTCCGGCCGGGCCGCAGGCTCCCCCGGGAGCCGGAGCCCTGCCCGGGGCCTGCAGCCTCCTGCCGGGGCGGGAGCCGCCATTTCCCTGCCCTCCTTCCTCTCCAGACGGAGGCCTCTTTCGGGGGGCCGGGCGGCTGGGGGGGGTCCACCCAGGACCTCTGGTCTCGGGCGGGGCGAGCCGCCACGGTGGGCGGCTGGAGGAACGGGAGAGGAAGGAAACCCGACCCGCCTCGCGGGAGCCGGGCCCAGTCCAGGGGACCCTGTGTCAGGAACCCCCAGAATGCCCCTGCTTGGGCATCGCTTTACAAGAGCCGACCCACGGCCCGGGGGTGCGGGGGGGGGTGATAGGGGGGGCAGTTGGAATAAATCAAAACCCAAAGCCGCCAAAACAACCCAAAACCCAAACAATAGAATAGCCTGGTCCTGAGTGCCCCCCGGTACACAGCTGAGGCCCTGCCTTCGGGAAAGGGGGGGTCGGGGGGACCCCCCGCAAACTTAGCAGAGCTGGCGAACCCCCTCCCGGTACGAAGACCATGTGCTTACGGGGAGGAAGGCGGGGGAGGCAGAGCCCTGGAATCCCAGATGCCTGGGGAGGCGAGGGGAGGCCAGAGAGCCTCCTCCGGGGAGCCCCCCGAGTTTTATTTGTCCCCCCTCTTGGCTCTGGCCCCTCCCTCTTTCCTCCCTTCCTTCCTTCCTTCTCTCCTTCCTTCCTTCCTTCCTTCCTTCCTTCCTTCCTTCCTTCCTTCCTTCCTTCCTTCTCTCCTCTCCTCTCCTTCCTTCCTCTTTCCCTCCTTCCTTCCGAGGGCCTATTTCTGGCGGCTCCTGGCCGGACTCCTTTGTGCAGAGCGAACGCCCCCTCTCCCGGCCTCTCTCTCCTTTATTAGAGCTCCAGCCCGGCTCCGCGGCCCCGGGGAGCCGGCCAGCCGCCGGCAGTCTCTCTCAGACACCCAATTACCCCCTGACGTCACCGCGGCCCGCTCCCCGGGGGCCGCGCTCCTTTGTACGCGCTCACGGCCGCCCGGCTGAGTGCCTGCCGGCTCGCCGGCTCCCCGGCTCCCCGGCTCCGGAGCCAGCCGCCGGTTGTGTTTTCGGCCGGGCACTAAATCCAAAAACTATGTAAAAATGTCAATAGGTGAGCGCGCATTGATTTTCGGTGCGTCGCCGCGATATCTGAGCCCCCCTCGGGGACGCCGTCCGGGGAAGTATTTTACGGGGAAGATAATATAACAGAAAATCACCGGCGCTCGGCTGCGGCGGGGCCCGCGGAGCTGCCGGAGAACCAACAAGAATGCTTTATTAATCCAAATCTGGCCTTTGTTTTATTTTTTTGTCCTTTCTCCTCGTCGGAAGGCTGGCGTTTCCACGATGCCGGCGGTGAGGCCGGTGTGGCCGGGCCCCGTGGCTGGGGCGCCGTGGCTGGCTGGCCGGGAGCGAACCCCAGAGGCCCGGGGTGCCGGAGCGGGGCGGGGTGCTCCCCGGCAGCCTCCCGGGGGTGCGGGCCGCGCCGCGGTCTGTGCGCGCAGATAACGCGCGGGGCCGCGGGCCCGGAGCCGCCGGCCCGGCCGGGCTGACTGGGAGCCGCTGATAAGGACCCCGTGGGCGCCCGGGCGGCCGGCGTGGCACCGCCAGGCGTCTGCCGGGGGCGCGGGGCGGCCAAGAACATTAGCGGCGGCCCGGGCCCGCGGCGGCTGGGGACCTGGGCGGGGAGATAGCGGTAATGGGCGGAATCAGAGTCGCCGCACAGCCCGCTCTCTTGGCAATTAATCTCCCCCCCCTCCTTCCGCCGCCCCCCCCCCGCCCCACCGCGTGTGCCCCCCTGGCATTCCGGAGCCCAGGGTGCCCGGGCTGCCTGCCCGCTGCCCTGCCCGCCCCCCTGCCCGCCCCCCTGCCCGCCCCCCTGCCCGCTCCCCGTGCCGGCTCCTGCCCCCCTGGCTCGGGGGTGGCGGGGGCGGGAGGCGTGCACAGACAGACCAGCCGGGCTCGCAGGGTCTCTCCCGGACAAACCAGTTGGCGGAGGAAAACCCACGGAGAAGTTCGGGCGTGTCACTCCGGGAGCATCTGGTCTCGCTCGGAAGGGAAGGGGGGATCGACGTCTCTGTAAGCGTGTGGGGTGCTGCGTCGCCTGGCCAGGCGGGACCGTGTGAGCCGGGCCGCACATGCACATGCACACACATGCACACGCACAAAGACACACACACACACACACACACACACACACACACACACACAGGACAATGTGAGCCGGGCTGCACATGCACATGCACTCGCATGCACACACACATGCACACACACACACAGGACAATGTGAGCTGGGCAGCATATGCACATGCATTCACATGCACACACGCACACACGTGCACTCACATGCATGCATGCACACAAACGCTCACTCACTCACATGCACACAAATGCACCCACACCCACAGGCCTCCCACGGGCGGCTGCGGCGAGATGCGGCGATAATGGGGCCGCAGTCCGCACCTCTCCCGCGGGCGCCCCCTCTCCCCTTTGTCCCCTGACAAGTCGCCCTCCTCCTCCACAAAGGCCCCGCCGCCCGGCCAGCCCGCTGCCCGCCCCGCCGCCTGCCGGCTCCGTGGGCCCGGCCTTTGTGGTGCCCACGCTGGGACACACCTGCCCGCCCCGCCGCCCGCCCTCCCGCCGCTGCCCGCCCGGCCCGCCGGCTCCTAAGCGGGTCCCCACGTGCCCCAGGGCTCCCCCTCGCCCCCCCTCCCCCCGAGTTGGCAGCAGGGCCTTCAGGAAACAACACCACCCCCCCCCCCGAAAAAAAAAATCCTTTACAGTGAAAATGAGCGCATGGTGCAGTGCAGCCTGGGTCCCGCGCGCAGGCCCCGGCCCCCCGCAGCGGGAACCCTCCGAAGGGGGCAGGGGGAGGAGCCCCAAACGCCAGGCCCCCGCGTGGGGGTCACGGGCCCTGCCGGAGCCTCCTCTGGGGACGAGAGGCCCTCGGCCACGGACCTTTGTCCCCGTCGGTAGGAGGTGGCCTGGGCTCTGTCCCGGCAGCCGGAGGGACCCAGTGGGCTGGGCCACGTGGCCCCTGGTCTTACTCTGACCCCTGGTGGGCACCCCCCAATCCTGCCGAAGTGGGCTGCCGGCAGCAGGTCCTGAGGGAGGTCACAGGGGGCTCCCCAGCAGCCTGCACACCCCCCCCCGCCTGCATTCCTCCCGCGGCCCCCCTGCCGCCCCCTCCTGGGGCAGAGGAAGGAGGCGGCGGGACCCCCGGTGACTGCAGGCTGCATCAAAGCCGGGCGCCGGCGGCCTGGACCTGGGGGCCAGCAGCTGTGTGGAGGCCCCAGAGGAGGAAGGGGCTGCCGGCCCTTTGTCCTGGCGGCCAGGCCCCCTCGGCCGCCCGCAGCCCCTTAACCTTCCGCCCCGAGGAAGGGGCTTGCCCGGGGTCAGGCTCATAATGAGGCCAGGTCCCCGCTGCCCCGGCAACAAAGGCCAGTCCGGCCGCACCGTGGGGGGAGGCGGGAGGGGCGGTAGGTGCCTCTGGCCCGGGGCTTCCTCCCAGCCCACCCCATGCCGGGCATTTCAAAGGGGCCGGCCCGCGGGGCGCCCGGGCCCCCTGCCCCCAGAGCCGCCCCCGGAGGTGGAAAAACACCCCCAGAACCCGATGGAGTCAGGGCTTTGGAATCCGGGGCCGCTGCGGGGAGCTCCCGGTAGGGGGGCCTCTCGCCTCCCCTTTGTCTGGAGCCAGAGCTCATTACGGGCCGTTCCCAAACCAGAGCCTTTCAAGCCGTCCTGGTCCTCGCCCACAGCCACGTCCCGCCTAGGAGGACGCAGGCACCGGACTCAGCCTGTGCTCGCCCGTCACAGTGACATCCCACCTGCCCGGCGGGCCGACGGGGAAGCAGGCACCAGCGCCCCTCCTCCCGGCGTGTGGGAGGGACAAAGGGAAAGAGCCCATGAGCGGACTCAGCGGACTCAGCGGGCTCGGTGCTCGGGGCTGGACTCTCTTCCTGACCCCTCGGAATCCCCACGGCACTGCTGAGCGTCGGGCCGTGGGACCCTTTGTCACTCGACCCTCTGGGAATCCCCGGAGAGGGAGGCACCTGCCCGAGGTCACAGGCTGCCTCAGTGTTCCCCTCTGCAGAATGGGCTGACAGCAGTCCCTCCCCCAGGCTGCGGTCCTGGCCGCCCGGGGCCCCGAGTGGACGCCCAGGGCTCCGAGTGGGTGTCCAGGGCCCTGAGTGGACGCCCAGGGCCCCAAGTGAGTGTCCAGGGCCCCGAGTGGGTGTCCAGGGCTTCGAGTGGGCACCTGGCGGGCACCGAGATGAGCAAGAACAGGGGGTGTCCGCTCCGTAGCACCCCACCTGCGCATCCCCCCCCACATCCCCGTGGGATGTGAGCTCCGGGGACCCCTTGTGTTTCTCAGCCGGGACCCCAAGCCCCGGGGACGGTCGGGAACGCGCCGCCGGCTGTCCACGGGCCGGGCCACCGCGGCTGGGCTCTCCGTGGTCCGGTCCACGCACAGATCGTGGGGAGGGCAGGCTGCCCGGCGTCCGCCCGCTGTGAGAGGCCCCGTGCCGGGCGGTTTCCTCCCTACAAGTTGGCCACCCCCGCGGGGCGGGCGCAGGGGCGAGGGCCGGGCAGAGGGCAGCAGGTCTCGGCATCCCCGCTTCCTGCAGGGCGGGCAGCAGGGCCTCCCGCTGGAGCGCACCGCCCAGCCACACATGCCAGCGTGGCGGGAGCACGCCGTGGCTCCTGCCCTCCGCTGTGAGCGCCCCCCGCCCGCCCCCGCACCCCAGTATCGGCCCCCGCACCCCGAGATCACCCCCGCACCCCTGTTTGGAGGCGGCGTTCAGTCCACCCCGAAGGACCCTTCCCTGCTCGGTCCGGCCAGAGCCTCCCCCCCACCGAGGAAGGGCCCTCGGACCCTGCCTGGCGCCCGCAGGCCCGGAGCCAGCAGCTTCCGAGAAGGGAGGGATCGATCGATGACCCCGGTCAGGTGCCCGCGCCTCCGGCTGGAGCCGCCGCTCAGGGGCCGGCCCCCTCCTGTCTCCACTGGCTCCCCCGGGCCCTGCCCAGACGCCGCGGCTCCTGGGAGCCCGTCACGTGGCTCTGCAGGCCGGCGCCCGCCGGAGCCTCCTCCCGCCCCTCGCCGGCCCGGGGTGCAGGGCGGGCGCACCCCCCGGGCTCTGCGGGGCCGTGGCCGGCCTGGGCTGGCCACGCGGTTCCGTCCCGGGCGGCCGGAGCCTGGGGGGACGTGTCCCTTGCTTTTCCGTCCCCGCCTTTGGCCGCTGGTGGCTGGCGTGGCCTGACCTCTGGGGGGACTGGGGGGGGGGGGCAGAGGCACACTGTTGGGGCCCCCTTGCGTTGCCGTCCGACTCCATTCTTTCTCACGGGGGCGCCTGGGGGGTGGGAGGGGGGACAGAGTAGGGGGTTTGGGGGTGAGGTTCTGATAGGCAGGGCCCCGAGTTCCTTTTGGGCACGAAGGAGGATTTGCTTAGCCTGACAGCACCCCGCGCTGCCTCCACCGGACGCCGCTGGCTGCCCCCCGTCAGCGAAGGGGCTCGTGGCTGGCGGGGTGCCCCGAAGGTGTGCAAAGAAGGAAGTCCTTTAACCCCACCTCCTGCCCTCCCCGCCCCCTGGGGGTTTGCAGTCTTTTTTTTTTTTTTTAACATACTTTATTGATTTTTTTTTTCAGAGAGGGATAGAGAGTTAGAAACATTGATCAGCTGCCTCCTGCACAGCCCCTACCTGGGATGTGCCCGCAACGAAGGTCCATGCCCTTGACGGGAATCGAACCCGGGACCCTTCAGTCTGCAGGCCGACGCTCTATCCACTGAGCCACACCGGTTTCAGCTGGGTTCTTTCCTCTCTCGGCGAGTCTCCTGTTCACCACGTGGCTCACACGCATGTACACGCCCTTGCTTGCGTGTGTGTGTGTGTGTGTGTGTGTGTGTGTGTGTGAAGGCGCGCCTGCTTTGTTCACGTCCTTCTCCTGTTCCCTGCCCCGCCCCGGCCCGGCCTGGCCCCCTTCACGTGGGAAACACACGTGGGCACCGCCTGCCAGCGAGGCCTCTTCCCCCGGGGCGCTCTCTAGGGGGTTTGGGGGGGTGGTGAGGTTGGGGTTTCGGGGGGTGGTGGGGGCGTGCACTTGGCCTCTCGGGCCCGAAGCTCCGAGGACGTGCGGCTCCCACGCGTCGGTTCTGCCTAACCGACCTCGCCGGCGCGTCCCCGGCTCCGGCCGAGCCTTGCCGTGCCGGACTGAGTTCTGGGGACGGCGGCTGAGTCCCCGCGGCAGCGCTGGCTCCGCCGGTCCGCGGCGCGGGCCAGGGGAGCCGGCGTTTGAAGTCTAATCCAGCGTCTGCCTAAGCCGGGTCCCTGGGCCACGCTTTCTTCGCCGCTGAGCTCAGACAGCCGCGCTCGGGTTTGATCCGCTGCCCCGCCGAGCCCGGCCCGGTGTGGGTTTGAAGTCCCCCAACTCGACCGGGAGGACTCGCAAAAAAAAAAAAATCAAAAATCAAAAAAATGGCCGAGCTCCGCGCCTCCACGGCCACCGAGGGTCCCCCGCGGCCTCGGGGAGCCCCTCTGGCTACTGGGGGGGCCCCTCCGGCTCCCGGCCCCTCGAGGGGATCCCAGTCCCTCCTCGGGGTCTCCCTGCCCCCTTTGAGGTCTCCGTGCCGGGGGACGGGGCGCCGGGGAGCCCCGAGGCCGGGCGGGCGTGCAGGAGGGGGTGCCAGGGAAGGGGGAGGAAAGGGAGGGAAATGAAAGGCGCGAGTTTGTCGGGAACTGGCGTCGGCGGGGACGCGGCGCCGCGGCGGGCCGGCCGGCGGCCTTCAGAAGCCTCCTCGCCGGCGCGCCGCGGGCCGGGGCCGCGGGCAGTAATTAAAGGCCCGGGCCGCTCCCGATCCGCGCCCGGCCCTTTGATCCGGGCCCGCCGGCCGCCGGGGTCCCCATTGTCCCTGCCGACGCCGCTCCCGATTGATGGCGGACACGGCGAGCTTTGATTCCCGAGTCGGAGGAGGGCCGGGGAGCGGCCCTCACATCTTATTTTTAAACGCGGCATAATCAGGGCCCGGGGAGGCCGAGCGGCGGCACCCCGAGTGGGGTGGGGGGGTGGGGTGGGGGGCTGCGGCCCGGGGCCCGGCCTGGCCCGGTCGGGGTGGTGGGGGGCCGTCCCCAGCAGCGGAATGAGGGGTCCCCTTTCTAAGTGGAACCCGGAGGGGTCTCCCCGTGTCCCCCCCTCTGGGGGCCGATGTGCGGAGAGCAGGCGGGACCGGGGGCTCGGGCTGTGGCGTGGATAGGGACGTGGCCTTGGGGCGGGGGAGGCCCGAAGGGACTGGGCGCTGCGTCTGGACTAGAGGCCGTGGGAAAGGCGCGGAGGCCACTGCGTGACCGGCAGATGCCCGCCTGCCCGCCCGCCCGCCGAGAAGGCACGGACGCCAGTGGAGGCCATCGGTCGGCGGAGACTCTGGGGCAGAGCTGAGACCTGGCTGGGGTGGGGTGAGAGGCGTGGCTTAGAGCAGCCGTGGGCAAACTACGGCCCGAGGGCCGGATCCGGCCCGTGCGGCTGTTCTATCCGGCCCGCGGAGCTGAAAGAGCGGAGGGCTCTCTTGCTCTCCCCTCCGCTCCTTCCCCAGCAGCCCAAGAGGAGAGTGCCAGCATGGTCAGGCTGCTTTTGTGCCGGCCCTCTGGTCCAGTGTAAGGACCTGTGGTGGCCCTCGGGTCAAAAAGTTTGCCCACCCCTGGCTTAGAGGGTCAGCCGTCCTGTCACGTGGGTTGAGGCCCCGCTCGGCTGCCCCCTGCCCAGGAGCAGACACCTCCTCCCCCCGCCCCCGGCATGTCCAAGCCACACGGCGAACACGGCCGTGGGTGGCGCCCCCAGCAGGGCGGGCCCGGTGGGCCCGGAGCGGGGGCACTGCTGCCGGCAGGCCTGCCGCTGTCTCACCGCCCGCAGCCCCTGCCCGTGAGGCCGGGCGCCCAGCGTAGGCCGGGAGCCAGGGAGCCGGGCGCCGCCGACCCGCCGGCCTCGCTGTGGGTGCCGGGCACCTCCCGCCTCGGGGCCGGGGCCTCTCTGGGGGCTCGTGGGGGCCACGGGTGTCCAGACCTGGGCAGGGGAGACTCCGTGCGTTCACAGGCGCACCCCCTCGGCGTGCGAGATCCAGTATGTGCCTGGCGGGGCCCCACGGGCAGAGGGGAGGGGCCGTGCTGTTTCCTTTTGCTCAGCGCACCAACCGTGCATCGACCCATTCACTCACTCACTCACTCATTCACTCATTTACTCACTCACACCCTCGTGCCGCCAAGGGCCACCGTGGGTTCTTAAACTGGACCGGAGGGCCGGAACAAAAGCAGCCTGACCATGCTGGCACTCTCCTCTTGGGCTGCTGGTGAAGGAGCGGAGGGGAGAGCAAGAGAACCCTCCGCTCTTTCGGCTCCGCGGGCCGGACAGAACAGCCTCACGGGCCAGATCCGGCCCGGGGGCCATAGTTTGCCCACGGCTGGAATAGGACTGGAGGAGGTTTGGACCCGGTGGGTCCAACAACCGAATGCGCCAGATCTGGCCCGCGGGCCGTAGTTTGCCCACGGCTGTGCTAGTGTTTATTGCTAACCTGCCTGATGTTCTGAGCTGGAGGGCGAAGTCGCTGGAGAAGGCTTCCCGGAGGCGGGAGCACTGTGCCGTGTGTGCATACGTGTGCCATGCACAGACACGCATGTGCACACACATGAGCCCCACGTACACACACGTGTGCCCATTCGGTCATGTGGGCAAAGCCGTGGTGCTGGGAGCAGGCGCTTTGGAGACCCCGCCCGCCCGGCGTGGGCCCGGCTGGCAGAGAGGCCGCGGCGGGCAGAGCAGGCTCTGAGCGTGGCTTCGTGGGCTCGGGTGCGGTTTAATTACCGGGAACGTTTGCGTGGAAAGGAGTGGCTGTGGCCGCCGGCACGGCGGCAGCTGGAGGGGGCGGGGGTGTGGCCGCCCGGCGCTGGTCCCCGCACTGCCTGGCTGCGGGCACCCTGGAGCGGGTACGGGAGGGGGCAGGCCGGCCTGGTGCTGGTCACCAGCCCGGCGGGCCGGGGGCCGGGGAGCTGCTGGGCTCGTCAGGACAGTGGCCGCATCCTCTCCGACCTCATGAATCACCCGTGGTCCGTGGGCCGTCGGTTGGCACCGCCGGCGCTACCGTCCACCCCTCGGCCCCCCAGAGCGGCTTGCGGGGGTGGAGGTGGGGTTCGTTGCTGGGCCTCCACTTTTGCTTCCTCTCCGTCCCATTCCAAGCTAGGCCCTGCCGGTTACTTTGCCGAAATACAGGGTCCTTCACGTCCCCCACGCGTCGTGGGCTCCGGGGTCATCGTAGGCTTGCCCCTTCCCGCCTGTGATTCCACCCGGGGTGCCGCCTCTCGGAGCCCCGCGCTGCCCGCGCGTACGGCACAGCAGGCACGCACCCCTGCAGCCGCGGCTCCGCACACCGGCCACCTCCGGCCGCTGCTCACCAAGGGCCTGTGGCCTGGCGTGCGCCCTGGCCCCTGGCACTCGGAGCGCAGACCGGCGGGAGGAGAAGCAGAGTGCGCCTCCTCGTCGCGTCTCTCCCTGCTCCTGGCCCCCGGCCCGGGGGAGGGCAGGGATGGCAGGCCTGTCTCTTCCTGGACACAGCCGCTCGCGTGGTTAGAGGCTCCCGGCAGCCCGCCCCTGCCCCTGCGTTTACTGTCCCGCCGTCCTGCCCCAGTCTCTGTCTCTGTCTCTGTCTCTGTCTCTGTCTCTGTCTCTGTCCGCCGTAGATCCGCCATCGGTCTCTGTCTCTGTCTCTGTCTCTGTCCTCTGTAGATCCGCCATCGGTCTCTGTCTCTGTCTCTGTCTCTCCGCCGTAGATCCGCCATCGGTCTCTGTCATTACCTGTCGCACCTCCTCACCTTCCTCCGCATCTATCCTCTTCCTCTTCTCTATCCGCATCGACATCCACCATCTGAACCCGTGGCCGGCAAACTCACCAGCCCGCAGAGCCAAATGCCAACAGCGCAAGGATTGACATTCCCTTTGAGAGCCACATTGTTTAAACGTAAACTTCTTCTAATGCCGCGTCTTCAACACAGACTCACCCAGGCCGTGGTATTTTGTGGAAGAGCCACACTCCAGGGGCCAAAGAGCCACACGTGGCTCACGAGCCGCAGTTTGCCGACCACGGATCTATGCCTATCATTTTATCTATCTGTCGTCTGTATCTATCATTCACATTTATCTATAACCTTTATTTATCATGTATCACCATTTACCTACCTGTCATCTGTATCTATCATTTGTATTTATCTATAATCTGTATCATTTATCACCATCTACCTGCCCTCTATGTCTATCACTTTTATTTATCTATCATCTATATCTATCATTTATCACCATCTCTCTGTCTGTCATCTCTATCAGTCACTTACATTTATGTATCATCTATCTGCCATCTATGACTGTCATGTCCGTCTGTCGTCTGTTTGTAATCTACAGAAGGTCCCCGGGTCACGGCGGTGGTCGGGGAGCCGTGCCTACGGCGCGGTGTAACGTGATTTTCGCTGGAAGTCGGCACCCACCTCCACAGGCAGCTCCGTCACCCACGTGGAGCGCAGACACAGCAGGGAGGAAGAGAAGCAGTAAAAACAATGTAAAAGTTAACACTTCCCGACTTTCACTGTGGTAAATAAATAATAAACATAAAGCACATATATGTTCATACGACGAAATGATGCAACTTAATTTTTTTAAAAAATATATATTTTATTGATTTCTTACAGAGAGGAAGAGAGAGGGATAGAGAGTTAGAAACATCAATGAGAGTGCTCTCAGAGCCTCCAGGCCTGTGCCCTGACCCACCGGGCATCGGGCATCGGGCACCCCCTTCTCCCCTTGGCCCCTCCCTGGCCGCCCCGCCCCTCCCCTCGGCCCTCAGGACTAGCCCAGGCGGTGCGCTGCGTGGAGACTCCTCGGGGAAATAAGAGCCCTGCCACCAGCCCGGGCTCAGGTGTGCGTGCCGCGGCGCCCCCCCCCGCCCCCCCCTCCAGCTGTTAGATGGCAGCCCCGAGCCTGCATCCTGGGCCGTGTGCACGTGCACAGCCTGGTGTGTGGGCCGTACACGCCCCTCCCTGCCCGTGGGGCTGTGCATGGGCGACTGCAGCGCTGTGTGTGTGTGTCTGTGTTTGTGTGTGTGTGTGTGTGTGTGTGTGTGTGTGTGTGTGTGTGACCGTGCTCTGTGTCTGTCTCTGTGTGTGTGTGACCGTGCTGTGTGTCAGTCCGTGTGTCTGTGTGTGTGTTGGTCTGTGTATCTGTGTGTGTGTGTGTGTCTGTCTCTGTGCGTGTGTGACCATGCTGTGTGTCAGTCCGTGTGTGTCTGTGTGTCTGTGTGACCGTGCTGTGTGTGTGTGTGTGTGTGTGTGTGTGTGTGTGAGAGAGAGAGAGAGAGAGAGAGAGAGAGAGACCGGGCTGTGTGTTGGTCCGTGTATCTGTGTGTGTGTGTGACTGTGCTCTGCGTCGGTCCGTGTGTGTGTGTGTGTGTGTGTGTGTGTGTGTGAGATTGTGCTGTGTGTCGGCCCCTGTGTCTGTGTGTGTGTCTGTGTGACTGTGCTGTGTGTGTGTGTGTCTGTGTGTGTGTGTCTCTGTGTATGTGTGTGTGTGTGTAACCATGCTGTGTGTCGGTCCGTGTGCCTGTCTGTGTGTGCTTCTATGTGGGGGGAATCTGGTCGGAAGGGGAAGGGGAGGCGGTGGCCACCTGGGGCGTTGTCAGGGGCCCCCCCGTCTGCATGGCGGGGCCCGGGGTCCCCGCTTGCTGGTTGGAGCGCTTTGTAGGGCAGCCTCGCACGTGTGTGGGTAACTCGAACAAAAGCCAAAAGAACAATGCGGTCCAGAGGGAAGGCGCCGGTCGGCGGGGTGCTCCCCCCCCCCGTCCTGGGGGGCATGTCCCCCCCCCGCCTTGCCGTGTGCTGCTCGCCCGTGGGGGGCCCGCTGTGTGGGGAGATGCTGACGCTGGCCGTGGCTGCCCACTCGGGGCGCCGGGCCGCTGGGCTGATTAAACGAGCTGATTTTAATTTGCTCAGTGGTTACAGACGCTCAGACCTTTCCGTGCCCTTTGCTCGAGGCGCTGCGTGTTTATTAATGTTTTCTCCTTTCTGGAAAGAGGAAGACCTTCAGGATCCCTCTGCTCCCCCCCCGCCCCCCCCTTTAAAACAAACACCGGGAAACATTTCCGACAAGGACTGGCGTTGGGAGAGCCGGGCGTGCCGTGGGCCCCGCCACTAGAGGTACCCGGGGGCGGGGGGGCCCCAGCCTGGCTGAGCAGGGGGGGCGGAGGTTTGAGGGGGACGGTCGAGGACGTCGGTCTCCCATCCAGACCGCTGCGTGGGCCGGGGCGTGGGGTGGGTGGGTGGTCTCGGTGGCATTCCCCGGCCTCGTTCTCGCTCGCCCCGCCGGTCTCAGCAGAAAGGCCGCTTCTTCCAGGAAGCCCCCCCGAACCTCAGCCCGGCCCCACGGGCGTCCCGGGCCTGGCAGACACCACAGCACACACACACACACACACACACACACACACACACACGCAGCGCCTGCCTCCGTCTCGAGGCTGTGAGGCCCCCGGGGCAAGCTCTGTGGCGCTTCGTGGGCGGCAGCATTGCCGACATCTGGCCTCTGCCCGTAGGAGGGAACGGGGGGGGGGGGGGGGGGGTAGGGTGACACCTACACTCCCTGGACTCCGCCGCATTCCAAGCTCTTGGTGTCAGGGCCCGGCGGGCCACGGTCCTGCCCGCCCGCCACGAGTCCACGTGTCCACGTGTCTGCGTGTTCCCGGGGCCGGCGGGTCGGGAGTTGGGCCTGGGTCTCCGGAAATGAACCCGTGTGCCCGGCGGGACCCTGACCCCTGACCCCGGGCCCAGGAGGCAGCTCAGGCCCAGGGACACGTGGACGCCGCCCACGGAAAGTGGGCCGTGAGGGTGTCAGAGCACAGGAGAGGGGAAGGGGGCGCCGTGGCCCCTCCCGCTCTCTGCCTCCTCGCCCGCCCCCTCGGCCGGGGCACCTGGCGCGAGAGAGCCAGCGAGCCGAGAGCTGTTCCCCGGGGATGAGCCGAGCCAGCGCCCGGCCCGGCTCCCAGGCCTGGTTTCCATTTGCCGAGCGCTCCTTCCCGCAGACGGCACCCCACCCACCCCACCCGGGCCTCGGAGGGCCGTCCCCCACCCTGTCCTGGCAGCTGCAGGCCGGCTCTCCGTGTCCCCCTCCAACCCCGGCCTCCGGCCCGGCCCAGACCCCGCCGACTCTGCAAGAGCCCCCGGGGTGGGGGAAGAGGGAGGGTCCCCCCTTCCCGGCACCCCCGGGGCCGGGGCCCTCCTTCGGGTCCACATCTGGCCGAGCGGCCTCGCGGTTGGCCTCCCGCCTCCTCCCCGCCCCCTCCCGAGGCCCCGGCTCCCCCTGCTCGCTGGATGCGACGCCAAGCGCCGCTGCGGCGGGAGCCACGCTCGCCCAGCCCACCCGCCCCGGCCGAGGCCGAGGGTGGGGGTGCGTCCGGGGGCTGAGGTCACCGGCGGGGCAGCGGGGAGCGCCGCTCCGGCCCTTGCCCGCCCGCGGCCGGGTGTCGGGGACGAGAGCAGCGGCCGGCTCGTCCTGGGGCGCCCCGGGGAACGGGGGCCGAGGTAAGGGGGGGCAGGGCTGGGGGAGCAGGAGCAGAACAGGCCGGCGTCTGCACCCGACCCACGCCAGCAGTCCCTCGGCGCTCCCCGCTCGCCGGGAGGGAGGCGGGGAGGGAGGGTGGGAGGAGGGGAGCCGGCCCAGAAGGAAGGAGACTTCCTGGATCCAGCGTCCAGCGGCCGAGGGGAGGCCGGGCCCAGGGGCGCCGGCCGCCAGGTGCTCGGCCTGCGTCCGGCTCTCCAGGAGGGGGTGGTGTGGGGCCCCCCCGGCGAGCACCCCGGCCTCTCTGGGTCTGGCGCCGCCTTTGCCTCTTCCCCTGTCCTTCTCGGCGTGGCTCCTGCGCGTGGCTCCCCGAGGTGGCCGGGCTGTGTCCCTGATGGTGGCCCTGGGTGCCCTCGGGGCTGACGTCACCCTCCTCGTGCACGCTTTCTCCCACGGCCTCGCCTCTGCCCTCTTCCGACCCCGGGGCCTGGCCTGGGCCCGGAGAGCCGGTTTCTGGGCCCGAACTGGCCACCCACGGCTCCTCCCGGTCGGTCACAGTGGGATGGCCGGCCGGGGGGCTCGGAGACGGGGGAATGTGGCCGTCCCCGTGGTCCTCGCTTGCGGGTGCGGGGCCTTCCGTGGCCAGCGGGGCTTTCTCCGTGGCCAGCCCTCGCCGCCTCGGGAGGGAGCTGGCCGGCTCCTCTCCGTGCACGCGTCGTAACCAAGCTACCGAGACGGCACCCTCGGACGCCGCGGCTGCTCGGCGCGCCGGGAGCCGTGGGTGGGGGAGCGTGCTGTCATTGGCTCCCGGGCGGCAGCCGCGTTGGCAGCAGTGCCAATCCTGCGTGGCGTTGCTGCCGCGGGCGTGAGAATGGCACCGCGGGGTGGACAGGCGTGCGGGGGTGGGGTGGGGGTGCGGCCTGCACGGCGTGGGGGGCCCCGGCCCCCCTACCTCCCCGGCAGCGCTGCGCCTTCTTGGAGGCTGCTCGGCCGCGGGGAGCCGTCGCTGAAGCCGGGACCAGAGAGGCCAAGACGCCAGCGTCGGGTCACACAGTGAGTCGAGGCCCGGGCGGGCTCTGAGGTTCCTGGGGGAATGGAGAGCTTGACCTGCGACCTCTGAAGGCAGGGCCAGAGCATCCTGTGGGCATCACGGGAATTGGAGTTTGGAAGGGACCCAGGGGAGCCCGCCTCGGACTCGGGGGGGGCGGTCCCCCTCCAGGTCCCGCCCCGCTCCTCGCTGTCCGGCTTCGGGCCCGCTCGTGTCACCTGTCTCCGTGCAGAGCTGCACGCCCGTCCCTCCCTGTCCCTCCCTCCCTCTCCCCGTCCTCCTCGTCCTAGGGCCCCTGGCTGTGGCCGACGGAGTGAGCACTGCATTCTGGGTCTCCCCTCTTTGCCTCGAGGCTGCCGAAGGGCAGGGACTGTGCCGCTCACCGGCGTCCGGAGCCTGGAGCGACCGGGCAGCGAGCCCTGGCCGTGTGGCCGGAGGAGGAAGAGCATCATCTTAGCCAGGAGGCTGCCACATTCCCGAGGGCGTGCCTCCCACTGCTCCCCGAGGGGGCTCCCCGAAGCTCGTGGGAGTCAGTGCCCGTCCCTGGGAGGGACCGGACCTGGAGACCGAGGGGATGGGCGGGCCGAGGGGGCTGGGCCCCTCGCCGGCCCTTCTGTCACCCGACGTCTCACCCCTGCTCCACCCGGGATGGGTGTGAGGGCGAGGCCGGGGAGCCACCCCGTGGCCGCCTCTCGCTGCCGCTGATCTGGAAACACCACGTGGTAACAGGTCCAGGGAGCGTCCCCCGTGCGCCCGGCGGCCAGAGTGCCTCACCTGGACGATCCGGTTAATCCCCACCAGCCGGCGAGGCCAGGGCCTCCGCGTGAGGGCTGAGGGAGGCCCAGGGACGGACCGTCCCACAGTGGCCAGGGGGGGTATATATATATATTATTGATTTTCCACAGAGAGGAAGGGAGAGGGACAGAGAGCCAGAAACATCGATGAGAGAGAAACATCGACCAGCTGCCTCCTGCACGCCCCCCACCGGGGATGTGCCCGCAACCAAGGTGCATGCCCTTGACCGGAATCGAACCCGGGACCTTTCAGTCCGCAGGCCGACGCTCTATCCACTGAGCCACACCGGTTTCGGCTGTACCTAATGTTTTTGTTTTTTTTTTTTAAATATATTTTATTGATTTTCCACAGAGAGGAAGGGAGAGGGACAGAGAGCCAGAAACGTCGATGAGAGAGAAACATCGACCAGCCGCCTCCTGCACACCCCCTACTGGGGATGTGCCCGCAACCCACGTACATGCCATTGCCCGATATCGAACCCGGGACCTTTCAGTCCCCAGGCCGATGCTCTATCCACTGAGCCACACCGGTTTCGGCAGTACCTAAGAGTATTAAGTTGTCCCGGGCGCCCAGTACACTTTACATTTTGCTGTTCCCTCTGGCGGCTGGCGGGTGGGTGTGGTTTGCGTTTAATCAGAGTTGATTGTTTTATTATTATTATCATTTTGGTGGCGGTGATGGCCGTTCTGGGACAGGGGAGGAGACCAGGAGGCTCTTTCGGGGTTCCTTCTGGGCTAAGGTGACCAGACGTCCTGATGTCTACCCATGTTTCCCCCGAAAATAAGACAACCTCCGAAAATAAGACCCACTCCATGGAAACATAAGACACCCCCTGAAAATAAGACCTAGCTCATCTTTGGGAGCAAACATTAATATAAGACACTGTCTTATTTTCGGGGGAACAGGGTAACAATTTGGCCCTCGGCCCTCGGGCCAAATTGTTAGAAATTGGGACGACTGGTCACCTTATTCTGGGACTGCATCTGGGGGAGAGGCACAGGGCGCCCCGCATTCGGGGTTCCCCGTAGGGCCACGACGGGTGTCTCCGGAGTGCCAACCGTGGCCCCCCGGCGGTGGCCGGTCGGTCGGAGGGGTTGGGGTCGATGCGGACCGCCCCCTGGTCCCCGTGGCAGCAGTGGGGTGCGCCGGCATCGGCCCGCCGAGCACGGCCGCGCGGCGCCGCCGGAATTAGCAAACAGCTGCTCCTAATTGGAGCGCGGCGCGGCGCTCCGAGGAGCGTGTCTGCCGCGCTCCTGTCGTCGGTAATGAATTTTAATCGCCGCCGCTACAGGTGAGAAGAATGCGGAACAAGCTTGTCTCCGCGGAGGACACAAAGGAGGGACAGATGTAGCAGATTTGCGGCCGCGATGAGAGCGCGGCGGCCGCCCGCCCCGCGCAATTAGGACGCAGCTGCCGCCGGGCCCGGTCCACGCGCGCACGCGGCCCCGCCGGGCCCCGAGGGGAGCCCCGAAAACGGTGATTCAGCCCCGCAGGCACGCGGCTCTCCCTCGGGGCGCCGGGCCTGGGCGGGGCCGTTTCCAGAAGGCTTCGTCCGGGATGACTTCAGGGGCGGCTCCCCCTGTCCCCCGAGGAGGTGGGAGGCGGCGGCGGCAGGCAGGCAGGGCGATGTTGGGGTGCGAGGGAGGCCAGGCGCCGATGGGGGGCCCTTTGGAGCCCCTCCGCTAGCCACAAGTGCCCCGTCTTTGGGGAGTCTCTCAGCGGGGCAGATTGGGGGGGACTTTATTTCCCCCTCATCTGTTTAGTTTCTGCAATAAAATACAATCAGGCCTGTTTTAACGCCGCGGGACGCGGGACAAATTGTTGAAAATCGGGACCGTCCCGCCAAAAGCGGTGCGTCTGGCCGCCTTACAGTAGAAGCCAAGCTCCGTGGCGTTGGCAGGGAAGGAGCGGGTCCTGCTCGGGGCTCGTGCAGGAGGCAGCCCGTCGGTGTGTTTCTCTCACATCCATGTTTCTCCCTGTCTCTCCCTCTCTCTCCCACGATCCCTAAGAATCAATGGGAAAATGTCCTCCGGTGAGGATTCACACACACACACACACACACACACACAGTGAGGATTAACACACACACACACACACACACACACACGGTGAGGATTAACACACACACACACACAGTGAGGATTCACACACACACACACACACACACACACACACGATGAGGATTCACACACACACACACACACACACACGGTGAGGATGAACACACACACACGGTGAGGATGAACACACACACACACACAGTGAGGATTAACACACACACACACACACACACACGGTGAGGATTCACACACACACACACACACACACCCCTCGGGACACCCATCAGAAGGAACAGACGCCCCCCTGTGTTCACAGCAGCGGCATTTACAACATCGACGGTTCGGAAGCAGCCAAGTGCCCCTCATGGGGGAGGAGCGGATGAAAAAGCCGCGGAATACCAGGCGGCTGTCAAAAAGGGGGGGGGGGGCGCGCCCTGACCTTTCGGGACAGCACGGAGGGACCTGGAAAACAGCATGCCCCGTGAGAGGAGCCCACCTGAGAAAGACAGGCACCACGGGACCCCACTCACCTGTGGGGTCGAAGGACCCAAATGCATTCACCCACAAACTGAGACCCAAGGCAGGGTGGCACGGGGCAGGCTGACTTACCTCCGTGGAGGGGCAGGAGGGGGGGACAAGGAGAGATACGCCAAAGAACTTATATACTTACCAGAGGCCCTGTGCGTGAAATTCGTGCGAGAGTAGGCCTCCCCCCGCACCCCCAGCTTCCCTCCGGCACCCGGTATACAGGCTCCCCCTCCAGCCCCGGCTCCCCCGGGAAGGACGTCCGGAAGGATGACCGGAATGACGTCCGGTCTCATTAGCATATTGCCCCTTTATTGTTATAGGTATGCACGGCCCATGGACGCGGGCGATAGGGCGGCGTGCAGGCCTGGGAGTGGGGGCGGCCAGGGAGCAGGGGTGAGAGAAGGGGAACAGGAGACACCTGGAATCCTGTCGACAATAAAAATACATATTAATAATAATAATTAAAAAATCACCCGACGGAGGCTAACTGACTCGGTGGACCTGGGAGTCCAAGTCCCCGTGTCCTCTGGGCCGCCAGGCAAACATCCGGGGACCCTCCTCGTGGGCGGAAGCCGGCGGCCGGCCGAGCGGGGCTGCTGGAGAAACGTGCCCGTAGGCGCGGCGGCCGACGGTACCACGGGCGGAGCTGATTCCCGCTCGCTCTTCTTATTGTAGATATTTCTGTTGATTTTTAGAGCGAGAGGAAGGGAGAGGGAGAGAGAAGTATATCCTCCATCTGCGGCCTCTCGCTCGCCCCCTACTGGGGGCATCGAGCACACCACCTGGGCACGCACCCTGACAGGGACTCGAACCGGCGACCTTGTGGCGCATGGGACCCCACCCAACCTCCTGAGCCACCCGGCCAGGGCCAGGGCTCCCTCTTACAGGCCAGCAGTGCCGTCTCTCCGGCGGCTTCCGTGGGTCTGCAGGGGAGTGTGCGAGAGCATGTGAGTGCGTGTGCATGGGTGTTCGTGCCCTTTGCAAACCCTAACGTTCTCTCGTGTCACGCGAGCGGCTCCGCGCCTGGTGCATAGACAGCGCTGTGCAGCCCGCCAGTCCAGGGTCCGAGCGACCCCCGACCTGGCAGGTTGCCTGGTGCCCGTGGTGCTCTCTCCGGCCCCGCCCTCCCGCCCCAGTCCGGCTCCCATCGCACCCACGTCGGCTCTGCTTTCTCAGCCTCCGGGGTCACACACGGGGGTCTCGGGGCAGGGGGCACGGGGTTCGGGAGCAGGTGCCCGTCCTGGGCCTCGCCGGCCTCGGGGGGTGGGGGGCCCCTCCCCGGAACGCGGACAGCGGGCAGGCCCGATCCTCCCGCCACAGAGGCCCCCGGAGGCCCGGACCGGCCCTCGCTGGAGGGGATGCGTGGCCCCCCCTTTCTCACCTGTGCCGGCGGCTCTTCTCCACCTCCCCCGGGGACCCGCGTCTGGTCGGGGGGCTGCCCGAGGCCCACCCCGTTCGGCCATCTCCTGGGGAAACTGAGGCCCGGGAGGGGCCCTGGCTCCCGCGCTGGCGGTCGGGGGAAGGCGCCGCTGGGCCCTCGGGACACGCTCCTCGGCAGGCAGCCTGGGAGCCGAGCTCAGACGTGGAGCGGTCACGTGGGAACAGCCCTGCGGGTCCCCGGGGCCCGCTCAGCCCCCTCTCCGTGGCCCCTTTGTCTGCGCCCCGAGCCGGGAGCGGGCTGGGAGTTCCCGGGAGGGCGGGCGCTTCCAATCCGAGGTGCCGGCGGTGGCGCCCCGTAACGTGAGAGCCCGGGGAGCAGGTGCTCGCGCTGGGAGGGCGCGGGGGGCGGCGCCCTGCGGGCGGGCGGCTGCCGGGGATGCGGGGCTCGGGCCGGGAGCTCTGGCAGCCGCGCCCGCTGGCATCGGGCAGCCCTTCTCACAGTCGGGGGGCGGGGGGCAGCGGGGTGGGGGACGGCCCAGGCGCGGGCTCGGGGGCAGCCCCGGGGGACCCTGCCATCTCTCGAGGTCGGGCTTGGCCTGGGACGGCACAGGGAGCCGAGAGGGCCCGGTGCCCCTGTGAGTATGTGCGTGCGTGTGCGTGTGTGTGTGTGTGTGTGTGGTGTTGTGTGCGGGTGATAGCGCATGAGCGGGTGTGTGGGATTAGTGTGTGATCACATGTGATGTGAGTGTGAGGGTAGGTATGGCTGGTTGTGAGTGCCTGTGTTGTGTGCGAGCAATAGCGCATGAGTGGACATGCATGTGTGGGAGAGCGTGTGACCGCACGTGGCGTGGAAGGCCGGGGTGGCTGTGTGTGGGGGAGTATGTGTTTGGGTGTCAGGCTGTGTGCGTTGTGGGGTGCTGCGTGTGCTGCGTGCGTGTGCATGCTGTGTGCACGTGCCTGGGCCGGGAGGGGCCCTGCCTCTGCCCCCTGCAGCGCAGACCCCGCGGCTGCGGCCGAGGCTGAGCCGGGCCGGGGGGCCGGGGGGCCGGGTGGGCCAGGCTCAATGTCCGGGTCACAGAGCGGGGCCAGCGCGGCCGAGTCCGGGCCTTGCCCGCCTCTCCCCCCTGCGCAGTGGGCTGCGGTCCGTTCCTCTTGTTACTGAGTTTTAAATCCGCCGGCGCCCTCGGGCCTGGCACGCCCTCCTGCCCGCGCTGGGCTGGCCGCTCGGCACCTCCCGGCTCCAGGTGCTGCGTCCCGGGCGCCTTTGTTCTCCCAGGAACGGCCGTCCCTGCGTGTTCCTTTCCTTTCCTCTGGGGCCGGTGGGCCAGTACGGGCTGGGGAGGCGGGGGGTGGCTCCGGCCCCAGGAGGGGGGGTCACACAGGGCGTTGGAGTGAGAAGAGCCCCTCCTCCACTCGGCCACCATCAGGCACCCTCCCCAGCTTGGGTGGCCTTGGTGAGTGGGGGGGGGGTCCAGGGGAGCAAAGGTAACAGCCCCCCCCCCCGCATGGTTTGGGCCTCCGCCCGCTCCCGTGGGCGCCCTGGTGTGTCTGGTGCCTTGTGCTTCGGCTTCCTGCCGCCATGGGGGGGGGGGAGCCGTCCAGCTTTCCCGGGGACCCCCGTCCCCAACAACGCGGCGCAGCCCCATTCCTGAGCATGCCCGTGTCTCCTAGCAAAGCGGTGCCCACGCCCCCTGAACCCACCAGAGAGCTTCCCGCCGGGGCAGGGGGTGGGTGGGGGCCTCAGGTCTCCATCCGCCCCGGGAACCTGTCTCATGTCCGGTGGCCCTGCCCCAGCGGCCCCTGCACCCCCCACCCCGGGGGAAGGGGCCCGGGGGACGGACACCTTGTCCATTGAGGCCCAGGCAGGCGTCACCGAGGGGAAGGGCACAGCCTCTCCATTTCCTGCCTCCGCCGCCCCCCTGCCGCCTCCCCTGCAGACCGGAGGGCCCTCGTGGCCCTTGCCTTCCCGCCCTCCTTCCCCCCTACCCCCCAATCCCTCCCCCTGCCCCGGCCCGGCCAGCTGCAGGCCTCCGCCTCCGCCCTCGTCCCGCATCCGCCGCCTCTAACCCGCTCTCCCCCCCCCCCCGCCCCCGCAGATGCTGACGACGACCCGCAGCTCTCCTGGGTGGCCTCGTCGCCCTCCAGCAAGGACGTGGCGTCCCCGACTCGGATGATCGGGGACGGCTGCGACCTGGGCCTGGGCGAGGAGGAGGGCGGCACGGGCCTGCCGTACCCGTGCCAGTTCTGCGACAAGTCCTTCATCCGCCTGAGCTACCTGAAGCGGCACGAGCAGATCCACAGCGACAAGCTGCCCTTCAAGTGCACCTTCTGCAGCCGCCTCTTCAAGCACAAGCGCAGCCGCGACCGCCACGTGAAGCTGCACACGGGCGACAAGAAGTACCACTGCCACGAGTGCGAGGCGGCCTTCTCCCGCAGCGACCACCTCAAGATCCACCTGAAGACGCACAGCTCCAGCAAGCCCTTCAAGTGCTCCGTGTGCAAGCGTGGCTTCTCCTCCACCAGCTCGCTGCAGAGCCACATGCAGGCGCACAGGAAGAACAAGGAGCAGCACGCGGCCCAGGGCGGGCGGGAGGCCGCGGGCAAGGGCGACTTCATGTGCGACTACTGCGAGGACACCTTCGCCCAGGCGGAGGCGCTGGAGGGGCACGTGCTCACGCGGCACCCGCAGCTCTCCGAGAAGGCCGACCTGCGGTGCATCCACTGCCCCGAGGCCTTCGGGGACGAGGGCGCGCTGCTGGCCCACATCCGCCGGGCCCACGCCCTCCAGGAGCACAAGTGCCCCATGTGCCCGCAGCAGTTCGCCTCCGTGGAGGGCGTCTACTGCCACCTGGACAGCCACCGGCAGCCCGGCTCCAGCAACCCCAGCGCCAGCCCGGACCCGGGGCTGGGCAGCGCCGCCTCCGTGAGCAGCGCCACGCCCGACTCCAGCGCCTCGGCCGAGCGCGGCTCCACGCCGGACTCGGCCCCGAAGCCGCCGCCGCCGCAGCAGCAGCAGCAGCCGCCGCCGCCGCTGCCGCGGGCCGCCAAGCGGCTGCGGGAGGACCCCGGCTGGCCCAAGGTGGCCTACAGCTGCCCCTACTGCGCCAAGCGCGACTTCCCCGGCCTGGCCGTGCTGGAGATCCACCTCAAGACCATGCACGCCGACAAGCCACAGCAGAGCCACACCTGCCAGGTCTGCCTGGACGCCGTGCCCACGCTGTACACGCTCAACGAGCACGTGCTCAAGCTGCACCGGGGACAGGCCTCGCCCGCCGCCGCCGCCGCCGCGCTGCCCTTCGCCGCCGCCGCCGCCGCCGGCCTGGCCGCCGCCTTCCACTGCAACTACTGCCCCGAGACGCTGGCCGACCTCAACAGCCTGCAGGAGCACATCCGGGTCTCGCACGGCGGCGGCCCCCTGTCCGACGGCGGCGGCGGCGGCAACGCCTTCTTCTGCAGCCAGTGCTCCCTGGGTTTCCTGACCGAGGCCTCGCTGGCCGACCACATCCAGCAGGCCCACTGCGGCGGCGGCGGCGCGGCGGGCGGCGCCAAGCTGGAGTCGCCGCCGCCGCCGCTGCCGGGGGCGCGGGCCGCCCAGTCCTTCCTGGAGGTCTACTCCTGCCCCTACTGCACCAACTCGCCCATCTTCGGCTCCGTCCTGAAGCTCACCAAGCACATCAAGGAGAACCACAAGAACATCCCGCTGGCCCACGGCAAGAAGTCCAAGGCCGAACCGCCGAGCCCCGCGTCCTCGGACGTGGAGGTGTCGTCCTCGCCCAAGCGGCCGCGGCTGGCGCTCGGCGGTGGTGATGCCCTCCCCGACGGCGAGTACCCCTGCAACCAGTGCGACCTCAAGTTCCCCAGCTTCGAGGGCTTCCAGGCGCACCTGCGGCTGCACCTGGAGCTGCTGCTGCGGAAGCAGGCCTGCCCGCAGTGCCGGGAGGACTTCGAGTCCCCCGACGCGCTGCTGCAGCACCTGACGGCCCACTACACGACCACGTCCACGCACTACGTGTGCGAGAGCTGCGACAAGCAGTTCTCCTCGGTGGACGACCTGCAGAGGCACCTGCTGGACATGCACACGTTCGTGCTGTACCACTGCACGCTGTGCCAGGAGGTCTTCGACTCCAAGGTGTCCGTGCAGGTGCACCTGGCCGTGAGGCACAGCAACGAGAAGAAGGCGTTCCGCTGCACGGCCTGCGGCTGGGACTTCCGCCGCGAGGCCGACCTGCAGGCCCACGTCAAGCACAGCCACCTGGGCACGCCGGCCCGCGCCCACAAGTGCATCTTCTGCGGCGAGACCTTCAGCACCGAGGTGGAGCTGCAGTGCCACATCACCACGCACAGCAAGAAGTACCACTGCCGCTTCTGCAGCAAGGCCTTCCACGCCATCGTGCTGCTGGAGAGGCACCTGCGCGAGAAGCACTGCGTGTTCGACGCCGCGGCCGCCACCGAGAACGGCACGGCCAACGGCGTGGCCCCCGCCGCCGTGGCCGCCGCCGTGGCCAAGAAGGCCGAGCCCGCCGCCGCCGCCGCCGCCGCCGCCGCCGCCGCCGACCTGGCGGGCCCGGGGCTGCTCAAGAACCCCGAGGCGCCCAACAGCCACGAGGCCAGCGAGGACGACGTGGACGCCTCGGAGCCCATGTACGGCTGCGACATCTGCGGCGCGGCCTACACCATGGAGGTGCTGCTGCAGAACCACCGGCTGCGCGACCACAACATCCGGCCCGGCGAGGACGACGGCTCCCGCAAGAAGGCCGAGCTCATCAAGGGCAGCCACAAGTGCCACGTGTGCGCCCGCACCTTCTTCTCCGAGGGCGGCCTGCGCGAGCACCTGCAGACGCACCGGGGCCCCGCCAAGCACTACATGTGCCCCATCTGCGGCGAGCGCTTCCCCTCGCTGCTCACGCTCACCGAGCACAAGGTCACGCACAGCAAGAGCCTGGACACGGGCAGCTGCCGCATCTGCAAGCTGCCCCTGCAGAGCGAGGAGGAGTTCATCGAGCACTGCCAGATGCACCCCGACCTGCGCAACTCGCTCACGGGCTTCCGCTGCGTGGTCTGCATGCAGACCGTCACCTCCACGCTCGAGCTCAAGATCCACGGCACCTTCCACATGCAGAAGCTGGCGGGCGGCTCGGCCGCCGCCTCCCCGCCCGGCGGCGGCGGCCCGCCCGCGCTCTACCGGTGCGCGCTGTGCCTCAAGGACTTCCGCTCCAAGCAGGACCTGGTGAAGCTGGATGTCAGCGGGCTGCCCTACGGCCTGTGCGCCGGCTGCGTGGCCCGCAGCGCCAACGGGCAGGCGGCCGGCGGCCCCGCCCCGCCCGAGCCCGCCGACCGGCCCTGCGCCGGCCTCCGCTGCCCCGAGTGCAGCGTCAAGTTCGAGAGCGCCGAGGACCTGGAGAGCCACCTGCAGGTGGACCACCGCGACCTCACGCCCGAGGCCGCCGCTGCCGGGCCGCCACGGAAGGCCGCCCAGACCTCGCCGGTGCCCCGGGTAAGTGCGGCCGCCGGAGTCTGCGTCCGGAGCCCCGTGCCCTGTGCCCCGAGCCCTGTGTGCGCTTGGGGCTCGCCCCGGGAGCCCCCACGCCGAGCCCTGCGCTGCCTGGGGGTGCGTTCTGCGCCCCCCTGGGGCGGCGGGCGGGCCCCTCGGTGTGTTGCGGTGGGTTTCATAGGACCCCCCCCCCCCGGCCCCAGGGCCCCTCCCGCTGTGTGACACACATGTACGTTATGGATCTCTCTGTGGTTAAGGGGCGGTGGCGTCTTGGCGTGGTAGAGCCGTGGGGGTCAGTGACGCCCGCCGTGGCGCCCCCCCCCCCCCCCCCCCGGGAAAGGGCCTGGCGGCGGCTGATGCAGTGCGTGTTGCCATCTTTTTTTTTTTTTTTTTTTAAATATATATTCTATTGATTTTTTTTTTTTTTTACAGAGAGGAAGGGAGAGGGAGAGAGAGTTAGAAACATCGGCGAGAGTCACCGATTCAGCCGCCTCCTGCACACCCCCCACTGGGGATGTGCCCGCAACCAGGGCGCATGCCCTTGACCAGAATCGGACCCGGGATTTTTCAGTCCGCAGGCCGACGCTCTATCCACAGAGCCACACTGGTCAGGGCGTGGTCAGGGCGCGTGCTGTAATCCTAAGTGGCTCAGGGCGCGCTCCCATCCTCCGAGCGTGCAGCGCTGTTGTCCTCGTGATGGGGGGCGGGGAGGGTGGGTGGTCCTGCGACGAAAAGCCACTTTGCCTCCCAGCTTTATTTTTTTATTTCTTTTTTTTTTTTAAAAAATTATTGATTTTTTTACAGAGAGGAAGGGAGAGGGACAGAGGGTTAGAAACATCCATAAGAGAGAATCATCGATCAGCTGCCTTCTGCACACCCCGCACTGGGGATGTGCCCGCAACCAAGGCGCATGCCCTTGACCGGAATCAAACCCGGGACCTTCCAGCCCGCAGGCCGACGCTCTATCCACTGAGCCACACCGGTGTCGGCTGCCTCCCCAGCTTTAGAGCCAGGAGGCCTGACAGCCTCCGGAGGGGGCATCCCCGTCGAGCCCGGGCCTTGCAGTCAGGGCTCCGGCGCCGGCTCTAACCTTTGGCCAGTACCACCTGCCGCTGCCGCCGCAGGACAGTTAGTGCAGTTGCCGGTACAGGAACACCCTAGAAACGGTCCCACTTGCTGTTGTCAATAACGATCCATTGATCGATCGATTGATTGATTCATCAAATTTGTTCTGAGTGTCCATTATGTTTGGGTGGCCTGCAGCCAAGGAGTCAGCCCAGGGCCACGAGCGGGGAGAGCTGGTGAGGGAGGAGGCTGCCGAGAGTGAGGGCAGACTCTGCAGTGGGGGGCGCTTGGGGGTCCCTGGTCGTGGCCCTTCCTGGCCGCTGCTGCCCGCCCAGCGCTGTCCTCGGCCTCGGCGTGCTGGCCGGCCGCGTGGGAGGACCCGGGGGCATCCGGGCCTGGCGTCGGGGAGCTGGGTTAACGTCCCCTCTCCCGGTCCCACCTGAGACTTTTTTGGGGGGATTAATCCTCATCTGAGGGTATTTTCCCATTGAATTTTGGAGGGTAGGAGGGAGGGGGAGAGAAAGAGAGAAGCATCGACGTGGGAGAGACACATGAACTGGCTGCCTCCTGCACACGCCCGACCAGGGATCGAGCCTGCACCCAGGGCACGTGCCCTTGACCCGAGTCTATCGAACCCGGGACCCTTCAGCATCCGCAGGCTGTATTTCGTGCTGAGGGTGGAGAGCGCATGGGGGGCGGGATGTCCCTGTCCTTTTCCCGTGTGTAACCCCACGGCCGGCTGGGCCCACGGTGGGCAAACTCCTCCGTCCGTAGAGCCAAATACCAACAGGACGTCAATGGACATGTCTTTGGAGAGCCACTTGTTCAACGTAGACGCGCCGCCCAGGCCGTGGTGTTTTGTGGAAGAGCCACACTCCGGGGGCCACAGAGCCCCATGTGGCTCCCGAGCCGCAGTGTGCTGACCCCGGGTCTGTGGGGACGAGGATGCCCACGGGGTGGCCCTCAAGCCTCTGCGTTTGAGAGGCAGAGACGGGCACGAGCCGGCTGGTGGGCGGTGCCACGACCCGGCTGGACCCAGCCTGAGCCCAGCCTGGTTCTGAGACGGGCGAGGCCGGCGGGGGGGAGGAGATGGGGGGACGGGGTCTGGGGTGGTCACCCCCACGCTCCCCCAGGCCCTGCTCTGCCCCCTCCCTGCGCTCGCCCCCATCCATCCCTGCCTCTGTGGCGCTGCCCGCCCTGGCGCCGGGGCTGCTGGAGCCGCCTCCTCCCCGCCTCCGGCCCGCACACCACCTCAAGTCCTGCTTCCTCCAGCCCCCACGGCGCCGGCATCGGCTCTTCTCTCGTTTCCATGGCAACCACCCGGGAGCCTTGCTGTGACCTCTGTCTTGGCAGAGAGAGGATCTGGGCTCAGAAAGGGGCGCCGTGGACCCCGGGATGCACAGCTGTGCGGGGCGGGGCGGCGGCGGGGTCAGAGCGAGGGGCCTCTTCGCTGGGCCCGCGGGGAGGGGGGGAGCGGGCGGCCCCCAGGAGGCCTGGGCAGCGGGGCCTTGTGCAGAGGGGAGAGACAAAGCCGGCACCTCCCGCCGAGGGCGCCGCCTCCTCCTCCTCCTCCGGGGCCGGCCCCCTGCCTGGGCACGCCGGGGGGGCAGGGCCCAGCTGTCTGCCCGCCCGCCCGCACGCCCGCCCTCCCTCCCCCGGGACCCAGCCGGCAGGAGCAGGCTCTGGGGGCGGCGAGGGGCCCGGGGGCGGGCAGGCTGGGACCCTCGGGAGCGTTTCCATAGCAACCGGCTCCCGGAGGACCGGGTTCCCGTGGGGCCGAGGCTGCTGCTGGCTGGAGCGTGAAGCGTCGAGGCTCGCGCCTCCCCCTCTGTTTGTGGGTAATAACGGCAGCGTCACCCCCGACTCCCGGCCACCGTGCCTCCTCCCTCGCCCCCCCCTCCCTGAGCCGGGAGCAGGCGTCCGGACCGGGGGGCTCCTGCCACCTGGACCAGAGCGTCCTCGGGGGTCTGGGGCCGGGAGCCCAAATCCCCGCGCAGGGCTGTGGCCAAGTGGCTGAGCCTCTCGGCCCTCCCCTCTCTCAACCCTGCAGCGCCTGCACACTGTAGGTGGAGAGCGTTCCCAGTAAACAGGGCCTGCACACAGTAGGTGGTGAGCGTCCCGAGTAAACAGGGCCCGCACACAGTAGGTGGTGAGCGTTCCGAGTAAACAGGGCCTGCACACTGTAGGTGGTGAGCGTTCCCAGTAAACAGGGCCTGCACACAGTAGGTGGTGAGCATTCCCAGTAAACAGGGCCTGCACACAGTAGGTGGTGAGCATTCCCAGTAAACAGGGCCTGCACACAGTAGGTGGTGAGCGTTCCCAGTAAACAGGGCCTGCACACAGTAGGTGGTGAGCGTTCCGAATAAACAGTGCCTGCACACAGTAGGTGCACGCAGTAGGTGCTGTGGCCGCCGTCCCGGAAGCTCAGCAGCTCAGTGTCCGTCCCCCCTCCTGCCCACCCGAACCCGTGCCCGCATCCTCTAGGCCCGGGGTCGGCAAACGGCGGCGGCTCGCGAGCCACCGGCGGCTCCTTGGCCCCTGGAGGGCGGCTCTTCCGCAAAACACCACGGCCTGGGCGAGCCTGTGTGGAAGAAGTGGCGTTAGAAGACGTTGAAGTTTAAGAAATGTGGAATTTCAGTCGCCGCCGTCTTGTCGGCATTTGGCTCTGTTGCCTGACGCGTTTGCCGACCACGGCTCCGGGGGGCGCTCTCCCTCCGCCTGGGGCCTCTGCGGCTGCGCAGGGCCAGGCTGGGGGGCAGCCCTGGGCTCGGTGTCGCTTCTCCGGGGCCCCTGCCCTCCCCCCGGAAGTGGGAAGCAGGATGGGAAAGCAGCTGCTTTGAGAGCCGGGTTCTGTGTGTGATGGTCGCCTGGCGGAGCCGAGGTTCCAGAGCCGGAGGGCGTCTCTCGGGGGTGGAGGAGGGGAGACAGACCGAGAGGAGGCGTTGGGGCCAGGAGGGGGTGGTGGCCCAGGGTGCAGCGGGGAATCAGGGAGAGAGAGAGAGAGAGAGAGAGAGAGAGAGAGAGAGAGAGAGAGAGAGCGCTCACCTGCTTCTCCCCGTGCTTGTCCCACCAGCCTGGGGACCGACAGCCCTGCCGGTGGGTGCCCCCCTGCTCTGGGCACGGCGCCCCCGCTCGCAGGCGAGGCCACGGGCCGCCTTCGTGCCGGGCTGTGGGGTCACGCGCACCTCCGGGGTGTGGTGTGTGAGCCTGCCTGTGAGTGTGTGCCTGCCTGTGTGTGAGTGCCCACGGGGCACAGGCGTCTGCGGGAATGGTCACGGGGGTGCGTGCCTGGGCCGGCTGGGCCCACGGCGTCGGGGGCTGCAGGTGCATGTCGGGACGTGGCCACGGGGGGCGTGGCTACGAGGGTCCAGGGTGTGTGTGTGTGGGGGGGGTGCCGAGCCTGGCTGTCAGCCTGCGTGGACCTGTGGCCCTCCATCCTCGGGGGTGTCGCACCTGTGATACGGGGAGCTGGTTGTCGTGTGGGGTGCGGGGCGTGTTCAGGAGGGGCTGTGTGTCATTGGTGAGGTGAGCATGGGGTGTGCATGTGTGTACGGCATGTCTGCGTGTGTCCTTGTGGGCATGTCCAAGCCTGTATAGATAGATGGCTGTCTGGCTGGATAGATAGGTGTGTGTGTGTGTGTGTGTGTGTGTGTGTGTGTGTGTACAGATAGGTGGGTGGACAGATGAGTAGATGAATGGGTGAAGAGACGGATGGGTGGGTGGGTGGATGAAGAGACAGATGGGTGAGTGGATGGTGAAGACAGAGGGCAGGTGGGGGTGGGGGTGAGGATGGGTGGAGGTAGGTGGAGGTGGGTGGGTCGGTGGTGAAGACAGAGGGCAGGCGGGGGAGGTGGTGGGTGGACTGGCGCCCCCTCCCTGGCAGCCTCCCTCGCTTCGTCGCTCGCTCCGCTGTGAGCTGCGCGTGGGGGGCAGCTGCCCTGGCAGACAGTCCGACCCCGGCGCCCCGGCCGCCAGCTGGTTCGGAAGCAGGCGGAAGGACACGGCCCGCGGCGACCTGGGGGGACCACAGCCATTCGGGGACCCCAGTGGGCCTGCAGGACCTCCCGCCGTGCTCTCCCCTCCACCCCGGCTGACGCCTCCCTGTTTCCGCTTCCAAACAGAAAAAGACCTACCAGTGCATCAAGTGCCAGATGACCTTCGAGAGCGAGCGCGAGATCCAGATCCACGTGGCCAACCACATGATCGGTAAGCGGGAGCCACATGGTGGGTAAGGGAGCCGCTGCAGTCTCTGTGTGCGGTTCTGTGTTCACGGCCGGCTCGGGGGCGAGGGCTGGGACGTGGCCGCTGTGGCCCGGTGTTCCGGATGGGAGAGCGAGGGCCGGAGCTGGCTCCTCCCCCATCGGCCTCCAGTCCACCCGGCAGCCTCTTCTCCTCCCAGCCTCCGTTTCCCTCCGTGCCGGGGACGAGGTGCGTTCCCGAGGACGGGCGCTCGGGGCCTGTGCTTCCGTTTCGTTGTCGTGACGCTGAGCCGACTGGTTGGCTCTCCCTCCCCGGAGCGGGGCCGGCGGCCTCCCCGGGCCGGTGTGCCAACAGGATGTGCCAGGTTCACGTGCAGGAGGCGGCCGGCCCGTGACCCTCTCTCACCACGGATGTTCCTCTCCCCCTCTCTGGGCAGCAGCCGGGTCTGCATGTCCCCGCCCCCGCCAACGCCTGCTGCGTTTGAAGGAGATGCTTTGTGCCCCTGACCTGGTCCCTGGGGTGCGGGCAGGAGACGGTGGGGGCGAGGGACGGCGAGGAGGGGGTGGAGGCCATATCTGGCTTGTGCCCTGTGCCCCGTCGGCCCTGGTGGCGGGGAAGGTGGCAGGGCTGCCAGCCGGAGGTGTGCGTGGAGGGGAGCCGGGGGCGGGGGCAGCTCGGTGGTCTCAGAGCAGCTGCTGGGCCCGGGTCCCCGTGGACAGCTTTCCCTGCTAAGAGGCCTGCCCGGCGTGGCCGCGGGCGCTCGTGGCACCGGGGGTCCGGGCGGGCGGCGTGGCCTCCTCGTAAACCCGGGCCGGGGTCTGAGCAGGCCTCCCCGCGGACCCGGCTTGGGAGCCCTCCCCGGGGGACGCTAAGCGGGCTGTTTATGGCGGGGGGGGGGGGGCGCGCTCTCCGTGGCCGCGCAGCCTCCGGCCGGCGGGAATTACGACGACTCGGGGACACGGACACGTCGCCTTGGAAACGTGCCCCCAGCACCCTCTCCGGCGGCAGCTGGCCGGCCGTGGTGTGGCGCTCACGGACGGGCGAGGGCCTTTGGAAATCTTGTTAGCGCTGGGGTCGCCTTGGAACCCCCCTCCCCACGGAGACGGAGCCCCCCTGCCCCCCCCAGGTTGTAGACACCCCTCTTCTCCTCCCCTCGCCACCCCACAACCCCCCAATCCCCCCCCCCCCCCCCCCGCAGCCACCTCACACACTTGGGACAGCGGGCAGCTCTCTCTTGCTGGCCTCCCGCCCGCCTGGCCTGGCTCTGCCCAGCCCCCTGTCCCCACCTCCCATCAGCCCCCACCTCCCCCGGCCCCCCAGATGCTGGCCGCAAAGGCTCCCCCTGGGGCCTCAGAGCGAGGGCGGGAGGAGAGGCACGCCCCCCGGTGGCTGGAGGAGGCGTTGGCCCTGGTGTGTTGAACATGTGTGTGTGAGGCGTGTGCAGCCTTCCCAGGGCCCAGGGGAGGGGAGGGGGGAGATTTGTGGGGGACCCCCCCCACCGTCTGCCTGTGGGCCTTTCTCGGCTCAGCCTCCGCCGGAGGAGCGGCCGGGGGAGCCCCTGGAGGGGTGGGTGGGGGACAGGGACAAGCCTGGGGACCTCGTCAGGACGCTTGTCCGCTGCGTCCTGGGGACGTGTGTGGCCTTGGGGACAGTGGGCCATCCCCGGGCCATCAGCCGTGCTGGGCTCGGTGCTGTCGCCGGGCCAGGCTTTGAGGTGGGTGGGAGGCGGTGGAGGGGTCAGCCGGCCTCTGCCCACCAGCTCAGCCGCCCCTCCGTGCCGCTCGGGGCCTTGTCTGCGTTCTCTCGGCGGCCGGATGGGACCGGGTGCTCCTCGGGGCTGGGGGTGTCTGCTCAGGGAGCCTGTGACCAGGCTCTTCCCTCCTTTCTGACCCCCCACCTCCTGTAAGCGGGCGCCGTCCCTTCCCCCTGAACATCCCGCCCGCCTGGGTTCGGGGTGCCAGCGGGGAGCGCAGCGGGGCTCTCCCATCAGTGTGACGTTTTTAAAACTTAAACTTCTTCTAACGCCACTTCCTCAGCGTAGACTCGCCCGGGCCGTGGTGTTTTGTGGGAGAGCCGCATTCCGGGAGCCAAAGAGCCGCCCGTGGCTCTCGAGCCGCGGTGTGCCGACCACGGGGTGAGGGCGTCAGTGACGGGTCGCTCATCCCTCCTCTCCGTGGCCCCGGAGCTCTCAGACCCGGAGGGGGGGGGCCCGCGCCGGCGTTGGTGCAAAATGAAAGTCCAGGGCCCCGGCTAGAAAAGGAAGACTCGTGCCTGGCCACCGGGGCGTGGCCCGTGAAGGTGGACCCGTGACCCCGGAGGTCAGGGTTCGATTCCCGGGCGGGGCACACACCCGGGTTTTGGGCTCCATCCCCAGGAGACGGTGTGCAGGAGGCAGCCCGTCCAGGATTCTCTCTCCTCATGGCTGTCTCTCTCTCTCTCTCTCTCTCTCTCTCTCTCTCTCTCTCTCTCTCTCTGAAATCAATAAGAAAATACATTAAAAAAAATAAAATAAAAACTTCCAAGCTCAAGCGATGAGACCAAGTCAGAGCCCTTCACCCAGGCCCCTGTGCAGCCACACACGGCACACGCCCTCGAAGCCAGGGCTGTGGACGGGCGAGGTTCTCTGGGAGGCAGGGCGCCCTGGGGACCCTGGTGGGTGGGGTGCGCTGGGGCAGGTTGCGGGCCGCACAACTCTAGGGGGCGCCACGCACACCATCTACAGGGGGCCCCGCCCGTGGGGGACCCGGAGCCTCCGCAGCCCAGATTCTCCCCCCGCCCGGGTGCTGGGACCTCCCCCCCACCCCCCTCTCTCCTCGGCGTTTCCGGGACACGTTCCTCCGAGAAACGGGGTGCCGGCCCCCCGCGGGCGCTGCTGGGGCCGCTTCCGCTCCTCCGTGCCGCGCGCCCGCCGGCGGCTCCGCGGTAACCTCCGGGGTGTGCGCGGAAAATAGAAACCCTCTTTGTAGGTCAGTTTGCCGGCGGTTTGGCAGCTGCCGGGCCGCCGGGGAGCGGGGCTCGGCTCCCCCGCGTCTCTCCCGCTCGCTCGCTCGGTGTGCAGGCTTTCGCGGGGCCTTCCCGGGGGGAACGCCCCCCCCCGGAAACGCCCCCCGCCCGCCTCCCTGACCTGGTTTCCCATCGGCAGGAGCGGCCCGGAGCCGGAGCCGGAGCCGGGCCTCGCCACACGGAGCTGCCGCCCGGCCTGCTTCCAGGCAGGAGGAGTCGGCGTTTCTGGGAACCCCCCGCTCCCCGAGCCGCACAGGTGCCGGCCCCCCGGCCCCGCACCCTCCCTCCTGCCCCGGCCCCCGCCCCCGGCCCCCGGCCCCGGCTGTGGATGCGCCGGGCGGTCCGCCTTCCATCAGGAGAAGCTCCCGGTGCCCAGCTCTGCGCCCCTGCTGCAGGGGAGAGGGGTGGTGAGCAAGTCCTCGTCAGACCCGCCCCCCCCGCCCCCGGGCCTGGCAGTGGGATTGGGGCGCAGGTGGCTGAGGGGGGGGGGGGGCTGGTGTGATTGGTTGTCCAGAGAGAGCCGTGTTCGGGCCTGCTCAGACAGGTGCTCGGAGAAGTCCAGGAGGGCTTCCTGGAGGAGGCGGCAAGGCCCCCACTCTGGCCCCCACTCCCCCCGCCTTCCCGCTCTCTTATCGGGGGGCCTGTGCAGTACGCTGGGACAAAGCATCCCTGGTTCAGGACAGGAAGCGGGAAATTTGGTCCCACCCAAACAGTCATCCGGCTCCAACTGCGCGTGGAGGGCTTCCCGCCAGGATCCAGACACCCCCCCACCCTCCGGCCCAGGCCGCCGGGCGCGGGGGACGTCCTGAGATGGAGCCGGCGCGCGGGCCGGCGGAGCCCCCGGGCGACGGTGATTTATTCGGGAACGTGGCCCATCAGTCTGGCCGGTGCCGGGTCCGCGGCCGGGAGCCCTCGGGCTACGGCGAGCTAATGGCTCAGCGTGGGCGCCGCCGCCGCGCCGTCCACCTCCGGCTGGCGGGTGACAAACGCGCCGTCCCTGCCCGCTCCCGGCTCCCCGCCCGGCACCCGGGCTCAGGGCTCCTGCTCCCGCCCGGCTCCCCGCTCGGCTCCCCGCTCGGCTCCCTGCCCCCGCCCTCGCATCCTCCTCGGGCTCTTGGTCCTGCCGGCGTGGCTGCGGGGCATCTTCCTGAGCGTGGCAGCAAGGCCCGCGTGCCACGCTGGGCGCCGCTGTCGGGGACTCTGAGCACCAGGATGGCAGGGGCTCGGACGCGTGGGGTCCTGAGACCCCAGACTCCAAGTGCCACTCCAAGCGCTGGGGACTCCCCCGCCCCCCGTGCCCCCCTCCCCGCCTCCCCCGTGGTGTCTGGAGAGCCGCACTCCCACGCGTGACCACAGCGCAGGCCGGAGCAGTTGTCCTGGGAAGCGCAGTTGCAGCCACGTGTGTGACTTACATGTGTGTGGTGCCGGCCACACCGGAGGCAAGCCCGAGGAAACACGCTTTACCCTTGTCACGGGCCGTACTGTATAATCCACCAAAAAGTGACGGGAATTCTTTCTTTCTCTCATAATCCATCTTCAAGATCATGTATGTATTTAGTACATCTTCGTATTGATGTCAGAGAGGAAGGGAGAAGGGGAGAGAGAGAGGGAGAAACATCAGTGATGAGAGAGAATCATGGACTGGCTGCCTCCTGCACGCCCCACCCTGGGGACCAAGCCTGCAACCCGGGCCTGTGCCCTTGACCGGGAATCGAACCCATGACCTCCTGGTTCCTAGGTCGACGCTCAGCCACGGAGCCACGCCGGCCGGGCAATCCGATGTGCATTTTGCAGACAGCGCATCCCGGCCTGGACCAGCCCCCTCTCGTGGACCAGCCCCTCCCGTGGCTCGTGGCTCGTGGCTGGGGAGGCGGACAGTACGGCCCAGGTGGGAGCGTCCCCGTTCCTGATGGGGTGCGGGGGCTTCGGGCTCACGAGGGAGGGGAGGCTCCGGGCATCAGGGGCAGAGACCCCGATTTCCACCGGGACTCTGAAGCCGGCAGCCTTGCCACGTGCCATCTTGCCAGCCCTCCCTCCATCACCGCTACTCCGGGGGTGGCCCCCAAGACGCCTCTCCTGCCCCGGGGGGAGCCCCGAGACCCCCAGCCAGAGCAGGAGGCCCAGGCACCCCACGGGGAGGGAGGAGCCCCAAGTCCAGGCGCCCCCTCCCTTCTTGCTTCTGGCCTTGGGGGAGCAGAGCCGTGCGCACTGCCCGCTGGTGCGGCCTCCCTCCCGCCTGCCGGTGCCCAGGGGTGCAGGGGGAGGGGCACCAGCTCTCTGCCCCCCTGCCCCCCGCCCCCGCCCCCCGCCGTCCTCCTAGGTCACCTTCCCGGCCTGGCGCTGCGCTCGGCCCCGGGAGATGACGCCCGGCTGAGGGGGTGGCACCCAGGGAGCCCCATTCTATTTATAATATTAGAATGAGCGCGCACACGCCGCGCTGTTCTCCGGGGCTTCTCTCTCTCCCTCTCTCTCTCTCTCTCTCCCTCTCTCTCCTAAGGAGAAAAAACACAAATTAGCATTTCCCCATTTCCATATATTGACTAGAAAAATCGCCCGCTCTCAATTAAGACCTATAGCTTTGGGGACGTATGCAACAATTCTATAAAATATTTACGGCGAGATTTGCATTTTTTCCGCTGGGCCGCGGTTTTTCTTGTTGCGTTTTTTTTTTTTTTTCCGGGGGGAAGACGGCCGAGGTTGGGGAGAGGAGAGGAGAGGAGAGGGAGGAGCATGGGGGGGGGGGGGAGGGCTTCAGGCTGTTTCTCTTCCTTCTCCGGGTGTCTGAGGTCTCTGACAATTACCCCGGCCAGCCCGCCCGCCCACGGGCTGTGTCTGTGTTAAGCCCGGCTCCTTCCGACAGATCTGTCCCTTCCCCTTTAAAACTTGGGGGGGGGGGACGGAGCCACGTGTGTGTGGTATGTGTGTGTGTGTGCGCGTGTGTGTGTGTGTGGGGGGGGGACGGAGCCACGTGTGGTGTGTGTGTGTGCATGCGTGTGTGTGGGGGGGGTGGAGCCACGTGTGTGTGGTATGTGTGTGCGTGTGTGTTTGTGTGGTGTGTGGGTGTGTTTGTGTGGTGTGTGTGTGGGTGTGTGTGTGGGGGGGATGGAGCCACGTGTGTGTGTTTGTGTGGGGTGTGTGTGTGTGTGGTGTGTGTGTGGTGTGTGTGTGTGTGTGTGTGTGTGTGGCGGGCGGCGCGAACATTTCTCTCGGAATGAATGTCGAGCGCGCCGTCAGGAACCCAGCGACGTCCCGGATAATTTGCGGTTGTATATTTTATGTTAATTTCGCCGAAAATACCGCGCCCCCGCCGGGCCCGGGAGCGGCGCGCTGTGGTATGAATAATTTCTAGAGAATCATTTTTTTCTTCTCCCCCTTCATTTGAGATTTGGCACCTTTTTAAGGTTTTTTAATAATAGCAACAAGGAGGAAGATTTAGAACAAGCGAGACGCGGGTGCCAGAGAAACTCACGTCGGGCGCTAATGCGCGCTCGCGCCAGTAATTACACGGAGCCCCGCCGCCGCAGATGTTTCTGCTTGCCACGTAATCACTGTTTACCAAACTGTTTATTTCGGGCCTTTTGGTTTGTAATAAAATATTTATCCGCTCTCAGCTGTAATAAAGAAATATTGACGGGATGCTATAGAGGGTTGAGGAGACGATTGATCTGTTGTGTTTGTTTTTTTTCTTTCCGGGAAGCGAGCGCGGTATCCGAGTTTCTATTTCGGTGGATGGGACGGGTCAAGGTTAGCGGAGCCGCGTTAGAGTCTGTTCCCCGATTTACTGGCTGGGAGCCGAGTCGGGACAAAAATTAGTATTTTGTTAGGCTGTCGTTGGTCCGGGATATTGGTAGAGAGCATAATTTAAAATTTTTTATTTTATTTTATTTATTGAATTGAGAGAGAAACCATTGATTTGCTATTCCACTTACTGATGCATTCGTGGGTCGCTTCTTGGACGTGTCCTGACCGGGGATCGAACCCACAACCGTGGCGTGTCGGGTTGCTGTTCCAACCAATTGAGCTATCGGGTCAAGGTCTAGAGCAGCTGTGGGCAAACTATGGCCCGTGGGTGGGATCCAGCCCGTCCGGCTGTTCTATCCGGCCCGCGGAGCCGGAAGAGCAGAGGGTTCTCTTGCTCTCCCCTCCGCTCCTTCCCCAGCAGCCCAAGAGGAGAGTGCCAGCATGGTCAGGTTGCTTTTGTGCCGGCCCTCCGGTCCAGTGTAAGGACCCATGGTGGCCCTCGCGTCAGAAAGTTTGCCCACCCCTGCCTCTAGAGAATCCATTTTAAATAGAATCCTTAGATCCGAGTCTGCCAGCAGGCTGGGAAGTATCAGAGCTGCCATCCGTGTAAGGCAGGGGGCTCTGGGGTCGGGGTGGGGGTCGGGTGGGGGCATGGAGGTGCTGCTCTCACATTTAGGTTCAGGCAGGAGCAGGGGCTGCAGGGAGGTCAGTTGGGTCCTGGGTTACGAAGATTTGACCTTGACCCTCAGCTGCTGTCTGCAGCCAGCGGGGAGGGTGCCCAGTCTCGCTCTGCCCGCCCCCTCGAGAACCCCCGTCTGGAGCCTGGGTGGCCAGGAATCCCACCTCATTGGGAAGGACACCAGCAGTGGGAGACCCAGGAGAAACCCCCAACCTTCCCTCCCCCCCCCCAATCCTGTCCGGGGCTCCCACCGGCCAGGGCTGGGCCCGGGAGGAACTGAGGACCCTGCCAAGGAGGAGGCCACCCGGAGCCCGGCGTCCCTGCCCTGCCTCGTAGTCACCAGCCGGTCGGCCTCTGGCTCCCGGAGGCTCCCCGCTGCGGCCCCGGGGGCGGGGGGGGTGTGTGTCTGTGGGCTGGGCGTTTGGTTTCCGTGTGCGTGATGTGTGTCCTTGAGAATCTGCGTGTCATTCGTGTCTATTACCTGTGCAGGCCTGGGAGTCTTCCTCGACGTCCTTACACTGGTCTGTGTGTCTGTGTGCTTGTGTGTGTGTGTGTGCGAGTGTGTGTGTGCGCGTGGGCGCTCGTGCCTGTGTGGTCAGTGCATCGGGTGTTTGTGGGTTTGGGTTTGTTTGTGGTTTTGTGTGTTTATTTGACTCTGCATATGTGCCTCGGTGGGGTTGTTTGTGTGTGTGTGCACGTGTGCATGTGTGGGTCTGTATTTCTCTTAATGTGTGTGTGGAGGGGGGCAGGTAGCACCTTCTGCTGTGTTTCTGGGTCTGGTGTGTGTGTGTGTGTGTGTGTGTGTGTGTGTGTGTACATGCGGCACCCCCCCCCCAACACCCCCCTAAGGAGCCAGCTCTGCCTGGGGGAGGCCCAGCCCGCCCCCCGGGGGGAAACGGTGGCTGTGCCATAGCAGGGGTGTGGTCACTGCTCTCCCCCAAACTGTCCTCCGGAGGGAGGGGGAGGGCGGTGGGAAGGAGGAGGCCGAGGAGGCGGCAGCGGCTCCTAGGGCAGGAAGTGTGGGTGTTTAATAAAGAGGGAGACCGCTGGTGGCCCAGCCCCCGGCGCAGCCGCGGGGGGAGATGCCGCGCTCGGCTCCGAGTCCAGAGCGCACCTTTCTCTTCCGGGGCCGCCATGCCGGGGCCTCTGCCCGGAGCGCCCCCACCTCGGAGCTGGGGAGCAGGCGGCCGGGGGAGCTGCTGGTGGTCTTGTTTGGGGTTCTGTTCTCCTGGCCTGGGGCACCCCGTCATTTAGGACAGCATTTCCGTCCTGATCTCCTGCCGGGGAGGGGGCCGTGGGGGGCCCTGGGGTGCTGTGGGACCCCCTCTCGGGTCCTGTGGCAAGCTCCGAGCACGCCCGGGAGCGGGGGGGCGGGCAGTGGGGAGCGCAGCGGGGGGAGCCGATGGGGAGGAGCCCCAGCCGAGCCCCCGAGGACGCCCTCTGTGCTCTGCTCGGTGATGGTGATCGCTCGGGAGCCGCCTTCTCCGGGCCACCCCAGGGGGCTCGGGCTTCTGGGAGAACCTCGCGCCCCCTCCCTGGGCCTGCCTGGGGTGCGGCCTGATTTCCCCCGAGGCAGACGCCTGGAGCCGGGCACCTGGGGCCTGGGCGGCCGTCCTGTGGGCGGGGCTGGGAGCCGGCCCGGGGAGCTGCTGGGAGCCCACCCCGTCTTCCCAGGGGACTTCCGGGGGGGGTCCCCAGGAGGGCCCCAGGGGCAGGGCCAGGCCAGGCTCCCCCCACCCCTCCAGATGCCATCTGCTCCCAGCTCTCCTGCTCCAGGGTGCGGCTGGGGTCCCAGTGGAGGGCTGGGGACGGCTCAGGAGGCTGCGGCCGCCACCAGGGGTCCCCATCCGCTCAGCCTCACAGCCTCCAGGCCTAGAGGAAGCGCCATCGAGCCGTGAAGGACGTGGGTTTTGTTGGGGGCAAAGGATGGATCCCCCGGATGACCGACTTCCTCCGCCAGGAGCTGTGTCTACCCCAGTACCTGCTGGCCTCCCGCTTAGTGGACATCGGGGGGAACTGGGCAACGGAGGCGTGAGGAGCCTCCTGCTAGGAAGGGATACAAAATGAGCAAAGGGCGGGGGTGGCCCCGTGGGCCGTGGCCGTGGCCACGGGGTGCCACGCCTTTGCCGGGGGTGTCTGCCCCTCCGGCCGGCCTTGCCTCTGCCTCGCGGTCCTGGCGCCGGGCTGGAGGCCACGGTCGCCCCCCCACCCCACCCCACGAGGAGCCGGCCTGGGAGCAGTTTGTTAGCGTGCTGGTTCTCACGGCTCACGGGCCAGGCCGGGAACACAGTTCCCTCCGCCAGCCACTGGCAGGCAAGGGTCCTGTTGTTCTGGAAGTTTCTAGGTGTAGGTCCCGCAGGGCATGCGAGTCAGGCGTGTGGTGGTGGTGGTGGTGGTATCCCTTTTGCTCATCAGTCCTGCTCCTTAGAACGGAAGGCGAGTTGCCCCTTTAAAAAAAACCAACATGCCAAAACCTCAAGGAATCTGTTTTCCTTACGAGAAAAATGAAATTACAGAGACAGAGAGAGAAGGGAGCGAATCACCCTGAATTCCCCCCCCCTCGGGAAGACAGAAGGCCTCGGTGAGAACGCCGTCGCTGGTGGGGGCCTCCCACTCAGAAGGCTCCTGGTCAGAGCTCACAGCTTCCCCGCCCCCCTCACGGAGGCCGCAGCGCAGGCCCTGACCTGGGGTCGCCTGGCCCAGAATGCCCCCCGGCGTCCCCGCCTGGTCCCGGGGCGCCCCCGGCCCCGACCTCCTTCCCACGCCGGGAGCACCGTGCCCTCTCACACACCTGCTCATGTTGCGTGGAGTTAGGATGTCGGTACCGTCCTGTGTCCCCTCTGCCGTGTGCGTGAGGATGCTGCGTGTCCGCACACATGCCTCTCCTCTGCCACGTTCCGTGGCTGCGTGGTGTTCCCACCTTGGAGGTGCCACGGCTGGAACCCCCCGTGGGAGCCGTTAGCGTGTCGCTTCCCGGGAGCATCCGTGCCGCGTGGGTGACGGTCGCCTCGTCCTCCGGGCGGTGACCGGCGAGGCCGTGGGGGGGGGGAGGCAGGCTGCGGCGTGGCGGATGCTGGCACCACGTCAGCTGCCAGCTGGGCCTCATCAGCGGCGGTGTTAATTACTGGGAGGCCCGGGTCCGCGGGCGGGGATGGGGGGGGACGGGGGGCGCACGCGGGAAGCAGGGTCACCTTGAAACAGACGCTTCGGGGGAAGCGCAGCCGAGAGGAGGACCACGGGCAGCCGGGCCCGGCTCCCCACCAGGCTCCCCTCGGTCCCCTGCAGCCTGGGGGCCCGTGTGCCCCTCTGCACCCCGTGTCCTTACACACACCCCCCGTGTCCCCACACACCATCTGAAGACGCTGTGCGAAGCCTGCCGCGTGTGCAGACAGTGGGCCTCTCCGTGGGGAAGCGTGACCGTCATTGCCGTGTAACTGACACACGGCAAGGATCCGTGCGGCCCCGCGTGGCAGCGGCTCCCGTGACTTTGTCCTGCCTTTGATTGGGGTGAGCTGGGGGCAAGACCACGGGGCTGGGCTGGCCCCCTTCCTGATGACCTTCGGCCTCTCGGGCAGCTGGCCTGGTCTGGCTCGGGCTGGCAGGGGGCCGTCTGGCAGTGCTGATGGGGTGCAGGGGGTGAGCCCGGCCACTCAGCGTGCTCAGGTGGGGGTGGCGCCCCCCCAGACCCCCGCCAGGTGAGGCAGGGCTGTGGGCGGGGGAGGCCAGGCTGCGGGGGGTGAAGGGACCGGTTTCTTTCCTCGGGGGGCTCTCCTGGACCTGCAGCGGAGGGAGAATCCGCGAGTCCGACTGCATCCACCCTTCCCAGGCCGCCTGCCTCCGGGCCCATTGTGCCGGGAACGGCGCGGACCAGAGAGAGATGCCAACATATACAGATCCCCTCTGCCCCCCTCTGCCCCGGCCCCCGACCTTTGCTGGTGCCCGGGTCCGAGGAGCCCTCCTGCCCGGCTCTGGGCTCTCCCGTGGCCGCGGTGGAACTCAGCTGCGTGGCCGCCGAGTAATTACCCGCCGCCGCGTCCTCGCCGCCCGGCTTCTTCATTAACGGCGCGGCCCTCGCCGGCGGCGCGCGCCGCCCGTATGCGTGTGTGTTTTCATTTAACCGGCCGGCCCTGCGCGGGCTCAGAGGTAATTTGACTTTTTGAAACCGCTGGGCCCCTGCGCCCTCCCTCCCCGGCGCCCCGGCCTCCGCCGCCGCCGGCTGATCCTCCCGGAAGAACAAAGGTTTATCTGGAGCCTGGAAGCGTGCGCGCACCGGCTCCCGGCGTCGGGATAAAAAAATCAGAGTCCCCCGCGGAACACGTCACTGCAGAGCAAAACTCGAACCCCGCCGGTGCCGGGAGGGCGGGCGCGGGGCACGGGGAAGTGGGGCCGGGTCGGGCCGAGCCGCTGGCCTGGCCGGGGAGGAGGCGCGGGCGGCCGGGCCAGGCGGGAGGGAGGGTGTCGGTGAGCCGGTGGGAAAAGCAGCCAAGCAGCCGGCTTCTCCCTTTGTCTGGTTCTGGTGGGGGGAGGGCCGGCCAGAGCTGGGGTGAGGGTACATGGTGAGGGCCCGTCACCCACGGGGTGCCCGCCGTGCCAGGGGTGCCGGGACGTGGGTAGCTCCCAGAGGGGGCGTGGTAATTTCGTGGAGGCGTGGTTTGCATCGGCTACCGGGTGGGCGGGCAGCGGTTCGGGCCTGGCCTGGGCGGCTCTGGGGGATACGGGACCCCAGAGTTTGGCCACCTTCCTCCTCGCGTGGCCGCAGCGCCAGCCGGCTGTGGGCGAGGTGCCCTTCGGGCTGCGGGACGGGCTGTGGTCCTGGGGAGGGTGGGGAAAGGCTCTCCGTGGCCGGCCACCAACTCGGGTGCCTCCGGTGACGGACACCTTGTCATCGTCCCTCCTGGTGGTCCTCCCGCTCATTTCCCGGGCTGTCCCACGGGACACACGCGTGGAGCACGTGGTGGCTCTCCGCACGGAACGGAGCCGCCGTGGAGCAGACATTGCCGATCGAGCGCCTATCCGCTCCCCGCTGAGCGCCTTCCCCTCCGGCCGGCGGGCGGTGTGCGGCGTGCGGCGGCGGGGGGACGTGGCCGTGTCTGGGTTGCAGGCGCGGTCCGTGGCCTCGCTCGGGCGGGTACCGTGTTAGTAGAGATAATCACGGCCTCAGAAGGAAGCTGACAGGCTTAATCACTTTGTGCCCAAACAGATTTGTTTTCCGGCAGTTCCGAGTCCACTGACATTTCACCGGCCCGCCATTGTGGACACCCCCGCCCCCACCACGGAGGGCGTAATTAGCTCATCACCATATATTTTCTCACATCAGATGGCAGCCGTACCGCAGGGCCCAGATGTCGCTACTCCCGGCCACACTGTCCTGCCGCGTCTGTCCTCCACGGACGGGGACAGCGAGCACGTGAGGGAACCTTCGTCTGCAGCTGGCCCAGCTGCCCCGGGCCCTGGGCGTCAGCCCCACTGAGGCCTGAGGGTCCTGCTCCCTCGCTGTCCCCTGAGCTGGCGGCCCAGTGCTGGCCTCGGGGGCCTGGCCCTGCGTCCAGCCAGCCGGGCCAGGGGGAGGGAGGCGTCCGAGCTCAGATCGGAGCAGGGCACCCCTGAGAATCTTGTCACGGGTGGGTGTCTGAGCCCCCCGTCACGCTGCGGAGACATCCACGCGTGGCTCTGGATGGGGAGTGTGGCCCTTGAGGAAGTCGTGGGACACGGGGAGTTGGTGGCGGGGGTCGGTCCGTGATGACCTTCAGGGAGGTGAGTCGCAGGTGGGAACTCCAGATGGCGCCGAGGCCTTGTCACCCACACAGGTGGGTCTCTCTCCCCTCGGAGAAGGAGCCCGGGCCCGCCGTCGTGGCTCCGTGGCTGAGCGTCGACCTGGGAACCGGGAGGTCACGGTTCGATTCCCGGTCAGGGCACAGGCCCGGGTTGTGGGCTCCATCCCTGGTGTGGGGCGTGCAGGAGGCAGCCAGTCCGTGACTCTCTCTCTCCTCATGGATGTCTCTCTCTCTCCCCCTCTCCCTCCCTCTCTGACGCCAATAACAACACATTTTAAGAAGAGAAAAGGAGCCAAAACTGGTGTGGCTCAGTGGATAGAGCGTCGGTCTGCGGACTGAAAGGTCCCAGGTTCGATTCCGGTCAAGGGCATGGACCTTGGTTGCAGGCACATCCCCGGTAGGGGGTGCGCAAGAGGCAGCTGATCGATGTTTCTCTCTCATGGATGTTTCTAGCTCTCTATCTCTCTCACTTCCTCTCTGTAAAATGTCAATAAAAAAATATATATATTTTTTTAAAAAGACAAAAGAAAAGAAAAGGAACCCTTGCACCCCGAGAAAGGACGGAAATCACACACACAAGAGGGCACATCCTCCCCCAGTTCCCACCCCCCGAGGTCGCCTGCTCCTCTTCCTGATTTTTTCTGGGCTCGCCTGGGCTGTCCCCGCGCGTTCTTCCAGAGGCGCCGGTGGCAGCTGTCGTTACGTGTCCCGCTCACTCCCCTCTCCTTCCCCGCCCGCCGGGCAGGGCTGCCCCCCACGCCATCGAGTCGCGCTTCTCTGAGCGGAGCCGGAGCCGTGGCGATGGTGCCGGAAGGGCGGACGCCCTCGGGTGGCCGGAGGGCTTCGGGGAGGAGGTGGCCTTCGCTCTCGGGTCCCGGGGAGGGTGCTGGGCCGGTGGGGGGACGCTGGTAAGGCTGTTGATGACCGTCTAATTGGGAGGGCAGCCACGAAGGATGCCACGAGGCTGAGGGGGCCTCAGTGGATTGGGGGGGGGACTGGAGCAGGCTGGCACGTCCCCGTGGCCTGGAGGGACCTCCTCCGCAGGCTCACCCTGCCGGTGGGGACGGGACACTCTCCGGCCTCCCCAGACTTGTGCGGGGGTGGGGGGGGCCCAGGGGACCCCCTGAGCTGGGTGGGTGGCGGGTGGAAGACATGCAACTTGTACACGTGGCCAAATGCTTGAGCCAAGGATCCCGGGTGCCAGGGAGAGAGAGAGAGAGAGAGAGAGAGAGAGAGAGAGAGAGAGAGAACGCACCCGCTCGCTGCAAACCCTGGCGATCACCAGGAGGGTGTTTGGGGGGCGGGGGCGCCCCCGGGTGGCGTGGCAGCTCCTGACGCAAACCCGGGTTGGCAGCCCATGCGGAGCGCCGAGGGCCCGTGGCCTGCCAGATCGCGTTTGGATTGAGCGGCTGGCTCCGCGCTAATGGGATTGAAAGAAAAGAAATGTTGCTTTTCATCGCGCCCGACAACAAAGAGGAACGGGGAAAGGGAAATATTATTTCTCGTGAACAGATTACCGCGGGCCCTCCCGGGCGCTGTCAGGGGGCCGGCGAGGAAAATCACTCCCACGCCCGCCTGTCAGGCTTCCGGGGGACCCGGCTCCCCCCGCGGCCCCCCCCGCGGCTCCGAGGGGCGGCGGGCCGGAGACGGTGAGCGGCCCCCCTGGGACAGCGTGGGAGGTTAAGCCCGTGACTGGGGCGTGGCCTGTGGTGGGGGCGTGGTCAGCTATCAGGGGCGTGGCCAGTAACCTTGTGGGGAGGCTTAGCCAGTGTCTGTGGGCGTGTCCAGAGACCGGGGGCGTGGTCCGTGGTGGGGGCGTGGCCAGTGGTGGGTGTGGCTGGCACGCCCTGTGAGAGGCGGGCACTGTGGGCCTCACAGGGCGTGGTCAGAACTGGGGTTCGGTCTCTGAGGTGGGAAACCAGCGTGGGGCCGCTTCAAGCTGTGGGGGGACTGCGTGGCCGCCCCTGGAGGAGCTCAGCGGGGAGCAGGATGGGAACATCAGCCACTGATGTTCTGGCCGGAGAGGTGGCGCGTGGCCGTGGCCGTGGCTGGAGTGGGTGAGGGTGAGGGTGATCAGGGTGCCCCTGGAGAGGCAGGTGGCATTGCCCGCGGGGAAAGTGCTTTAGGGCAGGAAGATGGGGGCCTCTGAGTTCCCTACAGGGGGATCCACCTTTGCCTGTGCCTCCTGCCCCCCCATGTCCTCCCCCAGACAGTCCCCGGGGAAGGACCAGCAGGCTGTTGCTCCCCGCCTTCCATGTGTTATGTTACTCGTTCTCTAGCCTCAGTTTCCCCAGCTCCTCATGGGGAGGGGATGGGAGTAGCTCAGCTTGCCGGAACCTTCCTCCCTCCTGCCCCTCCCCCTCCCCCTCCCTGTCCCCCTCACCCGTCCGCCCTCCGGCCACCACCCCGAGGTCCCCGGGCCGCGGGTAATTGAGCGCCAGCCTCAGTGACAGACCGGGGCCGGCAGGAGGGGGATTGTCCGGGTCCTCGGTGGGCACCTGGGAGTGTGCGGGACCCCAGCTGTGGTGCTCAGATGGGGGGCCTCCCGGACTGGCCAGGTGTGCCGGCCGTAAGGGAGGAGGGGCAACAGCAGTTTTGTTTGTCTGCAGCACGCACACATGCTCGCACACACACATGCACACGCACGCAGACACACTCTCGCATGCAGCACACATGTGAACACTCATGCACGCACACACACTTGCACGCACACACATGGGTGTGCACACAGGCGCGCGCGCGCGCGCACACACACACACACACACACACACATACAGGGGGCGCCCTCTGTCCCTCCCCAAGCCGGGTGGATGGATGTCTGATGCCTCGGCACTCAGCCCGGCCCGGGCAGGGCCAGAGAACCCTGCATATCGGGAACAAAAGGTCGGCGGGAGGCCTGAGCTGGCCTCGTCCTGGGCTGTGTGAGGGCGGCCAGGCGGGGCGGCGGGAGGGTTCTGGCCTCTCCTCCTGTGCCAAGCAGCCGGCCCAGCCCGCAGCCCGCGCCCGCGCCGGGGAGAGGGCCTCGCGGGGAGCGGCCGCGGAGGCAAACTCTATTTTCTGCTCGGCTGTGGCCGGCTCCCGCGGCCGCGGGCGCACGGAGTGAAGCAATTTCAGGCTGCAGGAGCCTCCGCATCTCCCCCGAGCAGACGCAACCCCGCAAGCCCTGGGCTCCTCCGCCTTAATATCCTGCTCCGGGAAGTGTGTGTGTGCGGGGGGGAGGCGGTGCGGGGAGAGGGGGAGGGCCCTCAGCAGATGGAGGCTGGGGCTGGGGGAGCGTGGGGCTGGGGGAGGGAGGGGGGGAGGGAGGAAGGGGGTACGGGGGAGGAGGGAGGGGGGTAGTGGGGGAGGAGGAAGGGGGTAGCGGGGGAGGGGGTCCTGCAGGCGCCTCTGGGTGGGGGAGGGAGAGGACCTTGGCCCTGGAGGGGCCCTGTGTGGGCGGCCACTGCCCACAGAGACCCCCATTCTGCCGGGAGGGGTGCCACCTGCGTGGCTTCAAGGACAGTGGCGCACCGGCTTCCTGCCCGGAGGGGCGAGGAGGCGGGGATCCGTGGCTGTTTGGACTCTGTCCTCCTGCAGCTCCACGTGGGCTCTGTCCCCTCCTGCTGTTCCCCCCCCCCCCAGGTGCAGGTGTCCCCTCACGGCCAGGCCCAGCGGCTCCCACCTCCTCCCCACTGACCTCCTCCCCACCGGGGAGCAGGATCAGCTGGAGCTGGGAGCTGGGTCTCCAGAAACCAGAGAGGCTGTTGGGGCTCAGAGGGGCCCTCCCCTCCGGCCCTCACCCAGGAGGGAGCTAGAATACAGCACCCCAGGCCCCCAGCCCCCCCCATCCTGTCCAACCGGAATCTGCATTTTAAAGGCAGGAGGGAGGGAGGGAGGAGGCGGGCACCCTTGCTGCAAACACAGATGCCTGTCACCTCACCCCAGCACCCCCACCTCGATGCCCATCCCTGTGGCTGTGCCCATCCTGGCTCGGTGCCCCCCCCCCCCGCCCCGGGTGAGGGGCCGCTGACCGGGCTGGACGGAATGGCGTGTAACGGTGCCGCCCTCAGCCCCAGCCGAGGCGGGGGGCACGCAGGGCGAGGGCTGGGCCGGGGGTGGGGGGGAGGCTGGGTCTGCGCTGGGCTTGTCTGAGGGGCTGCAGGGGAGCTGAGTCCCCAGCGGACGCCCGGGGATTGTCGGGGGGCGGGGTGCAGGGAGCCTGGTGAATGCCGGTGGTAGCCATGCTTTTAAAGGTAAAAAGGTAACGTGTTAAAGCGAGGGAAGCCCACAGGATGGCAAATGGGGGGCCGGGCTTCTCGGCAGATCCACCCGCGAGGGCGGCGGGGGCCGGGGGAGCGGCTGTCCCTTTCCCAGGCGGGAGCATCAGGCCAGGACGGCCCGTGGCAGAGGCTCCGGCCTGGCCCTGGGCCCCTCGTGGGGAGCCACAGCCGAGCGGGGAGGGAGGAGGTGGGAGGAGGCACCCCGTGGCCGGGCGGCATCTGGGCCTCCTGGAGCCCAGTCAGCCAGCGATTAGCAAGAAGAGGTGCTAAAAAGAAGCCTTCTCTCCTCTCCCCTCTCCTCCTCCCCTTCCCCCTCTTCCTCTTCCTCCTCCTCCCCCTTTTCCCCCTCCCCCTTCCCCTCCCCCTCCTCATCATCGTCCTCCTCCTCTTCCTCCTCCCCCTCCCTCCTCCTTCTCCTCCTCTTTCTCTTCCTCCTCCCCTTCCCCTCCCCCTCCTCGTCCTCCTCCTCCTTCCTCCTCCTCCTCTTCCTCCTCTCCCCCTCCTCCTCATTCTCTTCCTCCTCCCCCTCCCCTCCTCCTCCTCCTTGTCCACCTCCTCCTTCTCCTCCTCCTCCTTCTCTTCCTCCCCCCCTCCTCCCCCCCTCCTCCGCTGGCATGTTTTGAAGGGAGTTCAGTTATGAGACGATTAAAATGTTATTTTGATAATTAAGCCCACAGCTGTTGCGAGGGCAGCAGGGGCAGGCGGCGTGCAGGCGGCAGAAGGCTCCGGAGGAAGCACGCAGGCGGGAGCGTGGCGGAGGGAGTGGGCCCGGGCCTGGGGTGGGGCCGGCTGGAGGGCCGAGGGCCACCCCACGCACCCTGTCCGAGGCGGCTTCTGGGGGACTGGCGGGGACGGTGGCTCCGGAGGCCCCTTACGGGTCAGGGTGACCTCCTGCCCCCCACGAAGGGTCAGAGCAGGTAGCCGACAGCGATGCCTCGATGGGTGGTCCTCAAAGTGGGGTCCAAGGGGGCCCACCCGCACTGGGCTTTGCTCACAGCGGGCTGCTGATACACAGTTTCTGAATGAGCGCACAGAAAGGACACATAGTAGGCACTTGGTGAAGGATACTTAGTAAATGTAACGAGCGCACAGAAAGGACACATAGTAGGTACTTAGTGAAGGATACTTAGTAAATGTACCGAGTGCACAGATAGGACACATAGTAGGCACTTAGTGAAGGATATTAGTAAATGTAATGAACCCACAAGAAAGGACACATAGTAGGCGCTTAGTGAAGGATACTTAGTAAGTGTAACAAGCGCACAGAAAGGACACATAGTAGGCACTTAGTGAAGGATACTTAGTAAGTGTAACAAGCGCACAGAAAGGACACATAGTAGGCGCTTAGTGAAGGATACTTAGTAAGTGTAACAAGCGCACAGAAAGGACACATAGTAGGCACTTAGTGAAGGATACTTAGTAAGTGTAACAAGCGCACAGATAGGACACATAGTAGGCGCTTAGTGAAGGATACTTAGTAAATGTCGAGTGAAGATGCAAGGTGGCCAGCCAGTATCTGAGGAGCAAACGAATGCATGGCTAGGGAGGGATGCTCGGGGTTTCCTTCCTGGATAAGCTCTGCCTTATCAGAGAAGTCCTCAGGCCCAGCTGGACCCCCCATCAGGAGGGGGGAGTCCCCAGATAGTAGGACAAATAGTCACAGTCCCTGCTGGCTCTTATCCCAGTAGCTCAGCAACCCCCGTCTGAAAATTGTCTCTGATTGGCCAGGCCTGCATCACATGTTCATCTCTGAGCCAATCACCTTCTCCAGAAGCATGGAGAACACTGATTGGCCAGGCCTGATCCATGGTCATCCCTGAACCAATCACCTTATCCAGAAGCATGGAGAACACTGATTGGCCAGGCCTGGGTCCATGGTCATCCCAGAACCAATCAGGTTACCCAGAAGCATGGCGCACACTGATTGGCCAGGCCTGATCCATGGTCATCCCTGAACCAATCAGGTTACCCAGAAGCATGGCGCACACCGATTGGCCAGGCCTGGTCACAGGCTCCCTGGGGCTGCAGGGTGGTGGTTGTAGGAGAAGGGCGGTAGAAGCCAGCAGGACTGGCACCAGGTCCCCTTGGGGGTGGGGGGAAGGCAGGCCGCCTCTTCTGTTGGGACAGGAGACAGGGGGGAGGCCAGACACTGGCCACCCACGGAGGGGAGGTGCTTGGTCCAGGATAGGACGGATTCTGGTGGAGGCCACGTGGGCAAAGGGGCCCCTGGCCCTCTCCAGCCTGGCTCTGTCCGGGCAGCGTGTGGTGGTTCCTGGGCGAAGCCCCGAGCTCACCCCGTCCCCGCTCTGTGGGGTGAGCTGTGAGCCTCACGGGACACTGCTCTGGGGAAGGGGGGGGTTGGACCCAGGCTGGGCTGGGAACTGAAAAGCTTGGCAAATGCCCTCTGAGTCACCTCCCGCCAGCCCCAGCAGGTGCGCCCCCCCAGCTCGGCTCCCCCCATCCCTCTATCCCCCCATCCTTCATCCCCCTATCCCCCAGGTGTGGTCCCGGCTCTGCTGTGACTCCTTGTGTGGTCTTGGGCAAGTCTCCGTCTTCCTCGGTTTCCTCCTCCGTCCACAGGGGCTGGTGGACAGTCTCCAGGGGACGCACTGTGCCCGTCAGTGATGCCATCGACTCTGGTGCCAGCCCTTTCTGCCCCGGGGCCTGAAGACCCCCGTGAGCCGCCTCTCCCCCCGTGGCCGGCCCCTGTAGCCACAGGGGGCTCGGAGATTTGTAGACCGGCCGCCCTCCCCTGGCCACCCTGTCCCCCCACCACCCCTCACCGCCCCCACCTCCGGGCGGAGCTTGGCCGGCCATTAGCCTCCCCGCTCACGGTCTGGGCAGCAGCGCAGTAATCACTTTCAGATTTGCAAGCATTAAATATTTTAATTTAATGCCTTGGCTCCCTTGTAATTCATGCACTTAATTATATGATAATTACTCAAATGAAAGAGATGCAGCTGCCGCCGCTCCGATAGGGGGAAGGCTGGGCTTCCAGTTGGACTGATTTGGGGGGGTAGGAGGTGGGGGCCCCCCCCGAAGCTCTTCTCTGGGCTGAGTGCTCCGTACCAGCCCCTTCTCCCCAACGGGTGCTGAGGCGGGGCTGGGGGCCAGCGGGGGCTGGGGGGAGGGACCTGGTAACCTGCACCCATCTGCTCCAGGAACCGGGGGTGGGTCCCGCCCTGGCTGGGTGACCCCCGGCTTCCTGGGCAAACGGAGACCCGCTGGCTGAGAGTGGGGAGAGGGGTTCTGGGGTCTCCTCGCTGGCAGAGAACCGGGGGGCCTGTCTCCTTAGGGAGGGCGCCTCCTCTGAGCATCGCCACGGAGCGAGCGGGTGAGCCTGGGCCCCTCCCACTGGCCACGGGGTGGGTGGAGGCAGATGGGGAGGGCAGGCCCGGCGGGTGGTGCTTCCTGCCGGGAGCCCCTTCCCCGTCCCCCAGCCCGCCTCCCCTCCCCACTGGTCCCCTCCTCCTGTCTTCTCTCCCCTTTCCTATTAAAAAAAAAACACACATATATTTTATTGATGTCAGAGAGGAAGGGAGAGGGGGAGAGAGAGAGAAACATCAATGATGAGAGAGAATCACGGACTGGCTGCCTCCCGCACGCCCCCTGCTGGGGAATGAGCCCCACCACCCGGGCCTGTGACCTGACGGGGGAATCGAACCGTGACCTTTTGGTTCACAGGTTGACACTCAACCCCTGAGCCACGCCCTTTGCTTTTTCTATTCTCCCTCTCCCTTTTTTCCTGTCCCTGCTGATATGTAAAATGGTTGGTGTTTTACGAGAACACTAATAGGTCCTCTTTGGCAGGTATTGCAGCTCCCCTGCCCCATCCCGGTTTTTGGAGACCCCGCTGACCAGGGACCCTCCCCGGCTGCTGGCACCAGCAGAGTTGGGGGTCAGATGGCGTTGCCCGGGGCCAGGCCGTCCTTGGCTGAGGCTGGTGGCCCAGGTGGAGCTGAGCCTGCTTCCCTGGGGAGAGAAGCCCTCGTCTCACCAAGAATCCAGAGGAGCCGGCCGGCGTGGCTCAGGGGCTGAGCGCCGGTCTGTGAGCCAGGAGGTCAGGGTTCGATTCCCGGGCAGGGCACAGGCCCGGGTGGCGGGCTCCATCCCCGGTGTGGGGGGGCGTGCAGGAGGCAGCCAGACCATGATCCTCTCTCATCATTGATGCTTCTCCCTGTCCCTCTCCCTCCCTCTCTGAAATCAATAACAACAAAATATTAAAAATAAAATAAAATAAAGGATGCAGTCTGTGCTCCGGCTGCAGCTCTGGAGGAGTTGAGTCAGGCGCGGAGACTTTCCAGCCCACAGTGCGTTCGGGCTCCTGGACGTCTTGGGGGTCCAGTTGAGGGCTCCCCGGGTGCCGGGGGCGGCCGGGCCCGCACAGGGGGCGCACGCTCAGGCGGGGAGCAGGGAGCGGGGGCGGTCTGGCGGAGGCGGGCGGCGGCGGGCTCGGGAAGGGGGCCGTCCGCCCCGCGCACCATCCAGCTCGCTTACAGCAGCTGCGGCGCCTGCTGCTAGATTAAAAGCAGCCACCAGCCCGGGGTGGAGTGTGTTGGCGCGCCCGCTGGGCCGCGCTGGGGAGAGGCCCACACAGCTGTCAGCCCGGCCAAGTCTGCGCCGCTGCTGCCGCCGCCGGATGGAACCGGGAAAGTTAGCTCCGCGCGGGCGGCGAGGGGCCGCTGAGCACCCAGCGCCGGAGGCGGGGAGCTGGGGGTCCGGAGGCACAGGAGGTGGGGGTGCGTGGGGGGTCCTGCCCGGACCAGGACTCCTGCACAGACAGACCTACCTGTGGCTCCGGGGCCAGGAGCCCAGGCTGCTGCCACGGCCTCGGCCACGGCCACGGGGGGGGGGGGGGGAATGAGCTCCCAGCCTCCCCTGGGCCTCGCTCCGGGCTGGTGGGGCGGGGGCGATGAGCGAATGAGAAGGACACCGGGGGTCCCACATTATGTGCCGAGGCCCCCGTGCTCGGTGCCGGGGCCATGCCCGGGGCTCCCCGCTGACACGGCAGGCGGCTCTCCGGCTCTCCGGCTCTCTGGCTCGGGGGCCACACCGGCCTCCCTGGTCCGGGAGAGATCCTCCATCGTGTCACGTGCCACCGCCGCAGACCTCGGGGTCCTCCGGGCGTTTTCATTTTGATTTTGATTCTGCTGAGAGGCGCCTTCTCCTCTGAGGAGCCGGGGGCTCCGGCTCTGGCTCCGGCCCCGAGGCTGCTGGCGGGCGGCGGGGGGAGGGGTGCCCCTGCCACGGAGGCCACGTGGCCACTGGAAGCGCCTTGGACACAGCGACCTCAGAACAGCCGGGATGCCTGGGGCAGACCGAGTGTGTTCCCTCCTCCCTCCCTCCCTCCCTCCCTCCCTCCCTCCCTCCCTCCCATCCTTCCTTCTTTTTTAAATATGTTCTTATTTTGCAAAAAGCAAAATGGAGGGGCTACATGCGTCTTCACCAGAAAAGAAAGAAAGTCAGAAATACGTGCAGCTGAGCTGCCACGGGAACCACTAGACCCCGTGCAGCAGGCGCTCGCACCGCAGCGGTGAGCGGTGCCTCGGAGCGGTTCCCGCGAACACACACATTCCTGCGTCCTCCCTGAGCTGTCAACTGTGTGTGCGTGCATGCCTGTGCGTGCGTGTGTATGCCTATTCGTGTGTGCATGTGTGTATATGTGCCCAGTGTGCACGTGTGTGTATACCTGTTTGTGTGTGTGTGTGTGTCTCAGGGGTGGGGGGAGCTGTAAACAGCAGGCGCTCTCACTCTCTGAGGCAGCATAAACCCCGGCCAGGAACCTGTGGCGACTCTGTGGCCGCACATCCCCTGGGACGCTCTGCTGTGGGCATGAGTCAGGGCCATCGCGCCGCCACGCCATCGTGCCCGCTGCCCGCCGGGGGCTGGGCCACGAGCTCCGGTGGCCGGCGCCAGGCCCCGAGGCTCCCGGGCAGAGGCGGCGGCGGCAGCAGTGTCTTTCCTGGCACGCAGTCGGGTCTCGGGCCTTTGCCTGGGTCCCTGCGGCCTCGCTGGTGGATGGGTGGGGGGCCCGGCTGCAGGCCGGGGCGAGCGGGGTGCAGGCTGAGGCCACGGGCTTGGCGCGCCCGGTCCTGGGCTGTGGTGGGCCGGTGCAGACCGGTGTAGAGGCCGCGGCCAGGCTCTGGGCGGCGGGCCCCTGGGCGCTGGGGCAGCCTCTCTTCCTGAGCAGTCAGGTCCAGTTCCTCAAGTTTGCCCACCTCGGGGTCAGGCGGGTCGTGGTGCGCAGGCGGAGACCGCAATGACATCATTCTGGCTTCAGGACGCGCGACCTTACTCAGTGTCCTCTCAAAGCGAGCTCGGTCCCCCCCCACCCCCACCCCGGGCTCTCTGAGGGCTGCCCTTGCTTTCTGCCCTCTCAAGCACAGTTCTTCCCGGCCACCTTCTAGCCCAGCCGTGGGCGAACTACGGCCCTCGGGAGCCGGATCCGGCCCATCCAGCTGTTCCATCCGGCCCTCGGAGCCGAAATAGCGGAGGAGGGTTCTCTTGCTCTCCCCTCCGCTCCTTCCCCAGCAGCCCAAGAGGACAGTGCCAGCACGGTCAGGTTGCTTTTGTGCCGGCCCTCCAGTCCAGTGTAAGAACCCGTGGTGTTCCTCGAGTCAAAAAGTTTGCCCACCCCTGTTCTAGCCTCACGATACAGGGCGTGTGTGTCGGGCCCAGGCCTTTACCCAGGGGTGACCTCGCTGGCTCCTCCCAGCATCGGGAGCCGGTGGGGAAACTTGGGGGTGTTACAGTCTCTCGGATTCATAAAGCCACTGATCTGATAGACGGGGGTTCTCGTGGGTCCTCGCACGGCAGAGCGTGCGCCTGAACTGCCCACGGGGACCCGGGCCGGTGGAAAACAGCCTGCCATTACCGGGAGCCGGGCGAGCCAGGCGTGCAGCCCGCCGTCCTGGAACCGGGAGGAGGAATGAACGCAGCCAGCGTGCATCGGTTTTCCGGCGAGCGCTGCATGGATGATTAAATTTATTATCAATAAAGTCATTCACCGGGGCCCGCGCCCGCACTTAGTGCACCTGAAGTGAGAAATTGGAGGCGGGTTTAATTCCAGCGACGGCAGAAAATTCCTGGGCAGCAAATCTGCGGTAATCGGAGGGAGTTAACGCCCGGCGGAGGGGAGTCGATGGAGCTCTCGCCGTGTGGTGTTTGGGGAGCTCGGGGTGGCGTTCCTCCCTTCTTTTATTATAAAAGTATGCAGAGGCCCTCGGATCCCCGGGTCCGGGGGTGCTTCCAAAGAACACTGAGAGGGAGGTTATGCATCAGGGATAACATGCAAAAGGTGAATGATGTATGCATGTATGCATGTTTAATGTATGATGTATGCATGTAATGTCTCTGTGTGTGTATACCTAGTTATAAATGTGTGTGTATACACACACACACATATCCTATCTAATAAAAGAGTAATATGCAGATTGACCATCACTTCAACACACAATATGGCTACTCCCATGTGGACACAAGATGGCCACCACAAGATGGCCAGCAGGGGAGGGCAGTTGAGAGGGACCAGACCTGCAAGGGAGGGCAGTTGGAGGCGGTCAACCCTGCAGGGGAGGGCAGTTAGGGGTGACCAGGCCGGCGGGGGAGGGAAGTTGGGGGCAAACAGGCTGGCAGGGGAGCAGTTAGACACCCATCAGGCTGGCATGGGAGTGGATAGACCAGGGGTGGGCAAACATTTTGACGCGAGGGCCACCATGGGTTCTTACACTGGACCGGAGGGCCGGAGCAAAAGCAACCTGACCGTGCTGGCACTCTCCTCTTGGGCTGCTGGTGAAGGAGCGGAGGGGAGAGCGAGAGAACCCTCCTCCGCTCTTTCGGCTCCGCAGGCCGGATAGAACAGCGGAGTGGGCCGTAGTTTGCCCACGACTGGGTTAGAGGGTTGATCAGGTGTACTGGTGAATATTTAGCAATGAGTGCTCTACAAAAAAAAAAAAAAAAGTCTGCCATGTCGCGTTGGCCCACTTCTGTGGTGTAAACACTGCCGCTGCTGAGCGTGAGCTGCCGCCGTGACTGCCGGAGCCGGGCCGGGGAGAGAAGCCGGCCCCATTGGCTCCCGCTCGCCGCTGCTTCCCCGTCCTCGCGGCCACGTCCTGTCGGTGGTTTCAGGAGAATGGAGATGCCAGCTTTGCCGTCAGCCTGGGCCCTGCATCTCCTGGGTGTCCTCCCGCGGACGAGTCCCCTCTGGCGGACCTGCGTGTGTGCGTGTGAGTGTGCATGTGCGTGTGTGTGTTTAAATATATTTTATTAAAGAGGAAGAGAGAGGGGTAGAGAGTTAGAAACATCGATGGGAGAGAAACATCCTCCCGCACACCCCCCACCGGGGATGTGCCCACAACCAAGCTACATGCCCTTGACTGGAATCGAACCCGGGACCTTTCAGTCCGCAGGCCAACGCTCTATCCGCTGAGCCATGCCAGTTTCAGCTGCACGGGTGTTCTATGCACAGACCGAGCAGGCCTTCTCCCCGGAGTGGGCACCGGGCACTGGCGGGCTCGGGCCGCCTCCGGCCTGCGCCCGCCGACACATCCCCCCCGCCCGCAGGCACTGAGTCACGCCGACGCCGGTCCCCACGGGCCCGTTCCGCGGTGTGCTCGCCGTAAAGCGCGGCGGCGTGGACTCGGCGACTGACTTCGACAAAGCGCCGGCGTTTAGATGTTCCTGCAAACACGGGCGCGGGGACGTTTTAATTGCAGTTTTTGAGTTACACGCGGGGTTCTGCCAGTGCATGGAGCCTCTGTGCTCTCTCGTGGGTGAAGAGGGAGCTGGCCTGCAGCCCGTGGCCCGTGGCCCGGGGAGGAGGGGCGTGGGAGGGAGGGAGGGGGAAGGGAAGAAAGGAGGAGAAGGGGGCGGGGAGGGGTCGGTGTGGCCTCGGGAAGCCCAGCGTGGAGGCGTGGGGACCCCTTGCACACGTGCTGATCCGTGGGGACCCTCTGTGTGCGGAGCTGAGGGCTGTGGGGCCACATCTCCACTTCCTGACCCGTTTGTCCGGCCGGCGTGGCTCCGTGGGGAACGGGCCGGAGCCACGGAGGAGGGGTGTGTGTCTCTAGGGGGGGAGCTGGGAGGAGAGGGGACACCTCTGCTGCACCTGGGGGATGAGAAGAGCCGCAGGGACCGGGTGGAAGTGAGCCCCCGTCAGTCTGCAGCGTGATGGATGGCATGTCCAAGGAGCCCAGTGGGTTGTCCTGCCTCAGGATGTGGCTCGCCTTCTCCCTCACGCCCTTTAGCGCCCCCCTCCCACCCCCAGCGGGAACGCCCCGAGGGGCAGGGAGCTGGCAGGGGCTCGGTGGGCTGGCAGCTGAGCCTCGAGGGGTGGGGGAAGACAGTTGGTAGGGAGACGAGAGGGGAGCTGGCCAGGCTCTTGTGTTTTCGCAGTTGGGACGGGAGCCGGCTTTGGGGCGTCTCCCTGTTTTGTTGTTTTTGTTTCAGTGCCCCTCCAGGGGTCTGCCTGAGGGAGGGAGTCCACCTGGAGGGGGCGTGGCTGTCATCCAGCTGACGTCAGTGTTCGCCGTTCACTCACCTTCCCACCATCCACCCCATGCCACCCACCCTGTCTCCTCCACCCTCTACCCATCCACCCATCCGCCCGTCCCTCATCCATCCATCCATCTGTTCATGTATCCTCCACTGTCCAACCCTCCAAACATCCCTCATCCATCCATCCATCTGTTCATGTATCCTCCACTGTCCAACCCTCCAAACATCCATCCACCTATCCATTCACCCTTCTATCTGTCTATTCATTCATCTGCTCATCCATCATCCATCCATCCATCCATGTTTCATCCATTCTCCACCCATTCATCCATTCATTCTTCTGTCCATCCATCCATTCATTCATTGACCTATTCATCATCCATCCATCCATCCATCCTCCATTCTCCATGGACCCATTCATCCATCCATCCATCCATCCATCCATCCATCCATCTATCCATCCATCCTCCATTCTCCATGGACCCATCCACCCATCCATCCATCATCCATCTATCCATCCATCCATCCTTCCTCCATCCATGGACCCATCCATCCTCCATCCACCATCCACTTTCACACCTGTCTGTCCATCCCCCACTCATCTAGACATGCACCCCCTGTGTATCCCTCTGTCCACCTGCCACCTCTCCATCCACCCACCTGTTTGTGACCCAAGACACACGATCGCGCCGCCGGGATTAAAGGCGCAGGTTCTGTGGTCAGGTTTCTCGAATTCGAACCCCACGCCCATTGCTCCCTAGCACCACGCCCCGGGAGAAGCTGCTGACCCACCACACACACCGTGGTGGGCACAGCACCTGGCACACCTACGTGCTCAGTGCACGGTGGTGGCGTTTCCCGGGGACCCCCAGGTGCCGGACGCGGTCCCCACGGCCAGACTGGACTCCTGGTGCCACCGGCACAGTCTGGAGAGGCCTGTCCCTGGGCTGGCGCCCAGCAGGGGGGTGGCGCTGGGCAGTGAGGACTGAGGGCGGGGCCAGTGCGTTCTGTTGTTAGTGCTGTTTTTTAGGGAATTTCCTGCTTTTAATGGAGGTTTGTTTGTCCTGTGCCTAGGAGGGTCCCTTTAAAATATTTTTAAAAATCATGAAACAAGCCCAAACCGGTTTGGCTCAGTGGTGGAAGTGTCGGTCTGCGGACTGAAGGGTCCCGGGTTTGATTCCGGTCAAGGGCATGGACCTTGGTTGCGGGCACATCCCCGGTGGGGGGTATGCAGGAGGCAGCTGGTCAATGTGTCTCTCTCATCGACGTTTCTGGCTCTCTATCTCTTTCCCTTCCTCTCTGTAAAAAAAAAAAAAAATCAATAAAATATATATTTTTAAAAATGAAACAAACGTATCAAATATCAAAGAAAGCCGCACTCCCTGGTGAGCTGTTCTGGGAGGGGTGGTGGGGGTGTCCCAGGGCGCCCTTGGGGCGTGGCCCGGGCCCGAGGGGGACCCCCAGTGCTGTGGCCGCCGGGTCCTCACCGGGGACCCCGCCTTCCGGAGCGCGGCCCGTCCCCCGAGCCCAGCGGAGCGGGAAGCGTGTCTCCGCTGATGCGGACTGACGCGCCTCTTTTATAAATTCCCGGGCATCACGATTGATTTGGGGCCGCGGATTTCAAATCCGATCTGCGGGGCTCTGGGGGGTTCCGCCGCAGTAATAATGCACTGTCATCCTCAATATCTCCCGCTGGCACACACTCACATCCCGCCGCTCCGCGCCAGGCTGCGAGGGTGGCTCCCGCACAGCCTGGGGGTGGGGGAGATGGCGGGGGGTGGGGGGGCTGCTGTGAGGGCCCCACTGTCCCCTCCCCTCCCCGGCCTCCCCCCCCCGCATTGCACAGACACAGATTTCACTGCCCCAGAGAGGGGCAGGGCTTGCCCAAGGTCACACAGCGAGTCGGTGGGGACCAGGTGAGCTGAAACCTGGTCTCCTTTGCCTCTTCCACCCTGTAGTTCAAGGGCCACCCAGTCTGTGTCCCCAGGGGCCACGCATTAACCAGGAAGTGAAACGGGGCGGAGGCGGGGGTGCGAGTCAGCGGGGCCACCGTCTCCCCAGGCCAGGCCCTCCCGGGGGCTGCGTCGGGAGAGCCCGCAGCTTCTGTGTTCTGTAGACAAGCCCCCAACCCAGAATCTACATCGCCGTCCTGGCTTTAAAGAAATGTCGGGTCCAGCCAGTGTGGCTCAGTGGGTTGAGTGTCCACGCATGCGCCAGGAGGTCAGGGTTCGATTCCCAGTCAGGGTTGCGGGCTCGACCCCTGGTAGGGGGCGTGCAGGAGGCGGCCGGTCCGTGGCTCTCTCTCACCATTGGTGTTTCTCTCTCCCTCTCCCTTCCCCTCTGACATCAATAAACATGTTTTTTTTTAAACAAAGAAAATAAAACAAGGACGTGGTTTTCCAGGTCACAGACGGCTGGCCAATAGCCAGTCACGGTGTCCACGTGGCCGGCCACGGCCGTGGCCCACGGAGTGAGAGAGGGAGCGGGCAGCAGGGCAGAACGTGTGGGGATCCGGTTGGGGATCCGTGTGGGCGGGGCGTGGCGGGGACTCGCCCCTGAACAAGTAGCAAAGCACTGGCTCCACGGCCACGGAGACGCCCCCAACCCTCACGGCTCCTGCTCGTGGTTCCCTCGGCCGGCGAGGCGTGTCCGGCCGGCGGCCTCCCCTGTGCGATGGGAGCGACGGAGGCCCTGTCCACGGCGCCGCGGGAGGAGCAGCGAGCGAAGCCCCCTGCGCACAGTAGGTGCTGCGGGCCCGCTGTTCCCGAACAGGCGCTCAGAGGTGGGGAAAGCAGACGGGCCAGATCCGCCCCTGCCCAGGGCCTCCCCGTCAGCCTGGGGGGTAGCGGGGGGTTGGGGGGAGACCAGGGCGTGCAGGGCTTTCCCCAGGGACAGCCCGGGGGGCCCCAGCTGGTGCTCAGCCCCACACCAAACCCTGCACGGCCTGGGGGCCAGGCCTGCGGTGCCCCCTGGTGGACCTCAGGCAGGCGGGTCCCTCCACCTTCCACGGCCCCCAGCACCATCTCCGCCTGCCCCATGGCCCTCCTGGTCGGGGCGGAGCAAGAGCTGGGGCTCCAGGAGCGGGAAGCCTGATGGGTGGTCCCCCCCGCCCCCCGACCTGTGCCCCGGCATCTCCTTTAAAAAAAAAATTTTATTGATTTCTTACAGAGAGGAAGAGAGAGGGATAGAGAGTTAGAAACATCGATGAGAGAGAACCATCCATCAGCTGCCTCTTGCACACCCCCCACCGGGGATGTGCCCGCAACCGAGGTACATGCCCTTGACCGGAATCGAACCCGGGACCCTTCAGTCTGCAGGCCGACGCTCTATCCACTGAGCCACACTGGTTTTGGCCCGGCATCTCCTCTTGCCGGCCGGTTCGCACCTCGGTGCCGGCTGTAAGCGTGCGGCCCTCCTCGGTGACAGTAACTACTTCCCGCCTGCCTTACCCCCCCTCCACCTCCAGCTCTCCTTCACGCCGTGTGACAGGCCTGGGAGACGCGTTCACACCCAGGAAGTCCGAGGGCAGGCGGCAGATGAAGACGTTGTCGGGGAGGCCGGGGTGGGGAGCCGCCTCCTCTCCACACGGGAGACTGACTGTGGGCGGGAGGGGAGGGGAGGGGAGGAGGCAGGAGGCAGGAGCCCGGGGCCGGGCGGGCCGGGCGGTGGGGAGGGACCCTCGGGGGTCCCGGAGCTTTTCGGGGATCTGGGCCTGGCCCCGAGGAGCGAGGTCGCAGGCCGCGGTGGTGGGGGGTGCGCGCCCCGAGACAAGGCAGCCCGCCCCCCGCGCGCCCCCCCTCCGCGTGCAGATGGCCGCATTTGCGGGTTAACTGGAACAGCTGGAGACGCATTATGAGTTCCCTGCTGCTCCTTCATATTCGCTGGGATGTTTTTTTCTCTTTTCTTTTTTTTTTTTTAACGGCAGCGTGATTTACAGCGCGCGCCGGCGACAGGGCGGGCGCTCCGTCCGCGTCAGGTTGACGCCGCGGCGGCTCATCAGCGCGCGGGGCCGTAATTATTGCTCGGCCCCGTTAAGCGGCGAGAACGTGTAAACGGTACACAAATCGCCGGCGACGCCTCCTCGGGGAGCTCTAGACCCGCTTTTAATGCCGCGCATTTGTCTGCGATGGCAGTTTCTAGGGTACGTAATAATGTTGATAAATTCTTCCGCTGCAAGTGACATTTGAAAGCATTCATTTTGATGCCGGAAGAGAGAGAAAGAAATCCCCCCCCCCCCCAAGGATGCCCGGCCCCGAACTGGGTGGTGGTGTTTCGAGGACACCCCCCCCCCCCCCGCCGCGGGGTGAGGCCCCCGGAAGGTGGGTGTCTCTTTAAGAGCACCACGGGGGGGGGCAGGGGGGGCGGTGTGTGGAAGGGGGGACGCGTGTCACCCCCCAAGGCCCCTCGGCACTCGAGATCGCCCCCTCCGCCCTCAGCCCCCCGAGGAGGGCGGCGGGAAGGTCTTCCATGGCAATGATGATAATTAATTTCAAAAAATTCAAATGGATTCCTTCCTCCGCGAAACGCGAGGTGGGCGCGGGGACGCGGGAGGAGGGCGCCGAGGGCGCGTCCTCACCTCCTTCCCAATTATGCAGCCGCGGCGCCCGCGGAGGGTCCCCGGCCTCATTAGAGATGCCGCCCCGGCCCCCGGCCCCCCTCCCGCAGCCCACCCCGCACCCCACCCCGCACAGCCTGCCATCTACCTGCCGGCTCTGCGGGGGGGGGTGGGGGACGGGGACGGGGGAGGCCACCCCTCCACCCTCAGGAGGGGGCGTGGGGACCGGGATGCTCTGGCCACTCGGGAGCCGAGAGAGAGAGAGAGAGAGAGAGAGAGAGAGAGAGAGAGAGAGAGAGACTCCTCCCCCTCCAAACCTCGAGCCTCAGCGAGCCCCGTGGCCATTGGGAGTCCTCTTATGGCCGTGGGTCCGTGGTCGGCAAACCGAGGCTCGTGAGACACATGCGGCTCTTTGGCCCCTGGAGTGCGGCCCTCCCACAAAACGCCACGGCCTGGGCGAGTCCGTGTTGAAGATGTGGCGTTAGAAGAAGTTTACGTTTAAACTATGTGGCTCTCCAAAGAGATTTCCATCGTTGTCCTGTGGGTATCTGGCTCTGTGGACGGGCGAGTTTGCCGACCACGGCTCTGGACGAGCCCCCGGGTCCCTTCCCGCTGCCGCCTGCCCCCTCTGGCCGGAGCTGGGGCTCTCCGTGCTGTCCGTAGGGGGCGCCCCGCCCAGCTGACTCCCGGGCCCGGGGAGGGGTCAGCGGGCTCCCAGACCAGCCGGCCCCCGAGGCAGCGCAGAGGGAGGAGCGGGGTCCCCCGGGGGTTCAGCCACGCCGCGCGCCCTGTGGCCGTGGACGAGCCGCTGAGCCTCATTCAGTGGCGGCGGGCTCGCCGGTCCTGGGACTGGAGGCGGCACGGCCCGCGCGTCGCTGGGATGAGGAGGGGGGGGCTGGGGGCTGGGGGCCGGGTGGCTCCGTGTCTGTGCTGTTTACACGAGATGTTCCACGTGCTGCCCCGAGGGAGCAGGGCGCGGTGAGGTCAGGCCCGTCTGCCCCCGGCCTGCGTGTCCTGGGCGCTCGGTCTTCCCCTGCGGCGGGACAGTGAGTGGGACCCGGGGTGGTTCTTTCATGTCCTCCCCGCCCCCCGGACCCCTGGACCCCGGACCCCGGATCCCAGACCCCGGCAGAGGCAGAGGCGCCGCCCGCCCCAGGGTCCCGGTGCGCTGCAGGGGTGAGTGAACCAGTGAATCCCCGTGGCTTCCTGGAGGAGGTGGCCTGACGTATGTGCAGAAAAGCGCACACGCCGGGAGTCACGGCGAGAGGCATTTGTAGCAGTGGAGGGGTCCAGGCACAGGCAGAGCGCGGCTCCAGCGGCTCCCGGGCCCGCCGCCCGCCTGCCTCGGGCACGCGCTGCCCTCGCACCGGGGCCTCGGTGTTTGGTCCCGAGGCGATTTAAAGGTGGGAGGGCGTCCTGGACCGTCTTTACCAGTACCTGGCATCTGTGAGTGCATAAACCTACCGGTAAATGGGTGGATGGATGATGGAGGGGGGAGAGAGGGAGGGAGGGATGGAGGGATGGGTGGGAGGGAGGGAGGGAGGGAGGGAGGGATGGGTGGAAGGGAGGGAGGGAGGGAGGGATGGATGGGAGGATGGAGGGAGGGAGGGATGGATGGATGGATGGAGGAAGGGAGGGATGGATGGGAGGATGGAGGGAGGGAAGGAGGGATGGATGATGGGTGTATGATGGATGGAGAGATGGAGGTATGGATGGAAGGATGGGTGGGTGGAGGGATGGAGGAATGAGGGATGGAGGGAAGGATGGATGTATGATAGATGAAGGGAGGGAGGGATGGAGGGATGATGGATGGGAGGATGGATGGAGGGATGGATGGAGGGATGGGTCGAAGAATGGGTCAAATGATGCCGGATTAGAACGACTTTGGTGTTAAGTCATATGGCCGACCGCGGCTGCCTTCTCTCCGCCTGTCCAATCGGGGCCTCACCAGCTGCCTCGTCGGCCTCTCTGCCAGGCAGAGAGGTCAGCCTCCCTCCCGCCCGCCCTCGGTCAGCCGGCCCGGAGCGGCGGTCGCTATGACCCGGCCTGCCCGCGTCTGGAGCTGGCACGCGGAGCCGGCGCCCCGCTGCCTCCGGCCCTGGGCAGGCCGTCTCTCCTCGGCGGGCCAGCTGGACACGGCGCAGCGGGCGACGGAGCCGCGCCGTGCTGGGCGGGCGCGCTGCCCGCTCCCGCCTCTGCCCACCTGCCGGGCGCCCCTCCCCCGGCCCGCGGAGCCCTCCCTTGTCTCAAGGAAGGACGGGGCATATTTCTCCCCCCCCCCCCCCCCCCCGCCGGAGGGCCTCATCGTCATGCAAATTAGCTGGATGGGCTCAGCTCCCCAGAGGCCTGGGGGCTGGGGGGCTGGCAGGGGGCGGCGGAAGGACGGATCGAGCCCTGGATGGGTGGGGGTGGGGAGGTGGGTGGCACGGAGACCCTCTGGTGCCATGATTTGCCACCCCTGGGGCGGCTGCGGGACTGGGGGGCCGGGGACAGGCAATGGGGGGGGGCTGCCGAGGATGCGGCCGGAGGCAGACCTTCCTCCATCCCGGTTGGCTTTGTGCGCCGAGCCCTGTCTGGTTCTCGGGAAAAGGAAGCGAGTGTTGGTGGAGGCAGAGGCGGGTGATGGGTGTCTAACGAGCTTGTGAAATACGGGCTCGTTTGCGGCTCATCGCAGAGCCGGCTGTAAACACTCCCCCATGCCCACTCCTCTCTGTCAAATTAGCATCCAGCACGCCCGCCCGTCCCGGTCTCCGCCGAGCGTGCTCTCGCTCTCCGGAAGCTGGCGGAGCCGCAGGGAGGGGTGGCGATAGGACCCCGGCCTGGGGCGGGCGTGGAGGACTCCCCGACTTCTCCCCCGCACCCCCACCCCCACCCCAAGGCGGTGCTCGAGGCCCCGGAGCCCAGCTGCTCCCCTGCCTCTCTCCTAGCCGAGCCCCAAGACCCCGGGACCCCAGCTCCTTCGGCCAGGAGACAGGGAGGTGGGGGGCAGGTTGCTGGGACGTCTGAGTGGCTGGGCTGCCGCACGCCTGCTCCCCTCCTCTCTGTCCATCCCCCGCACCCCCGGCCGCCGAGCCCACACCGCACTGTGGCCACGAGTCACACGGGCGGCCCCTTCCCTGCGGGCTCGGGCGTGGACAGACCCCCGGGGCCCGGCCCCCTCGGAAGGCCGTGGGAGGCGGGTAAGGGCCCGGGGGACGCTCCAGCTCCACCGCAGACTCAGAGCCGGGCGTTGGGGGGGCGCACTTCCCTCCGGGCCTCAGTCTCCTCGTCTGCGAAGCGGGGAGAGTCGTGGTGGAGACGCAGGTCTTTCCGAACCCCTTCCAGCCACACGCGGGGCCGGCGAGAACCCGGCCCGGGGGCCGATGTGTCTCCTCCAGCTCCGCCCGGCTTTCGGCCGGCGCAGAGGGGGCGGCGCCGGCCCAGGGCGCGGGGTCAGAGGGGAGGACGTGGGGCCGGCCGCGTCCAGGCTGAGCCCGAGGCCTGCTGACGGCAGCGCGGGGGTCACATCTAACAACCTGGCTCCCCCACGCCCTCCTCCGCCTGACAGCCCGTGAGGGCCGGCTCCCTCCCCACGTCTCGGACCAGGAGGCCGAGGCTGGAGGGCAGTGCCCCAGAGGGTCCTGCTCGGAGCCTGGGTGGGGCCCGAGCACCCCCGGGGGCCTCCTCTCAGCCCATTTCCTCCTCCCAGAGGGTGCTCGGGGGGTGGGAGGGTGTCAGGGGGGGTCAGGGGGCAGGGGAGGGGAGGGGTGGCGCCGTCCGCTGAGCTGTCCGGTTTGCCGTGACGGGAGGCCCCCGGGGCTTTGCCGCCTCGTCCGCAGGCTCAGCGGACGCCCAGCTCGGGTCCATCTGACGGCCCATGGGAGCAGGTGGCCCGGGGCGCCATCTGGAGCCTCTGATTGCGGTTTCGGGGGAGGGGGCCGCGGGGCCCCAGGACTCGGGAGCTCGGCGTGCTGGCCGCGGCCCCAGCCAGATGGCCCGTCTTGCCGTGGGCGCCCCGGGGCGCGGGCGGCAGTGGCCGTGCCAGCCCGGCCTGCCTCAGGAGGGAAGCTGCCCGCCCCCTCGGCCCTCCTCCCTCTCGCCCCATCTCCGCCCCGCCCCCCGTGTGCAGAGCGGTGCCCCCCTGCCTGGGCACGAACGGGACACTGGTCGGGAGAGACTGGTCCAACCCGGAACTGGGCCAGGCTGCCGGGACCAGGCCAGCCGCCCGGGACTGTTGTGCCCTTGTACCCGAACCCCAAAGATATCAGGGAGCCGCATCCGATGCAATTGCAGGAAGCCTGGATTTATTTCGGACCAGGCCGAGCTCAGTCCCACCTACGCCGGCCACAGCGAGGCGAGAAAGAGAGCGAAAGTCCCATTTCCATGGGTTTTATACCCGGGGGCATATGACCCTGATTGGTTGAGTTAGAGATAGGGGATAGGACCCTGATTGGTTGGGTTAGGGACAGGGGATAGGGGATAGGACCCTGATTGGTTGGGTTAGGGATAGGGAATAGGAAATATGGACCCTGATTGGTTGGGTTAGGGATAGGGGATAGGGGATATGGACCCCTGATTGGCTGGGTTAGGGATAGGGGATAAGGGATTTGTTGGGTTAGGGATAGGGGATAAGGGATATGGACCCCTGATTGGTTGGGTTGGGGATAGGGGATAGGGGATATGGACCCTGATTGGTTGGGTTAGGGGATAGGGGATATGGACCCTGATTGGTGGGGTTAGGGATAGGGGATAGGGGATATGGACCCTGATTGGTGGGGTTAGGGATAGGGGATAGGGGGATATGGACCCTGATTGGTTGGGTTGGGGATAGGGGATAGGGGATATGGACCCTGATTGGTTGGGTGAGGGATAGGGGATAGGGGATATGGACCCTGATTGGTGGGGTTAGGGATAGGGGATAGGGGATCTGGACCCTGATTGGTGGGGTTAGGGACAGGGGATAGGGGATATGGACCCTGATTGGTGGGGTTAGGGATAGGGGATAGGGGATCTGGACCCTGATTGGTGGGGTTAGGGACAGGGGATAGGGGATATGGACCCTGATTGGTGGGGTTAGGGACAGGGGATAGGGGATATGGACCCTGATTGGTGGGGTTAGGGATAGGGGATAGGGGATCTGGACCCTGATTGGTGGGGTTAGGGATAGGGGATAGGGGATATGGACCCTGATTGGTGGGGTTAGGGACAGGGGATAGGGGATATGGACCCTGATTGGCTGGGTTAGGGATAGGGTTGTAGTCGGGGCTGGCTCCCCCTCCCCCCGCAGGGAAGGAGCACCCAGAGGTGTCCACTGGGGCCTGGCCCATGTGCGCTGGTCCCGGCTGTTCAGGACCAGCCCGCCCCGGGCCCAGGCGGAGGAGGGAAGGACTCGGGGTGCCCCCTGGGCGCATTCACCGGGTGCTGGTGGGCCGGTGGCCGGTGCTCCTGGCCAGAATGCGTGGAGGGGCTCGGGGGTGGGCAGCCCCTCCTCGTTGCCCACGGCAGCGCCGTGCTGCGGCCGTGGAGGTCGTGCCCCTTCCTCCGGCCGGTCGGCGGCCCCCGCTCGGCCCTGCGGCCCCGGCAGCGTCCGGGCGGAAGGCGGATCATCGCCGGTGGGGACCCGGGTAGAGGAGTCGGAGCAGCGTTCCTTCTCGTGTGTGACCGGGTTATCTTCCAGTCGATTTCGAGCCTCGGCCCCAAGTGGCCCGCAGATCAGACAGAGATGAGGGTCACTTACAAGGGTGAGCTCATCCTCCGTTGCCACGGCAACCGACCTCAGCCCGCGCCCCCCCCCCCCGTGCACCCCCCTCCCTCTTGGAGGCCTACACCCGGCTCCCCAGGTGATGCTGTGACTGTCCACGCCATCAATCCGCCCCTGATTGTCAGGGCTCCTCCACGTGGAGGGGGGCTGCCGAGCGCGTCGGTGAGCCTCGGAGAGACTCGGGGGACCCGGGTGGGGGGGTCCCCCCTGCCCGCGGGGCAGGAGGGCAGAGCCGTCTCTCAGGATTCCTTAGGAAAGTGGGGGGGATGCCGGGGCCCTGGGGGGATGCCCCCCGCCTCTGCCCCTCTGGAGACCCCTCCGGAGACCCCGACACCGCCCACCCTGCCGGGACCCCAGGAGAGAGCTCCCCGCCCCCAGGCTGTGTCTCAGGCCCGGGGTGTGGGCTCCGGAGCACTCGGGCCCTTTGGAGACCCGCGGGGTGCGCGCTGGGCAAACGCGGGGGGGTGGCTCCGAGCACCCACGGCAGGATCGCGGCCAGTGGTGCCCCCGAGTGCCTGGCAGAGCTCGGCGGGCCTGGCTGCGTGCGGCCTGAGTGTCCCAGTCTCCCTCCGGCCGGCCCCCGGGTTTCCGTCTGGGGACCACCCCTGCCCACCCCGGTGGAGCGGCGGGAGGGCAGCCGGGGTGGGGGGCTGGGGATCCCACGATGAGCCCGTGTCCCCGCACACGCGCCCGGTGCCCGCCTGGCCTCTGGGGGGGGGCCGCCCCGCGGGCTGCGTCTCCTCTGCGGCTGCAGGTCCAACGCCGCCGAGCCCGAACGTCTCCCGCCCGCCCTCCGAGCGCCGGGCTCCCTTCCTGGTGGTGTCTGAGGACGAACGCGCGGACCAGCAGCCCGCCGCTGCCCCGTGGCCGCCTCTGCGGCTCCTCTCTCCGCCGGAAGGTCTTTGTTCCCTAGAACAAAGGCCGAGACCCCAGCGGCCCAGCTCCGGCTCCTCTCCCGCCCCCGAGTGTGGTGGCTTGTTTGTTGGGGTGGCCTCGGAGGGGGCGTCTCCCCGGGTCCCCTCTGGCCCCCTCGTTGTCCTGGACGAATGCCGGGCCCCGGGCCCGTGTCTCCGCGTCTCCGGTGAGTGTCTGAGCCGGGCTCCGGGCCGCGGAGGGCTCTGCCGACCGGATGTTTGGGGCGGGCGTGGGGCTGTGGCCTGGAAGCGGGGTGACGTTCACCCCCTGAGCTGTGACGGAGGCAGCCCGTGGCGGCCGGGACTGCCCACGCGGCCAGGGTCGGGGCTGCCTCCTCCCCTCCCCCCGATGCCCCCAGCCCTCCTGTCCACCGGAGCTGTGGCCGGCCACGGGCCTGTCCACCCGCCCCCCTCGCCTGTGGGTTTTAGCGATCCAGGTGGCCAAGGGGCTGGGATGGTCGCTGGGTCCAGGTGAGGGTGGTCCTCCGTGGTCCTCCCCCTGGAGCTGGCCACGGCCCGTCCTCAGGTCAGCAGGCGTCCGGGACCCGCCCCCGCTTCCGGGGACCGGCGTGCAGCACCCCGTGTGTGCCGGCACCCCTCCCCTCCACGTCCCAAGCATCCTACTAAGCGCTGTGCACAAACCACTCACTCGCTGCCTGTTTACTGAGCGCCTGCTGTGTGCCAGGTTCTGGTCTAGGTGCTGGGGGGGGGGATAGCGATGGACAGAGCAGCCCCCGTGGAGCGTGTGTGTGTGTGTGTGTGTGTGTGTGTATGTGTGTGTGTGTGTGTGCGCGTGTGTGTGATTGAGAGAGAGAACTGGTTAAGAAAGCCATTGACTCTGTAATATACCGGGGGTGGGGGTTCCAGCACGGTGAAGGAATTGGAGGTGGTTGATGGCTGGAAAAGATGGGGTGCGTGCCATGTCGTTGGGGTGCCCGCAGCCTTCTCTCGGAGGAAGGTCTTCTTTGGGTGAAGGCGGGGAGGAGGAGGAGGAGGATGGTCCTGGGCCAGCGGGAAGCCTCGATGCTCAGAGAGGTTAAGTGACTCACCCAGCACACACAGCACGTGGGCGATGGGGCCTAACCTTGTGTCCTTGACCAGCACTCTCTGCACGGAGAAGGGGCCCGTGAGGCCGGGACCCCACAGCCCACGGCCAGTCCCTGGTTCTGGCTGGAGCCGGGAGGGGACAGGCAGTTAGGACGCCACTGTGGGGTCGGCTTCCCTCGTGGGGGCCCCTGCTTAGAGGAGGGCCGGGCGAGGCCCGAGGAAGCCGCCAGGGCCGGCCCCTGGAGCCTGAGAGCTGGGGAGCCATGCGCGGCCCTCGGCCCGAGGCCCCTCCCACCCCAGCAGCAAATGGCGGCCTCTGACCTCTGACCTCTGCGAGCCCGCCGGGGCTGCACCTCCAGCGCCGGCAATCGCGGCAATCGGCGCTCTCCGCCGCTTCCCCCAAGGCCCGCATGGAAATGAGTGCGCGTCGCCTGCCTGCCGGGGATCAGATGGGGGAGACCAGTCGGCGCGGAGGACGGTGCTGGGACTGTCACCGCCGCACGGCGCTGCCCCACAAAGCCGGGCCTCCCTCCGCTGACACGGTTTCAGCCCGAACGGTGCCAGCAGGCCGACGTGGTTTTAAGTAAAAGCACTGCCCATTGGTATTTTATTTTATTTTATTTTATTTTATTTTATTTTATTTTATTTTTTGGAGAATAAACACTTATTCTTCCTGAGCAGAGCTGAGAGAGACGCACTCACTCTGGGATGTTCAGGCTGGCTTGGTGGTTTGACGGTGCTGATTTTTTATGTTTAATTTTTAACAAATCATAATAGCCCGATGGGTGTGGCTCAGGGGCTGAGCGTCGACCTGTGCGCTGGGAGGTTGGGGTTCGATTCCCGGTCAGGGCCCAGGCTTGGGTACGAACTCCATCCCCAGTGTGAGGGGTGCAGGAGGCAGCTGATAGTTGTTCTCTCTCATCGGTAATGTTTCTCTTTCTCTCTCCCTTTCTCCCTTTTCCATCCTCTCTGAAATCAGTAAGAATATATTTTTCAAAAAACCATAATAACTTGCCAAGACCGGTTTGGCTCAGTGGATAGAGTGTCGGTCTGTGGACTGAAAGGTCCCGGGTTCGATTCCGGTCAAGGGCATGAACCTTGGTTGCGGGCACATCCCCAGTAGGGGGTGTGCAGGAGGCAGCTGGTCGATGTTTCTCTCTCATCAACGTTTCTAACTCTCTATCCCTCTCCCTTCCTCTCTGTAAGAAATCAATAAAATATATATATATATATATATATATATATATATATATATATATATTTTAAAAAACCGTAATAACTCAGTAGACGCCTGGCGCCAGCCCCCACCCCCAGGGACCCGGAGTCTAGATGGGGCGCAGGGAGCCGGCGGGTCTGCACCTCGCAGGGGCGGGCCTGCATCGCCCGCCGGAGTTGTGGGTGTGGGTCTGTCCTGTGCGGTTAGAACAAACAAAGGAATGAGAGGAGGGGGCTTACCTCGCAGAATCCTGCCCCCCTGGTGAGGAGGAGAAGGCCCGGGTGCCGGGGTCAGAAAGAATCGGAGGGGACGGAGGGGGCGCTGAGGGGCACCCCGGGGAGGCTGCTGGGAGGAGGGGTCCCGGACGGGGAAGGCTTCAGAGCACCCCTGCACCCCTCTCTCCGTCCCCCCCACCCCCGAGGCTGCGCTAACCCGGATGTGGTCAGATTCTCCGCGGCCACGTTTTCCTTCTCTGGAAGCCTGTGCTTCCCAGCCGGCTGGGGGGAGGGGGGGCGTCTGGGGTTCAGCTTCCGTGGTGGACGGTCACGGGGGCCCCGTCCGGCGTCTCTTTCCCACGCCCTCTGCCTCCCCAGGGTCCGAGAGGTGGCCGTGGGTGAGGGTGCTGTCTCCCATCCATCCATCCATCCATCCATCCATCCATTCGTTCGGTTTTTCATTCCTTGAACCCGCCCTCTGTGCCAGGCACCGAGGAGCCCAGTTTGTGGGGCAGGGGTGGGCCGGGGGGCCTCGGAGGCAGCCCCCCACATCGGAGGCCATCTCTAATTACGGCGGCGGCCTCCCCGCGGGCGGAGGGGGGCGTGCGCGGGGCTTGTGCGGCGAGCGCGCCGAGCCCGCCCTGCGTCCCCGAGCCTGTCGGCGAGCGCTCCTCCGCCAGGACCCCGAGGAGCTGCCGGATCTCCGCCGGGCGCCGTGGCCTACTTGCGGGGCTCCCGGGGCAGGACGAACCCCCGGCGGCCGCCGCCGCCGCCAGTGGGCTATGTGGGGCAGGCCCGCCGGCTCGCCCGCGTGTGCGAGCGCCGGGGGGCACGCCGGCTGTCGCTGCCAGCCCCTGCCAGCCCCTGCCAGGGCCCGGGGGCCGGCGGCGAGCTCAGCCCATCTGTGCGCGTGTATGCCCTGCCACCGGCAGAGCCCCCTGCCGCCGCGTCCTCGCCGCCGCCGTTGCGGGCAGACCGGAGCACCTGGCGCCTTCGGTGAGGCCGGGCCCCCGGGAGCCCGCGGGGAGCCGCGTCCTTGGCTGTCCCAGATAACGTTCTCGCCGGCGCACGCGGACCCGGCGGCACGCACGCATTGAGCGCCTGCTGTGTGCGGGGGTGGGTCGGAACCCCCCCCTTTCTGCCCGGCCCACGTGGCCCCGTGGCTGCGTGCCGGCCCAGGCACCGGGAGGCCGCCGGTTCGATTCCCGGTCAGGACACAAGCCTGGGTCTTTGGGCTCGATCCCCAGCAGGAGGCGGCCAGTGGGTGTTTTTCTCTCTCATCAGCGTTTCTGTTTCTCTCTCTCTCTTCCTCGCTCTGAAGTCAAGTATAAAAAATTAAAAACAGCCAAAACCATTTTGGCTCAGGGAGTAGAGCGTGCGGCTCTGCGGGGCGGGTCGTGGTGTGGGGCGTGGGGCGTGGCTCTGTAGGAAGGGGCACGTGTGGCGTGGCCTGGCATGGTGTGGGGTGGCATGGGGTGGCATGGCCTGCAGGTCACTGACATCCGCTTCCTTGCAGAGGAAGGCATCAACCACGAGTGTAAGCTGTGCAACCAGATGTTCGACTCCCCGGCCAAGCTGCTCTGCCACCTCATCGAGCACAGCTTCGAGGGCATGGGCGGCACCTTCAAGTGCCCCGTGTGCTTCACGGGTAAGGATCCCGACCCCTGACCCCCGACCCCCGACCTCCGACCCCCGACCCCCCCACCCCCGCCATCTCCCTACCCTCACCCCCGGCGTGTGCAGAGAGGGAGGGACCTCAGCCCAGGCAGCCGGCGGACAGGGACCCCCCAGCCCCGCTGCCCCGCGGAGCCCCCTGCTGTCTGCCTCCCCTGGCCCTCCCTCAGCCCTGCACCCAGCTGCTGTGAGTGTGTGTGTGAGTGTGTGTGTGTGTGTGTGTGTGTGTGTGTGCGCCCGCCCCCGGCCCAGCCTCGCCCTCCGCCTTGGAGGCCTGGGCTCCAGCCTCGGCCCCGTGACCGCGCGCCCTGTCCACAGCGGTGGCTCTCCCGGCCGCACCTCCTCCCCGCCCGGCTCGGCCCGCGTTCCCGCCGCTCCGGCCGGAGAGGTCAAGGGCAGCCGGAGAGGTCAAGGTCAGCAGTGCCGGTCACGCCCGCGGGCTGGCGGGCAGGCGAGCGGCTGTCCCCGCCCCGGGCCGGCCTCGGGGGCTCTGCCGCCCCCTCCCGCCACCCAGATGGCAGCCGGTGCGCGCCGGGGAGCCTGGCCTCCCCCGCCTCCCCAGCATCTGCCGTCTGCCAGGCAGGAGCCCACCCTGGGGAGGGCGCCTGGGGGGTGGGGGGGGCTCTGAGGTGCCCCCTCCCCCCCCCCACACACACACAGCTGCTTCAGGGCCGCCTGCTGCCCGCCCGCGCCTGGGTGCCCGCCGCCGGGAGGCGGGTGGTGACCGCCTGGTGCCAGGGGAGAGGGAAGGACTCTGTGCTCACACCCTCGGCTCTCCCCCTCCCTGCCTCGGAGCCACTCCGCTCCGTCCTATCGCGCTCTGTGGGCTCCCAGGGGCCCCAGGTCTGCTGGCCCGGGACCCGGGTCCCGTGGTGGGGTCAGGACAGCCCTTGGCAGCTCGCCTCGCCATTCGTGGGTACCAGCACCTCCCCGCCCCGGGCACGGCGCTCAGTCTGTGCAAACCCCAGGCTCGGCCCGCCACCCGCCGGCCTGGGGCCTGGGGCCTGGGGCCTGGGGCCTGGGGCGTGCCCCTGAGTGTTCCCCGTGCCTCGGTGTTCCCGTCTGTAGAATGGGAACAGCAGCAGTGCCAGCCTCACGGCCTGGGTTCTAACCCAGGAGCCCGCGGGCGGGAGGCACCTGGCGGCCGGTAGCATTCCTCGGCCTCACTGCATGGCAGGCTGTCTTTTTTTTTCCCCAAAAAAAATATATTTTGTTGATATTTTACAGAGAGGAAGGGAGAGGGATAGAGAGTTAGAAACATCGATGAGAGAGAAACATCGACCAGCTGCCTCTTGCACAACCCCCACTGGGGATGTGCCGGCAACCAAGGTGCATGCCCCTGACCGGAATCGAACTTGGGATCTTCTAGTCGGCAGGCCGATGCTCTATCCACTGAGCCACACCGGTTTTGGCTGTCAGACCGTCTTATAAGCGTTTTCCAGGGCAGTGTTTCCCAGACTTTTGACACAGGTGTACCCCTTCTATAGTTTTCTTAACGCTGAGTACCCCTCGTCAAAAAAAAAAAGGATGTATTTTAATAACAATCAAAATATATTTATTTTTACTTTTTTTTGGGGGGGGGTACATACACAAAATAATAATAAACGAAAAATAAAATTATTCATGATAAAATATAAATAAAAGTTATATGATAAATCACATTTATTTGCACACCGGACCATCTCATGCGCCTCACAAGACTGTCTTGACTTGGCTCATGAGAACGTAGAATGAGGCGCAGCTGAGCACGGTGCAGTGCATATCCCCACCAAACCCCGGTGCCACGTGTACCCCCACCACACTCTCCCCATTCCCCTGGGGGCACGCATACCCCACTTTGGGAAACACGGCTCCACGGGAACCCAGGTGACCCTCCCAGATGCTCGGCGAGCCACACCCTCGGAAGACCCCCGTTTTTCAGGCGAGGCCACGGCGCCCAGCGAGGTTCTGTGGCTTGGCCACGGTCCCACGGCCACAGGGGGCGGGGGCTCAGCCTCCCTGGCGTGGGCCCCCCGTGGCCAGCCGTGACCGGGCTGGGGGCCCTCCTGTGAGTGGCACGGGCGGCTCTCGGGGCGGGGGCCGGAGTCCCGCCCATGCCACCGCCCGCGCTGACGCCGCCGCCCTGCCCCCCCAGTCTTCGTCCAGGCCAACAAGCTGCAGCAGCACATCTTCGCGGTGCACGGGCAGGAGGACAAGATCTATGACTGCGCGCAGTGCCCCCAGAAGTTCTTCTTCCAGACCGAGCTGCAGGTGGGTGCTCGCCAGGGCCCCGGGGTGCAGCGGGGCGGCGGGGTCTTGTCCTCAGCACCCCCACTGGAAATGCCTGTGGGCGTGGAGCCTGGCCGGCCGGCGTGCGGGGCGGGCTGGGTCAAGAGGGCCAGGGCAGAGCGTGGAGCCGGGGCAGGGGCCGGTCTCAGATGGGGGGACGGTCACCGCTCTGTGCTCGGGAGGGGCGTGCTGGCTGCGGGTGTGTCTGCCCATGAGGGACCCCCCCTAACCCCCCACCCCCTGCACACACCCCCACCCGGGCCTTCGCTCCGCAGCCCGCCCGCCTGGGCGATGGCCAGGCTGTGTCAGGGCCTCTTACCGAGGGGAGTGTGGAGCCAGGCCACTGCAGCCGGAGCCGAGCCCGACGCCGGCGGGGCTCGTGGTGTCCCCCGGGGTGGGAGGGGCGCTGGTGTGGCCGGTGTGGGTGCTGCCGCCGTCTCGGAGCTGGGCCTGGGCCGTCCTGTCTGGGCAGCCGGTGGTCGGCACCCGGGTGAGAACAGGCCCGTGGAGGGCTCGGGGGGCAGGGGTGAGGGCCCCCCTCCCGCCGCCGCTGCTCTCTGACCTCTGACCCCTGACCCGGCGGCCTGCCGGAGAGCCTGGCCGCTCCTCTCCGGCCGCCCCGCGGGGCCCGTGACTCTGCGCCCAGCTCGCCCCGCCGCCACCTGACCGCCTCGCAGGGTGGGGTTAGGAGCCCAGTTATTCCGAGACGGGGAGCCACTTCCAACGCCCCCCCAAGTCAGGGACGCCGCCCCACGGCCCACCACTGACGCCCCCGTGGACCAAACCTGAGCGTGTGCCTCTGAGGGGACGGCTCGCTGCCCCCACCGCCATGGGACCATCGGGGGCGCCGTGGCAGTGCCGTGGGCGGGCCGTGCGGGAGCCTCCTTACGGCTGCACGGCTCTCCCTGCCTCACCCCCTGCCCTCTCCCTCCTCCCTCCTCCCAGCAGCCTCACCGGCCTCACCGGCCTGGCCCAGCCGCCAGCAGAGGCCCCGGGAGCTTTCGTGGCCACACGGCCGGCCACCAACCCCGGGATGTGTCACCCGATTTCCTTCCTTTCCCGGGAGGCAGGGGCAGATGGCGGCTCTCCTCCTCGGCCCCAGGGTCTGACCCAGTCCACCCAATTTAACAAGTTTTATTTATTTTTATTTACTTGTTTATTGTCAATCCTCACCTGAGGATATTTTCCCACTGATTTTTTTTCCAGAGAGAGTGGGAGGGCGGGGAGAGACAGAGACAGAGAAACGCCGATGTGAGGGAGATTCGACTGGTTGCCTCCCGTACGCACCCCCAAGCGGGGCTGGGACGAGCCTGCCACTGAGACCCGTGCCCTGGACGGGAACCGAACCCAAATCCTCCGGTCCACGGGCCGGCGCCCTAGCCACGGAGCCACACCGGCCGGGGCTCCCCGTGTGCATTCTGTGAGCTGCGTGGGCCCCACGGGGCTGCGGCCTCCCTCCCATCTGGCGTCGGCCACGCCCTCCCCGGCGGCCGCGGGCCCGGGACCCAGGACGGCTCCCGGGAGCCGGGGGTGCCCGGGTCACCCCGTCAGCCGCTAAGGCAGATCCTCAAGAGCCGGGGACCTCGCTAAATTACAGCCTTAACGAGTCCCTATTTTCTGCAATTACTGATTTTAATTACAGACCGCTTAAATGTGCAAGTGTTGTCGCAACGCCAAATCTATGCAAATAATGGCTTTCGCTAAGTGGTTCAAACAGCAATTTTCTGGGTTTTTGAGAGGAGGGTTTTCCAGCCGCGGGAGTTTCCGTCGCGCTGAAGCCCAGGCCGGCAGGCCGGGCGGCTTCCCTCGCCGACGTGGGGTCGGTGTGCGGCGGGCGCGGACTGGCTCTCGTGGCCGCGTGTCGCCGGGGCCCCAGGGGGTTGCGGGAAGCGGCTGTGTGTGGGCGCAAGTGACACGGGGCTGAGGGGCCTTGAGAAGACGCAGGGGCGGCGGCTGCTCTCACTGTCGGACTGGGAACACCGCTGTGGACACGGAGGCCATCGGTGGATCAGCCGGCCGGCGTGGCTCGGGGGTTGAGTGTGGACCCACGCACCAGGAGGCCGCTGGTTCGATCCCCAGTCAGGGCGCGTGCCGGGTTTGCAGGTGGGATCCCCGGAGCGGGGTGAGGTGGGGCACTCCTCGGTGAGTCGGGGCCTGGGTGCCGAGACGGAGAGAGCGAGTGGGAGAGAGCCGTGCAAAGGCCCCGTGGTCAGAGGGGGCTCGGGGTGCAGCTGGGAGGGAGGGAAGGCCACGTGCGGCTGAAGCACCAGAGAAGGGGGCGGGGGGAGGTGCCGGCAGGTGGCTGGGTCCCGGCGAGGTCTGCAGGGCAGCAGAGGTTTTGGGGCTTTACCCCATTGCAGGGGGAAGCCCAGCAGGGAAGAGGCATTCTCTGACTTATTCCTCGCCTCAGCGTTTAAGGCCGTGGTCCCCAAACCGAGGCTCTCGAGCCACATGTGGCTCTCTGGCCCCTTGAATGTGGCTCTTCCACAAAACGCCACGGCCTGGGCGAGTCTGTGTTGAAGAAGTGGCGTTAGGAGAAGTTTAAGTTTTAAAAACGTGGCTCTCCAAAGACATGTCTGTCATTGTGCTGTTGGTATCTGGCTCTGTGGACGGATGAGTTTGCCGACCACCGGGTTAAGAAGTTTAGTCTTTGAAAGGACACTGCTAAGTGGGTGGAACCATTTACAGGTCACACGTTTGTAGCCAGAACACGGAAAACAAAACCCTCAAAGCCCGAGAAGCGTGGCGGGGCGGGGATCCACAAAATGTGATCAAAGCCCTCAGGCCTGCAGGGTGTGGGTGCTCCCGGCCCTCGACCGTGGGGACGAGCCGGCGGAAGCCACGATGATAAGCCACCGAGACTTAAACCAAACACACCGCGCCACACCGCGTGTGCGGGGCCGGGTGTGGACGAGCCGCCGGAACGCCCAGGCGTGGCTGGTGGGAGTGCGGGGGGGGGGGGGGCAGCCACACAGCGGCCCGGTTTGTGAGCTGCTTCTGCAGAGAAGCATGCGTGTGACACGCCACCTGGCGGCCCTTCTCCCGGCTGCTCCCCCAGGAGAACCGCAGACGCTCCCACGGCCGGGCCAGGAATGAGGACAGAGCACTCCTCACGCCCGCCTGTCTCTCAGCGGGCGAGGGCAGAGCGGAGGTCGGAGGGTGGAGGGCAGGCAGTGGAGGGCAGAGGGCAGAGGGCAGAGGGCAGGCAGTGGAGGGCGGAGGAAGGAGGGCGGGCGGCAGGCGGTGGAGGGCGGAGGGCGAGGTCCAGGCACCCTCCCGGGCCGGCTCAGGAGCCAAGAGCACATCAGCAGCGAGAGCGGCAGGCGCCACGGGAGGGAAGCCAGTCTCCACAGGCTCTGCCCCCGTGTCTGTGTCCGCACCGTCCCGGGAACGGGCAGAAATGCCGGGAGGGAACATAGAAGGTACGGGGGCTGCAGGTGAGGGCAGACGTGGAGGAGACTTCGCACGGTTCTCCTAACGTGCAGGCAGCAAGCGCCCACATGCACACGCATGCCCACGTGTGCACACACACGCACATGCTTACATACGCTTGCACACACATGCTCACATGCACGCCCATACCCCGAGCGCGCGCCGCGCCGAGCTGGGGGCCCAGCCTGGCTCCCGGGAGCTCCCAGCCCGATGGGCCGGAAGAGCCTGGGTGGCCGGCAGGCGGGTGCGAGTACGCGCCGTCGGGAGGAGGGACTGTCCACGTGCTTCCGCGGCCCTAAGACCCGGGCATGGGCTGACGCCCAGGACGTGGCCCGGCCTCGGCCACCCAGGTCGGGGGCGGGTCCACTCCAGCGGGGCCCCTCGACGGGAGGCGCACCCGGATGGGTTTGGGTGCCAGGGGCCGTTTTGGGGTCCTAGCTCCCGGCAGCCAGGCCTCCCTCCCTTCCTTGGGGCCGGGGCACGCGGCCTCATGTGGCTCCGCCGTCCTCTGTCCTGGCGTCCGGGTGACCGACCGCCTTCCTCCGCCCGCTGCGCTCGGGCCCGTGGAGGGCGGGGGCGGAGCTGGCCGGGGGCGTGAGACAGACGGCGGGCCGCCGACTCCCACGAGGTCAGGGCCGCCGGCCTGTGGGCCCGGCCTGAGCCCTCGGCAGGGGAGGGCCTGGGGCTCTGCGGGCGCCCTGCCAGGGCCGGGCCGACCGGAGAGGAGGGGCGGGCTCCGCCGTGCCACCCCCCTGTCCCTGAGTCCCCGCGGACAGCCCCGCGCCCGCAGACCCCGGCACGAGGACACCTCCTCTCCTTCCTGGTGGCCTCCCCGAACCCCGCTCCTCAGCGCCACGGGGAGGGCACGAGGAACGTGCCCATTGCTCGCCTCGCCGGGCTGGCGTGCCGGACAGGACCCACCAAACCCGGAGGAGAAAGGGAACAGCCCCTCTCCCACCCCAGCCCCAGGCTGGGCCCCGCCCCAAGCATTTTGCTGGAACTGGTCTCAGCACAGCCCAGGCCGCGGGCCTCCCACCTTCGTCCTCCCGGGCGGACAGGGGAAGGAGGCTCCGGAGGCGCGGGGAGTGGCCCAGGCACGTGAGCAGAGTCAGATCGCCGCGGCGGCGGCCACCGGGGTGCACCAGAAGCCCCCGACGCTTGCCCGCTGCCGCTCGCACGAGCTCACGGACGCACAGGGGCCGGCGGTGCGAGCTATAAAAAGCCTCGTGCCGGGGGACCCGAGCTATTTCCGTAGTTGGGCCACGCAGGTGGCACGGGCAGGGGCGGCAGAGGCGGCGCCAGGGGGTGCGCGGGAGCCTGGTGGCGGGCGGCCCCGGGGGGAGCGTCCGGGGAGCCGGCGAGCCTCACACGGGGCCGAGCTCTGGCCAGGCCTGGGAGGAGGATTCAGGCCAGTGGAGGAGGCAGGGATTTAAGACCTCAAGCTTCCCAATTCCCGGGCACCCCGCCCCCCAACACACACCCCTACAGGAATGTGGGGAGCACAGAGCGGCCCCAGGAGGCGGGGCCGGGGACGGCTCTTCGGGCTTCCTGCAGACCTCGGGCTGGGGCCGGGCTGGGGCCGGGGGCCGCCGGGGACCCAGGAGGCCAGGCGCCCCCACGGACAGACCGAGAGGCGGCAGGAAACGCCCCCTGAGACACCCCCCACCCCCCAGCGGCCACGCGGCCAGCCGGGCCCGGATCGGATGCAGTTAAAGGATTAGCTCACGCTGTCTGCTTGCCTGTGCCTAATGGTGCCGCTTCCAGCTAAACGATTGCCATCGATCACACGTGGGGCTGGCGATGCTCACGCGCAGCCCGGCGCCCTTCCGCTGGGCCACGCCGGGCCCTGCCCGCGGCCCCGGGACCCGAGCTCCCCCCGGATGCTCCTTCCCGGCCCTGAGCGCTCGGTGGGCCCGCCCCTCGCTGCGTTTCCCGGAACCAGCCCTGGCAGGGCACCGAGCGAGGGCGCTGCCGGGGGCCGGGGCCGCCCGCCCTGCGCGCCCGGAGCGGCGGTTCTGCGGGAAACGCCGGCGCTGAGTCAGTCAGTGAGCAACGAACTGGGTCACGGCTCACGGCGGGATTCCGAAGACAGTGAGCCACGGTGTCGCGATAGAGAGTGATGCGCGTGTGTGCGTGCGTATGTGTATGTATGTGTGTGTGTGTGTACGTGTGCAAGTGTGTGTGTGTCAGGACAAGGGGAGGGGATGTTGGGGGTGGAACACGGATCGGGTGTCCGGGGAAGGCTGGCGTGTGACTGGTCCTGGCGGCTGAGAAGGCGCCAGTGGAGGAGGGGCTGGGGTTCTCCCAGGAAAGGGCGCAGGCAGGGCCAAGGCCAGAGGCAGGGACCTGGGGCGTCCGCGGGGCAGAGGAGGGGGCGCGGGGAGCGGGACAGACGGCGGTGCCTTCTCGCCTCGTTCCTCTGGGCGGTCCCTTTGCCAACACATACTGTCACAACCAGATCTGAGTTCCCACTCTACCCTGAGATTTTGGAAGACTCCCACCCACCTATCCATCCATCCATCCACCCATCACTCATTCATCCATCCATCCACCTATTCATCCATCACTCATCCATCCATCCATCCATCCATCCCTCTACCTATGCATTCATCCATCCATCCATTACTCATCTATCCATCCATCTACCTATGCATTCATTCATCCATCCATCCATCACTCATTCATCTATCTATCCATCCATCACTCATCCATTCATCCATCCATCCCTCTACCTATGCATTCATCCATCCATCCATCACTCATCTATCCATCCATCCATCCATTACTCATCTATCCATCCATCCATCCATTACTCATCTATCCATCCATCCATCTACCTATGCATTCATTCATCCATCCACCCATCACTCATTCATTCATCCATCCACCTATCCATCCATCACTCATCCATCCATCCATCCATCCATCTACCTATGCATTCATTCATCCATCCACCCATCACTCATTCATTCATCCATCCACCTATCCATCCATCACTCATCCATCCATCCATCCATCCATCTACCTATGCATTCATCCATCCATCCATCACTCATCCATCCATCCATCCCTCACTCACTTACCCACCCACCCATCCATCATCCATCCATCCACTTATCCCTCCATCCCTCCGTCCATCGCCGTGTGTCTCCCCACATTCCCTGCAGTTCCTAGGCAGTGGGAGGTGGAGGGGAGGACACACAGGGGAAGGAGAAGCAGCGGCGGGGGGGGGGGGGGGGGCTGTTGCTGCAGATTCCAGGGGCCGGGTGACCTTGCCTCTCCGTGCGCTGCCGTCGGAGCCAGCGGGTAATTACAACTAAGAATGATTAAAAGCTGGAAGCGCTCTAGGCTCAGGCTCGGACTCTTCGGCTGAGCTTTCTCCGAGCTGCTTCCTCCGTCCTGCTTTGAAGTCAGCCAGCCGTGGCACCCTCCCCGCCCGGGGGCCTGGCCTGGGGGAGCTGCGGGAAGGTGCCGGTGACTCTGGCCTGCGCGGTGTGCCCTCGAGCAGGTCGCTGACCCTCTCTGGGCCTCGTAGACGGGGTGGTGCCAGTGCCCTCTGTGGGTGCTGGGGGCCGGGGCGGGGGCGGTGAGCACAGCCACTGTCGCCGTCACCACCGTGTCCGAGGCCCGGGTGCCACGAGCTCTCAGGTCACGTCTCCGTCAGCTCATCCACTCAGTGTAGTCACTGGGGTTTCCTGTGCACCCCTCATGGGCCAGTGCGTGCCATGCTGGGGCCACACGGAGGTCTCAGCCCCTCGTGGGCTGTGGGGAGGGGACCCGAGAGCTGGTGAAGGCAGCGGGGAGCCGTGGGAGACGGGTCTGGAGCGATGGGGTGTAACATACGACAGTATTACCTCTGAGCATTGGATGGCCCGTATCACAGCTGTGTGGGCATCGTGGTGGCCGGTCACCAGCACCACGACCTGGTCACTTAGCAACCCGACCTGGTCACCAGCACCCCGGCCTGGTTACCAGTATCCCGACCCGGTCACTAGCACCCTGGCCTGGTCACCAGCACCGGCCTCCTGTCTCGGTTCACCCCCTCTGAGCGTCGAGGCGTTTCCGTCGCCTCTTCCGGCTCCTGCTCTTGGGACGCCGGCCCTCCCGTGGGCCACGGGGCGTGGGGGGGGGACGGGGTGGCCGTGGAGTCCGCCCCTGGAAGAGGCGCAGGGTGGCACCGCTTGCCCCTGGGCACCCGGGGCCCGGGACGCAGGCCCGAGTCACTGGCCCCGACGTAGCGGAAACCAGACCGCGTGTCCGAGGGCCCCGGGGAGCCTGGCGCCGCCGGGACAGGCGTCCAGACCCCGCTGGGACCTGGAGGTAAACTGAGGCCCCGCGCTGCCCGGACACCGGGGTTGCAGGGCCTCGAACCCAGGCCCCCCGGCACTGGGCTTGCACGAGACTCCCGGGGGGGGGGGCAGGCCTCGGGTCCTGGGCGGAGGGTCCGGCGGCCTCCCCGTCCGAAAGGGCAGGCGTCCAGAATGACGGAGAGGCCTCCCCGCTCTGGGCAGCCGCCTCGGTCACTGCCAGCCGGGAAGGGCACGGCGGGAGGGGCAGGGGCGCCCGCCCAGCTGGCTCAGATGCACGCGCCCCGGGGCTCTGCCCGCTGCCAGAGCGGCAAGGACGTGAGTGGAGGCCCAGGTGGGGACGGGGAGGGGGCGCCCCCAGCGGCCCGGCTCCGGGCAGGGATGGCGCCTGGAGTGGGCCTCGGGCTGCCCGCCTGCCCGTCAGAGCCTGTCACCGATGCCCCCGGGCGGGGGGCCCAGCGGCGCTGGAGGGGCACGGTGCCACCGCGACAGATGGGCACGGGGGAGCTGCCAGCAGCCGGAGCCGGCAGCCGCCGAGTGCCAGGAGCCCTGGCCCCGCCGGCGCGGCCGCCGCCAGACACATGCCTTCGGTTTCTCGGGGGCGGTGAGAGCACCACCCACGGCCGGCGCCCCGAGGGCCCAGGGCTCCGGAGGTGGGCACCTTACAAAGCCCTGGGCCCCCCCTTGTCCCCCAATGTAGAAAAGAGGGGGGACCGGGGGGCCGGCTGTCGCTGTGACGTGGGTGTGTGACCTGGCCTGTGACCCCCTCCCGCCCCTTCCTAGCCTCCCCTGGACAGTGGCCACCTGCCCCCCCGGAGGTTCAGGGTGGGAGGCCCTGGGGGGACTGTGAAACGTGGGGCACCGCGCCGGGCCCTGGGAGGCCTGGCAGGATGGGGCAGGGGCGGAACCGAGGCGGCGTGGCTGCCCCGTGTCACAGACGGGGGCCCCCACGCCCAGCCACTCTGCGAGGAGGGGGCAGGGCCCGGCCCGCCTGCCCGGCGGGGACCTCGGTGGAGGCCACAGCCCCTGGGCGTCCGGGGAGCCTCCCACGCGGCCGATGCTGTCCTTCCGCCTGCCTTACGGACGGGGAGACTGAGGCACGGCGAGGCCGGGGCCGCGATGGGGTCTGAGCGGGGCACCCGTGCCGGACACCGTGCAGGTCTTTTCTCTGCCCCCGAGCCCCGTGTGTGTTACAGACGCGCCCCACTTTTGTCTCCTGACCCGGGGAGTCCACCCCCCACCCGCTGGGCCAGCGTGTGGGTGCTCGCCCCGCCACCCCGAGGCGAGGCCCGGGTGCTCTCGGCGGGAGCCTGCGCCGACGCCTCGGCCAGGCGGCAGCAGTTCCTGGTGACATTTAGGAGGAAATTAACGAGGAGAAATGCAAGTTGGCATTTCGGGAGCGGCCCTCGCGGGAGCGGCCGAGGGGCTGGCACGGGGGCCGCGGGCAGGGCGAGAATTCATTCCGCTGTGTCAACAGCGAGCGAGCGCGGCCCTCAGACGAGATCAAACACAGACCGCACCGGCCGGGGCTGGTCTGGGGCCGCGGCGAGGTCGCTGTGCTGGGAGGGGGCGTGGCCAGGGTCAGGGTCACCGGCGCCAGGAGGTGGTGGGGCAGCGGGGGGCAGTGAGGACGGAGAGGTGGCCTGTGGACCGGTCATGAGGGCTCAGATCCAAGCACCGCCTCTTCCCAGCTGTACTGACTTGGCCTCTCTCGCCCTCGGTTTCCTCGTCGTGAAATGGGGCCCCCGGGGAGCGGACGTGGCCCGGCGGGCCGGGCTCCCGGCGGGATGAGGGAGCACGCCACCCCCTTCCCTGCCTTCCGAGCGGGAGGCGGTCCCGGTCCGGCCGCTCTCACCCCGAGGGCCGGAGGCACAGGGACCCGTCACTGTCACCGGAATGGGAACGGGCACAGCCGGCGCCCGGGGGGTTGGGGAACGTGAAGTGGCCGTCTGCGTTTCATGTTAGACGGCTCTTGTCGTCACAGGGCTGCCATTTGTGCAGTGTGCGTTAGGTGCCAGACATTGTCCTTGGCCCTTTTATACACTGAGCCGTTCCCTCCTCACAATGCCGGTATTGCTAAAGTAAGGAAACCGAGACACAGAGAGCCTAAGGAATTCCCCGAAGCCACCATCCATCCATCCATCCATCCATCCATCCATCCATCCATCCATCTGTTACTCCATATTATTCACCCATCTACTCATTGACCCATCTATCTACCCATCATCCACTCATCTGTAATTTACACATTCATCTATCCATCCATCCATCCATCATCCCTCTCCATCCACCCATCCTCCCATCTCTCCACTCATCCACCCATCTCTCCATCCATCTATCCATCCATCCATCCATCCATCCATCATCCATCTCTCCATCCATCCATCAATCATCCATCCTTCTCTCCACCCATCATCCATCCATCCATCAATCATCCACCATCTCTCCATCTATCCACCCACCCACCCACCCATCCATTCACCACTCATCCATCCATTCACCACTCATCCATCCATTCACCCACCCACTCATTCTTCCATCCACCCTCTATCCTTCTGTCCATCCATTATATACCCATCCGCCCACCTATTCATCCATCCATCTCCCACCTACCACCGCCCATCTATTGGTCCATCATTCACTCATCTATTCATCTACCTGTCTCTCTGTTCACCATCCATTCATCCACTACCCGCTCCTCTACATGTTCATCTACCCCTCCATCATCTACCGATCATCTGTCCTCCATCCATCCATCCATCCACCCAGCCACCCACCTGCCACCATCCATCCTCAGCCCTCTATCCGGCTGCCCATCCATGAGTACCGAGGGCTGGGGAAGTGCCAGGAGCGACCTCCCTTCATGATGCCTCCCCAGACACGTTAACTCCATGCCTCCCTGGTACCCGCCCCCCTCCCCTGACACTGCACCCACAGCCGGTTCGGGAGCTGGGTGGGCGAGCGGGGAAGGCAGGCTGGGCCACCGTGTCCTTCGGCCCTTCGGGGGGAGCCGCCGTTCTGGGAGGCGGGTCCCCCTCGCCCTTCGCCTTGCGCCAGGCGGGACGGCCTCTCCGCACGGGCGAGGGTGTGCAGCGGGGGCTTCCCGAGAGCCGTCGCCGCCGGCGGACATAACCGGCCTCAGCTGTGGCTTTGCTCGCTGGCGCGTGGGCACCATTCATCACCGCAAATGAGGTCCAGCTCCGTATGCCAGGCCCTGTGGCCACCGGGGCGCTCAGTGAGGGGCCAGCCACGTGGGTGCCGGGAGCCACGGGGGCAGTGGGCCGTGTTTTCTGAAGGGCATCACCCGCAGATTACCCACCAGGAAGCTCTGTATCCGTGGGGTTCCTTTTCTAGAGATGTGATGGAGGCAGGAAAGCGTTCCTTCGAGGAGGGAGGGGGAAGGATGGTTCTTTGAGGAGGGAGGGGGTGAGGATGGAGGAGGGAGGGGTGAGGATGGAGGAGGGAGGGGTGAGGATGGGTCCTTGGAAGAGGGAGGGGGTGAGGATGGAGGAGGGAGGGGTGAGGATGGAGGAGGGAGGGGGGTAAGGATGGTGGCCAGGGGATGATCGAAGTCTGAGAACAGCACTGAGAGCACCTACAGGCCGGGCTGAGGGGACCCACCCCCCCGCCCCGTGCATGCATTCTGTGCACCGGGCCTCTAGTATAAATGTAAGTAAATCAAGAAAATGTAAAAATGGGTAAAATGTACATCCGAACCCCTGTTCGGAGGGCGTTCAGGGACAGCGGGCACACGCGCGGGGACAGCTCCGTGCACACGCCTTTCCCCTGCCGAACAGAAGTCTGTCCGCACTGCGCCGCCCCAGCCCCGGCCGCCATGGAGGACCTCACAGAGGCGGAGCCGGGCGTTTGTCCTTCTGTGCTGGTGCGTGGCCTCGGCATCGTGTCTTCAGAGGCCCCCCGCTTCCCAGGAGAGACCAGAACTGCGCCGGGCGGGCAGGGGCAGGGGCAGGGGCGGGAGGAGGGGCTCTGGTTTTGCCCCTCGCTGCCCCGTCGTGCGGGGCTCGCTGGCTGGCTGCGGGGCTAGCTGGCGGCCATCTCTGCCTCCCCACTGTGTTCCCCGCACCTGGCGCCGCCCAGAGCTGAGAGCCACGCGGGGAGACACCAGACCACGCCGGCAGAGGGGGTGCGGGTGCAGAGCTGCAGGGGGGGGGGGCTCACCACGGCAGGAAGGCCTGCGGAGGGGACAGGCCCTGCGGGGAGCGGGAGGAGGGTGGTGTCACACGGCTTCCTGGCCGGCAGGCGCCGGGCCGTGTGGCTTTCAGGACCATGGACAGGGGTGCGTGTCCCTGGGTGTGGTGGGGACCCGTGGTACCCCCAGAGATCGCCCCCTCCCTGCCTCTGGAGGTGAGGGCCTGGCTGTTTGGCTGTGTAGCTGTGTGGCTGGCTGTCTGGGGATCTGGCTGCCTATCTGTCTGTCTGTCTGGGGGTCTGTCTGTCTGTCTGTCTGAAGGTCTGTCTGTCTGGGGGTCTGGCTGTCTGTCTGTCTGAAGGTCTGTCTGTCTGGGGGTCTGGCTGTCTGGCTATCTGTCTGGGGGTCTGTCTGTCTGAGGGTCTGTCTGTCTGTCTGGGGGTCTGGCTATCTGGCTGCCTGTCTGTCTGTATCTGTCTGGGGGTCTGACTGTCTGAAGGTCTGGCTGTCTGGGGGTCTGGCTGTCTGGGGGTCTGGCTGTCGCAGGGCCAGGAGCTTCGCACACGTCCCCACGTGTGGAGGAGCCGCCTTGGCCTCCGCAGACCCTCCAGGGCTGTCCCAGGCCAGAGGGCCGCCGGCGGCACCAGGACCCTGACGCCAAGGGAGGGTCCCGTCCACACAGCGAGCCTTTCCTGCCGTCTGTGTGAGCGGGTAGACTCCCACCCGCTGGGGCGGGGGCTCCAGGGAAAGGGGGTGCAGGCACTTCACAGCGGGGGGCCCCCCGGAGCGTCCGCGTCAGCAGGCGGGCGTCGCGGGGGCCCGGGCGTCACACTCAGGGTAGTGACGTGCGCTGGCTCGGTGGCTCGGAGCATCCATCCCGGGCTGCTGACGGCCGCTCCGCGCGCTCGCCGCCCGGGAGAGGTGCAGACCAGCGAGCATACGGGCCTTCGAGACAGGCCATCTGCTCGCCTCGCCCCGCGGACGGCTGTCAGACGCCTCCAGAAGCAAGCGCTCGCCGCGGGGGCCGCCCGGTGAGACGCAGCGGATCGGGCGGCCACTGCCTGCGCCCCCACCCCCCGGGAGGGGCAGACTGCGTGACCGTGTGCATGTGTGGGTGTGCGTGAGTGTGTGCGTGCGTGCGTGCCTGTGTGCGTGTGTGGGTGAGTGTGTATGTGTGAGTGTGCATGCGCATGCGCATGTGCCTGTGTGTGCCTGTGAGTGTGTGTGTGTGCGTGTGAGAGTGCATGTGTGTGAGCGTGCGTGTGTGTGTGTGAGTGTGTGTGTGTGTGAGTGTGTGCCTGTGTGTATGTGCCTGTGTGTGTGTGTGTGTGTGTGTGTGTGTGAGTGTGTGTGTGGTGGGGGGCTTGGAGGGCCCCAGGAGGGAGCCGGGGGAGACGGGGAGCATGAAGGCCCCGATGCCTCTTTCCGAGCTTCTCCCCTCCCTGCCTCTTGGGTGACGGCTCCACAGCTCCTCCGGTGCCTCCGTGGCTCCCGTGGCCCAGAGCGAAGGAAGGGCGGCTGCCTCCTCTCCGTCTCAGCCGCCTTCCTCCCGCTGTCTCGGCGGCGCGCGCCCGGTGCCCGCCTCATGCATTATTCATGGCGCTGCCGGGCCACAGGCAGCGAGCGGAGCCGCGGCGCAGAGATGGGCTCCGCACGGACCGCAGGGAGCACCCGCCGGCCGGCCGGGACTGCCGGGGCGGGGGAGCTAGCTCTGCATGCACACACGTACGCACGCACACGCACACGCACGGGCCCCGTGCAAGGTGTCCGCAGAGACTCAACTCAAGGCCAGCATTTTCCCTAATCATCTCCCCATAGAAGTCCTCTCGGCAGAGTGTGAGGAGTGTGTGCGGTGTGTGTGTGAGTATGTGTATATGTGTGTGGGGGTGTGGTGTGTGTGGTGTGTGTGGAGTATGTGTGGTGTGTGGGGTGTGTGGGTGGGTGTGTGGTGTATGTGTGTGTATGTGTGTGGGGGTGTGTGTGGTGTGTATGTGTGGAGAGTGGGGTGTGTGGCAGGTGTATGTGTGTGGGGGTATGTGTGGAATGTGGGTGTATGTGGGGTGTGTGTGGAGTGTGTATGGTTTGTGGGGGGTGCGTGTGGTGTATGTGTGTGGGTGTGGGGAATGTGTGGTGTGCATGTGTGGAGTGTGGGGTGTGTGGCAGGTGTATGTGTGTGGGGTGTGTGTGGGTGTATGTGTGAGGGGGTGGGGGTGTGGCAGGTGTATGTGTGTGGGGTGTGTGGGTATGTGTGGGGGGGTGTTGGGGTGTGGGTGTATGTGTGGGGGGTGGTGTGTATGTGTGGTGTGTATGTTTGGAGTGTGTGGGGGGGGTGTGGGGTGTGGGGTGCCGGTGTGTGGATGCGGACTCTCCAGGGCCCGCAGGGAGGGTCCCTCCGTCTCAGCCCTCCGGTCGGAGGAGCTCCTGCCGCTCCGTGAGGGGCTCGCCGTGGTTCCTGCCGGCTGGCACTGCCTCCAGGGGCCCCGGTGTGGCTTCCGTGTGCGGGCCTCCGAGCCGTCAGCCCTGGACAGGCGTGTGGGCCCTGCACCCGAGGCCCCGTGCCCCCCTCGGGTCCGTAGTCCTTGGGGGTCTGCCGTCTCCGGTTCCTGCGGCACATCCAGGCCTCGCTGTGCAGAGTCCACCCCCTCCCCGTCCTCCTATCCTCTCTGTCCTCCCCCCTCCCCATCCCCCCCACCTTCCCCGTCCTCCCTGCCTGACGGGCACCTCATTCCAGCCGAACCTTTGTCTCCTGTGCCTTCCCCAAGAGCGAGCGCCCTCTCCCCTTCCCCGTAGCCTCCCCACACCCCCACGCGGTGCCTTCCCTCCGTGCGTCTGACCGGACACACTCACTGCCCGTCTGCGTGGGCGGCCCGGGCTGTGTGTGCGGCAGGGAGAGCCGTCCGTGCTATCCTCCCAGCTGCCCCCTCCCCTCCCCAGCCCCACAAGTGCCCCCTCCCCTCCCCAGCCCCACAAATAAAGAGGGCCGGGGCTCGGAGAGCCGGGCCACGTGGTCCGGGGGGTGGACCCGTTGGCTGTGGTTCCGGGGCCACGGCACCGGGCGGAGCGTGCCCAGCGCGGGCCGAGGGCGGTGGGGCCGGACAGGAAGGAGGTCCCTGCCCGCGGCTGGGCGGAGGCCTCCCGCCGTGCCCTGAGGGGCCCTGGGTATGTGGGACGGGGGTCCCCATGTGCCTCGACCTCCGGGGTCCGGGGCCTGGGGCTGATCCGGAGGGAGGAGGGGGGAGGGGGAACAGACCCGGCGAAGGCGCGAAGCTCGGAGGGTGGCTGGGTGGAGAGGAGGTAGGCTCCTGAGCGGCCTGCTGGCTGTCCCCGCACAGGTGGGAGGAGAGGTGCCCGTTTTGGGGGGGGCGTTCCCATGGAAACCGCTGCAGCCATCCGTGGTCTCAGACAACCCGCTGGAGCCCCCGGGTCCCCGGTCCCTGCCCCCCGCCGAGGTGCCCGGCCACGCTGGCAGAGTGTGTTCGTGGGTGGGGTGGGGTGGGGTGGGGTGCGGACGGCCCGTGGCTCGGGGTGCCGGGGGGCGTGGGGGGACCCTGGGAAGCCCGCCCGCCTGCCCCAGCCCCTCGCGCTCCGGGGTTCCCGTTGCCTGGGTGACCTTGGAGCCGGCGACGGAGCCTCTTTGTTCTCACCGCCCCTCGTCCCGCCTCGCGAGCTGCGGGGAGGGTGGGGGGAGAGGTGCGTGCCACAGCCCTGGGCACGTGCGTGTGCCAAACCCCCGGCCACGTGGCCTGCGCCCAGGAGCCGAGGAAGGAGCCAGCGGAGGCTGGCACCTGTGCCTCCTCCGCGCCAGCCGCGTCTCCCGCCCGAGCTCTGGGCCTGGCCCTCCCTCCCTGGCCCCGAGCTCGCCGGAGGGGTGGCGGCGTCACCGTGGAGGCGAGGCCGGGGGCAGCAGCGCCTGCAGTCAGTGGGGGGCCCTGAGCCCGGGTGGGGTGTCCTCTGGTCTCCCAGCCAAGCCTCGGGCGCCGGGCATTGTCCCCTGGCCCTGCCTGCCCCGCCCCGGAGCCCAGGAGAGACGCAGGGTCACGCCTGCCCCCTGGTGGCCGTCGGCAGAACTGCAGGCTCCTGGGTCTGGGGAGGCAGGCATTGGGGTTTCTGTGCTGCCCCCACGCAGGCTCCTCAGCCGCCGGGAGATGTGCTTCCTTTCCCCAAGCACCACGAGACTGTGGTGCGATGAGTCTAGATGTGGAGCATGGACCCCTGGAAAGGAACAAAAGCACTGCAGGCTCTCAGAGGCCAGACCCCAGCGCCTGCCCCGGGGCCGCTGGCCGGGCTGCGGCGAGAGGGAAACATCCGGCCAGAGAGACGACACCTGGGCCCGGGGGTTCCTAGCGGATTTGGCCACGCCACCCGATGTCCTCCTGGCCGGAGCGCTGTCACGTGGCCGAGGGGCGGCCCCCCCCCTTCCTCGCCCTCCCTGCTGGGGGACTCTTGCTGCCGGGGCTGCCGGGGGCAGGTCTGTGCCGCTGGGCACGTCCCGGCTGGCCGGAGAGCCGCTTGGCACACGTGCCGGCCCCCTCCTGGGCTCGGAGCCGCTGCCGGGCTGGACCGAGAGGGGACCCGGGGGCAGCTTGCCGGGATCGGATAGAGCTTCCTCCTCCTCATTAGAGCTGCAGGGACACCTGTCATCCCTGCTCCCCCCCCCCCCCCCGAATTCCCTCCAGCATCCCCCCTTCCCTCCGTGCAGCCAGTCCCCGCGGTGAGACCCGAACGGCAACAACAAAAAAAAAGACCGTTAATTCGGGAGCCCAGGTTGGCAGCAGCGACGTGTGCCCACGTCCGCCCGCCACGGCGTCTTGGCAGCTGCGTCCCCGGCGGCGCCCTGTCCCCCCGCGGCACTCCGTTCTGGAATAGTCGCCGCGCTCCTCCTCGGCGGCGCGGGGCCCACGTGATGCGTGGAGTGGGGGGGCGGGGGGCGTGGGGGGAGGCGGCGGGCAGCGGGCGGCCCCGGGTTCCTCTGCGCTCACGCGTGTCTCCTCTCTCCGCCTCCCCCCGCAGAACCACACGATGAGCCAGCACGCACAGTGAGGGGCCGCGGCCGGCGGGACGCCTCGGCGGAAGGCCTGCCGGGGAGAGGGACGCCGTGCGGAGGGCCATTTGAACGCCACGTCCAATCAAAGTGTCATTTGCAACCCAGATGTGAAGCTCTAATGACTTGGCCACGAGGCGCGGCTATTATAAGCAGCTGGAAATGAATATTAATGGCGGAGATTAAAAGTGTTCCACGCTCAGTATTTTCTATTGCCCGGCCCCAGCTAGCGCGCTTTTAGACGATTTTTCCCTGCCGCAGACCCCCATTTCTAGAGTTAGGGGACCCCGCTTTTTTTGAGCCCCTATTGTCCTTTGTTCCTTCATGTATTATACGGATAGTTTTTAAAGAGAAAGAATTAGCGTGGCTCTTTTTTTTTTCTTCCTCTTTCTCCCTCTCTCTCTCTCTCCCCCTCTCCCTCTCCCTGGCTTCCTTTTCTTTCTTGTTTTTCTACACCCCCCCTCTCCCCCCACCCCGCCCCCACCCCTTCGGTTAACTACTTTTTAATTGCAGCCCCTAGATAATTGTGCATTGTGACGTGATTGCTTGGCGATTGTCGGAATATCTCCTCCCCCCCCCCTTTTTTTAATTAAAGACGAATGCTTTGATTGGACTTGCCAGTTCACCGGACAGTGATTACGGCTGCGTGCCACCGGAGGCTCTGCCTCGGGAGCGTGGCCGTGGCCCGGGCCGTGGACCGGGCCGCTGCCGGGCGGTTTTAATAAAAGGGAAACGCGCTCCCGGCCTCGGCTGCCAGGTGCTCGCCTCCCGGCCCGGGGCCCCTGCCGGGGCGGGGAAGGGGGTCGCCGTGGGGCTCGCCCTCGCGTTCCCGTGGGGCCCCACGTGCCAGGACCTGCCGCAGACCACGGACCCAGCGTCCCCCGGACAAGGAGTGCCGCCATCGCCTGGGGCCCGCTCACCGCCGGAGGAGCTGGCGGGGGCTGCCGAGGGGGGAGCCCCCACAGATGGGCTGCTCTGCCCCCTGCTTTAAGGGATGGGGGGACGGAGGCCTAGGGGGTGGGGGGTCTCCACAGCATCGCCTGGCACAGTCAGCCACGCGGTTAACCCTTACCTGCCCGGGCATGGGCCGGGGTTCCAGGCAGGGGACAGGCCGGTGGGATGTGCTGGTGCAGAGACCTGTGTCGGATCCAGGACGCCAGGGGGCAGAGGGGGCGCTGAGGGCAAAAGGCTGGGGGGGTCGCTGCTCCCGGGGGCCGCCTGCCTTGGCCAGTCCCCGGAATGGGTGCCTCCTGACACTCTGCACCCTCCCTGCCTCGCCTGACTCTCCTTCCCCCCACCCTGCCTGCGCCCCAGGGGACCCCCCTCCCCACCTGGGCCTCCTCCCTGGCCCTCCCCGCCCCTGCCCGCCACGGCGGCGCCAATCGCAGGCCAGGGTTCGGGGTTCAGAGCCTGCCCGGGGAAGCCCTTCCTCGTGAACTTGCCTCGGGCGGCAGGAGAGCGGTTATTGCCCTCCACAGAGCCCCAGCCGAGCAGGCGGGCAGATTGCTCCTCATTATAATGCCATCCGGAGCCTCGGGCGCGGAATCGGGCGCGGCTACCCCGGCGCCCGAACCCGGGCTCCCGGCACGGGGGAGAGACCTCTCTGCCACCTGGGGCTGCGCCCTGGCACGGGTGGGGGCCCGGCTCTCCCAGAGCCATTCCACACCCGCCGGTCACAGATCGGACTCCGCAGAGGAGCGGCCGCCCGTGAGGTTCAGGGCTTTGGCCTCCCGGAAGCCGAAGGCCGTGAACCCCCACATTTAGCCCCCCTGATCCCCCCCAGACCTGGCCGGTTTAGGGGAGGGCCTCAGGGCAGGCATCGGTGTCCCCCCACGTGTGGCCGGGGCTGGGTCAGCTGTCCTGCACCCACAGCCAGGCCCGACACACCCCCAGAGCCGAGACGGGGGGGGGCAGGACCCCTTTTGTGTCCCGGGCCCCCCACCACCGGCCTGGGCCCCCCGCCGCCCGGATCTCATCCCCACCCCCACGGAGCCCAGGTGAGCCGCCGCCAGCGCCCCCCGGGAGACGCGATTTGCCGGTGGGCGGCGGCGGCTAAATTAGTCGCTGCCCCCATTAAAGGTGCAGCGGGGGGCTGAGAGCTCTTCTCGCCGTGTGGGAGCCGGCGGCGGCGGCGCGGCGGATGCCGAGGGTGAGGAGGGAGGCAGCCGGGGGACCGCGAGGTAATGAGGTTTATGGTGATGGCAAGGCGGCCGGGAACCCCACGGCTCCCCTCGCCCGGCCCATTGTTCTCCCCGGCGCTGCCCCCGCCCCCCGCCCCCTTCCACGGAGAGGAGAGCCCCCCGTGGCTTCTTGCAGGGAGGGGGGCGGGGAGGGGGACCCCGTCCGCCCGGGAGGGTGCAGGAGGATGAGCCTGTGCTTTGGGGGGGGGGGGAACAGCCAGCCTCCTTGCAGCCAAAGGGTTTGGAGCTGGGACGAGGCAGCTCCCCGCTCAGGTCCCGGGGGCCGGGACAGGCATCGGGGGGCTCCCGGGAAGGCCTGAGGACCCGGTTGTTAAAGGGACAGCGCGCACCCGTCCCCGCCACCCTTCCAGCGGGGAGGGGTGATGGAGCCGGCCCTCCTGTCTGGATGCAGCCGTGGAGGGAGGGCGGGCAGCGAGGGTTCAAGGCCACTGGGTTTGGCGAGAGTAAACTGTCAGCATCTAGGGCAGCCGTGGGCAAACTACGGCCCTCGGGCCGGATCCGGCCCGTCCGGCTGTTCTGTCCGGCCCGCGGAGCCGGAAGAGCGGAGGAGGGTTCTCTTGCTCTCCCCTCCGCTCCTTCACCAGCAGCCCAAGAGGAGAGTGCCAGCATGGTCAGGCTGCTTTTGTTCCGGCCCTCCGGTCCAGTGTAAGAACCCATGGTGGCCCTCGCGTCACAAAGTTTGCCCACCCCTGGCCTAGGGGCTCTGCAGCTGGAGTGGTGGCCAGGCTGACCCTGGGTCTGGGCCCCTGTCACTGGCACCTGCCTAGGGCTCCAGAAGCAGGTGGCCAAGGGGGTGTTTAAGAATGACTTTGGCCAAAACCGGTGTGGCTCAGTGGATAGAGCGTCGGCCTGCGGACTGAAGGGTCCTGGGTTCGATTCCGGTCAGGGGCATGGACCTTGGTTGCGGGCACATCCCCAGTGTGGGGCCTGCAGGAGGCAGCTGGTCGATGTTTCTCTCTCATCGACGTTTCTATATCTCTATCCCTCTCTCCCTTCCTCTCTGTAAAAAAAAAAATCAATAAAATACATTTAAAATAAATAAATTTGTACTGATTTCAGAGAGGCAGGGAGAGGGAGGGAGGGAGAGAGAAACATCAAGGATGAGAGAGACTCGTGGGTCCCTGCCTCCTGCACGCCCCGCGCTGGGGGTTAAACCCGTATCTCAGCCCGGGCCCGGGCCCTGACCAGGAAGTGACCGTGACCTCCTGGTTCACAGGTCAGAGCTCCAGCCCCGAGCCACGCGGGCCGGCCGGGTGAGGGTTCCGGTCTCCACGGAGAGCCACACTCTCTTCCCTGGGGTTGGCTCGAGGTGTGGGTCCCCTGGTGTGCCTCTGCCTCCCGGCCGGGCTGAGCCGGACCGGCAGGCCCACCTGGGACCCCAGTTTGCAGAGGCCGAGATTGAGCCCGCCCCTCCCCCTCCCCTGAGCTCCGATCGGCCCGGAGCCGCGGGGCCGACGTGTTTGCGGTTGTTAATTACCGACGGGCGCCCGCAGACCCGGCTTCTGTGCGCAAAAAAAAATACGTCTGAGCAGCTTCTACTTAAACTTTAAGGAGAACGTTAATCAATTTTATCTTAACAAAATGACCTTAAGCAGGGGGAGAAAAAAAATATAATAAAAGGGGGGAGGGGGGTGTGTTATTTGCCCAAACAGGCAAATTAATTTCTCTCTCTCTCTCTCTCTGGAGAAATCTGAGAAGTTTCCGGAAATAGCTCCGCATAATTTACACCTGCCCCCCTGGCCCGCTCCCGGTTTCGCACCCAAACCCGGCCCTGTCCCGCCCAAACCCAGAAAGAACCAGAAGCAGGTCCGTGGCAAAGGCCCTTCCGGATGGCCACACCCGCCCTCCCTCCCGCTGACCTTGGGACAGGGGTGCTGGGGTCAAGGTCACGGGGAGGAGAGCGCTGGCTCCCAGGACTAGGGACTGGGACCTGTGGGGAGCCGCAGAGAGGGGTCTCCAGCAGGTAGCCCTCCCCCCAGCCCTGGGGCGCCCTTTGGAGGCGTGGGACCTGTGGGTGCCTGCCTGTCACCCCTCACCTCCCGCCCCCACCCTGAGGGGTTCCGGAGGCAAGCTCCAGGTCCCGGCCCCCGAATATCCTGCCCCCGCCCAGGCCACACCCAGACCACTCCCCAGAGACCTGCCGCTCTTCCCCTTCCAGGGGTGGGTGGTTTGGGGGGCGGGGTTGGGAGGCCCCCGTGGTCCGCCTGGAGGAGGGGGCCTAGAGGCAGAGCGTGGGGGCTGCTGGGCGATGGTCAGCCTCCGTCCAGCCTCTCGTCCCGGCTTCGGAGGCCACTGAGCCGCCCGGCCCCGGGTGGAGCCCCGCCTTCCCCAGGCCGCTGCAAGGGGGGCGGAGAGCCCCGGGAAGGCCGCTCCCAGCGGCAGAGCGTCGTCTCCGCCGTGTCCCCGGCTCCTGGGCAGTGCCGGGCGTGGCAGAGGCGCCGTGGGTATGTGGTGACCAGGTGAGTGGGTGAACGCACTGAGCGCACGGCTGTCCCACTATTATTACGACTAGTTAGTTCTGCAGTTGGGTTATTCTGTTTTTCAAACATAAACTTAGGCCCTAACCTGTGTTGCTCAGTGGATAGACCACTGGCCTTCAAACTGAAGGGTCCCAGGTTCCATTCCGGCCAAGGGCATGTACCTTGGTTGCGGGCACATCCCCAGTAGGAGGTGTGCAGGAGGTGGCTGATCAATGTTGCTCTCTCATCATTGTTTCTAGCTCTCTCTCCTCCCTTCTGCTCTGTAAAAATAAAAAATCAATAAAATATTTTTAAAAACCAAAAACATAAACAACACACACACAACAGAGCTATGCATATTCACACAGAGACAGACCACAGAGCTATACACATGTACACACACACAAACAGAGCTATACATGTACATACACAGACAACAGAGTTATATATGTACACACACAGACAGACAACAGAGCTAAACATGTACACACACAGACAACAGAGCTATATATGTGCACACACAGAGAGACAATAGAGCCATACATGTACACACAGACAGACAACAGAGCTATACATGTACACAGACAGACACAGAGACTACAAAGCTATACATGCACACATACAACAGAGCCATACACGTACACATGTACACACACAAGAGAGCTATGCATGTACACACACGCAGCATGCACCAGGCAGGTGTACACAGATGGCCACTCAGACACACGCGCGCACACGGAGACAGGCCCCAGACCCCGGCAGACACGCACCGCCCCGCACGGCACCCGCGCAGCGGCATATGGAGCCGCCCGCCTCCCCGTGGCTTCCAGGAGGCTCGGCGGGGTGCGGTGCACATCTGACGCTCCTGGTGTTCGCCAGGCGCGGGCTGTAATTAAACCTCACATCGAATAAGCGGCGAGCTCCGCGGCAGAGCGGCTGTGCGGCTGGGGGGGGGGGCGGGGGTACAGGCCTGCCTCGGCCCCACCCTCCCTGCCCGGCTCCTCCAGCCGCCACTCTGCCCGGGACTCTGGGGCGGAGGCCCCCTGGGCCACAGGGCCACTGGAGGCAGGGTGGGTGGACGGTGGTCTGGGGGGCCCCCTGGGCGGTCCTGGGGCTTGGGGGTGCTGTCTCCTGTTCCTGTTGGGCAGGAAGTTCCCCGGGCCCCCCCCCGAGCAGCGGGTGCTGAGGGACAGCTGGGTGCTGGGCGCCACGTGCAGAGGGCGCTGCTCCCCTCCGCTGGGCAGAGCCGATGCTCCTCCCCCCTCGGCTCTGACCCCCCTTTGGGGTGCTCTGCCCTCCCTGGGAGGCAGCCGGGGGTGGCGGCCACAGGCCACCCCCACGGGCGCCACTGGCTAACCGTGTGACTGGGGACCAATGACCCGGGGTCTATGTGCTCAGTGTCCTCGTGGGTAAGAGGGGGTCACAGGGGTACACCCCCCGCCCCGGGGCGGCCGGGGGAACTGAACCAGCCCGAGAGCAGGGCCCCAGGCACCCAGCGGTCACCTGGCCGGGCAGTGAGCCCGCCCTGCCCACGGCTCTCCCCCGGCCTGCCCGCCTGCTGGGGGGAGGCTGGGCCCTCGCCATGATGACGACGCCCCGGTGCAGCCTCTGCCCCTCGTCGGCTGGCAGGGCGGGTGGACGGTCGCTCCTGGCAGGCTGGCAGGCGGGGCCGGGCCACGGCTCTGGGCCACGGCTCTGGGCCACGAGCTGCACTGTGGGTGTGGGGCCCGGGGCAGCCGGCCCCCCGCACTCTTCCCAGACCACACGTGGGGCTCCTGAGCCATCACCCCTCTCTCCGGCGCCGGGACCGAGCCAGGCCCCTGTCCGGCGAGGGCCTGGAGCAGCGAGCGGAGCCGACCCAGGCCCGGGGCTGTCGGGTGCGGAGTGATTTCAGCACCGGGGCAGCCGCGGGCGGGCGGCAGGAAGCCTGGGGACCCTGGGCGGGCGGGGGCTGAGCCACCGAGCGGGTGGGGGGCCTCCGCCAGCCCCAGCGCGCCCGCCCGGAGCGAGGTGCCTGGGCGAGGCGTCTCAGTCCTCGCTGGGACACCCGTCCTCATCGCCTGCCCGAGCCCGAGAGCCGGGAGGGCCGCTCCCTGGTGCCCACACGGGTGCCCCCTCGGGCCTCCGCACGGACCCCCAGGCACAAAGGTGGGCACGAGCCGAGCCACGCCCAGAGCCTCGTGGCACACCCAGTGGCCTCCCTGGAAGCAGTGACCCGTGGACCAGCCACAGGCAGACCCGGGCTCACGGGAGAGCACCCAGCGGCCTCCGCTGTGCCCGGCCGGCTGGTCCTGGCGCCCCCGGCTCCTCTCCTCTTCAACCGGCACAGCCATCCGCCCCTGGTTTGAGGGGGTCTCGGAGCCCTGGTGGCGTGTGTGGCTCCGTGGACAGAGCGTCGGCCCGCAGACGGGAGGGTCCGGGTTTGGATGCCGGTCCAGGGCACGGGCCTGGGCTGGGGGCTCGATCACCCGTGTGGGGCGTGCGTGTGTGCGTGCAGGAGGCAGCCGGTCCGTGACTCCCTCTCACCATCGGGGCTTCTCTCTCCCTCTCCCTTCTCTGAAACCAATAAAAAAAAAAAATACTTTTAAAAGGATGTGGTCACCGAGGTCGGTGTGGCTCAGCGGGTAGAGCGTCGGTCTGCGGACTGAAAGGTCCCGGGTTCGATTCCGGCCAAGGGCATGTACCTTGGTTGCGGGCACATCCCCGGTAGGGGGTGTGCAAGAGGCAGCTGGTCGATGTTTCTCTCTCATCGACATTTCGGGCTCTCTATCTCTCTCCCCCTTCCTCTCTGTAAAATATCAATAAAATATATATTTTAAAAAATAATAAAAATAAATATATAAAAGGATGTGGTCTCCACGGGTGGCCAGTCAGGCCCTGGCTCCCGGGCCACGGGGGACGCCGGAGAGGGGGTGCGCTCCGTCCACGAGGAAGCGGCAGTGGCGGCGGCGGGAGGATGTTTCGGAGACGGAGCGCCCCCCTCGCCTCCCCGGCGGGGACTCGGCACCCGCACCGCCCGCACTGCGGGCTCGTGAATATTCAGGACCCGCCGCGTCCCCCGTCTCTCCCCTCTCTCCCCGGCTCCTCTTCGGTGCTGAGTCTTAAGTGGAATTGATCTTTTTTTTTTTTAAGGGAAGAGAAATCTGTCTTTTGTTCTCCGGCTCCCCCCAGGGGCGCCCGGAGGAGGAGGCCCCCCGCCCGGCCCAGGGGCGCGCCTCGGAGCCAATCGCTGCCTGGCACGCTTCCCCGGGCTCCGGCTCGGCCCGGTGCCATGCGAGCAGATGGCCCTGATTGCTGGCAACCCGGAGACCCGGCAGGAGAGGCGAGTACGGGTGTTTGCGGCCTCCCGGTCCTGCCGAGAGCATCAGAACGGCAGACCCAGTGGCGCCTGTCTCCCCCCCACCGGCCCCCCGCAGCCCCCCGGGGCGGGAAGGGGCGGAGCACGGTCCTGAAAGAGGAGAAGGGGCCCCTCCCCCCCCGGGGAGCCCCGCCCAGCACCCAGCACCCAGCACCCGGAATCATGTCCCATGTAGCCAACAGCAAACCCTCGATGCCGCCGGGGTACCTCCCGCCCCGCCCCTCCACCTCTCCCCTCTGCCTCCTTCGAGCACCCTTCCCGAGGTTCCCAGAGCCTCCTGCCAGCATTCGGGAAACAGATAGCAGCACCTACTGTGTGCTCAGATCACGAGGAACAGGAGAGAGGCCCTCCCAGCGCCTCCTTCCTCTCCCAGGACGCCCCACCAGCATGCGCATTGCTGGGGTGAGTTCCGGGGGGCAGGGGCCTGGCGCACAGTAGGCGCTCATCAAAGTCTCTGCGGAATGACTTCGGGGACCCTGCCCACATGGAGGTTCCAGTCCGCCTGCAATGTCTCTCCGTCTCCCCCTCGTTCTGGTTCCCAGGGACCCTGCGGCCCCCCGAGGATGGGGTGTGTTGGGGGGCGGGACGGGGCGGGGTGGGGGGGCCTTGGCCGCTCCAAGGTGCCAACCAGCCTGTGGCTCTCGCTGTGCGGTTCGTGTGGCCAGTACGGGAATGAGTCTCCGGCCGGGGCAGTGCTCGGAGAGGAGCTTCCAGAGTGCCAACCCGGGCCCGCCGTGGTGTCTGTGCCCCGTGGAGGGCCCCACGCCTAACCTCACACCGGCACCCACGGCTCTCGGCGGTTTGCCGGCACCCCACGGTGTCCCTTTCCGCGCAGACATGCTTTCCGAGCGCCTGCGCGTGGCAGTGCCGTCCCGGGGCTGGGGGGACAGTGAGCCAGCCGCAGCCCCCGTCCCGTGGCCGGCACCCGCGGGTGGGGCGAGGGACGGGTGAACAGGTGAGGCATGTGCGCGGGGGAGACAGGGCTCGGTGAAGGACACGTGGGGGCAGCGCGGGGCCGAGAGGGGCAGGGCGGGGCAGAGGGCCCACGGGAGGGGGGGTCTCTCTGACGCGGGAGCAGGGATCGGAACGCAGGGAGAGCGTGGCCCCGTAGGCCGTGGTTCCCAGCGTCCCTGGCTCCAGGCCGGGGTCACGAGAGCGCAGAGCCACGTGAGGACAAGTGCACCCACGCCACGGCTCCTGTGCGGGTGGGCGGTGGGGGGTGGTGAGGACCGCGGCGGCCTGGGGGGGGGGGGCGGCTGGAGCGGCTGACGCGGCTCCTGTGTCAGGCAGAGCCGACACCTTCCTCCTGACACGTGCGTCTTCCGGCGCGAACACGTGGGAAGCAGCACCGGCAGCCCCGGCCAGGCCCCGGGGGTAGCAGCCGTCACAGGAGGGATTCGGCATCCATGGGGACAACTCTGAGTCATGGACGCCGAGCCCGTGGGCGGCCAGATGGACCTCGGGTGCCAGGGCCAGGGTCAGGGTCGGGGTCGGGGTCGGGCAGGGCCAGCTCAACCCCTGGACTCCGCTGTGGCCGGAGGACGGGGTCCCCGTGAGGTCCCAAAGGTTGGCGACCGCTGCTCTGGGGCCTGTCTCCTGGGACCCTTCTCCCCCAGGCCTGCCCCTCCCAGGGTCCAGCCGCCTTCCCAGGGGACCCCACCACTGAATTCGACCCCGAGACCCCCCTGAGCCCTCCCCACAGCCCGGGGCCGGCTCCCCCGCAGCCTCCTGGGAATGACTTCTGCTTCCACACGCAGGCAGCACCTCCAGATCCGCCCCCCGCCCCTGCCCCCTGCCCCCGCGAGTTCGGGCTAATGGAAGGCCCGCAGCGCCCGCGACACAGAGGCCTCAGGACGCCCTCCCGCGAGCCTGACCTTTAACGGGAAGAGACGAGATTCACAATCAATCCGGCCGGCGGGCCTGCCCCTCCCGCACGTACGGGAAGAGGCCCGACCCCGGGACGGGCGGGGAATCTCCAGCCTCAGGAAGCCGCTGTCTCCCCTCCCTCCCCCCCCCCCCGAGGGTCACTCCCCAAGGCCACGGACGGGCCACGTCTTGGACCCACGTCTTCACTCCACGACTTCGCTGGGTCCCACCCCGCCCGCCGGGACCAGCTCAGCCCTGGGGCAACTGCACACACCAGGAGGCCCGCGCTGGGCCACACGCTGCGTGTGGGCAGTTTGCACCTGGTCGTGAGGCAGGTGCCAGATGCGGGGACAGAGCGTCTTCTGACACTTGCTGAGGCCACGCAGCGGGCGGAGGAGGTGCAGGCATTGGCCCGGGCCTGTGCGTGAACCAGCGACGGTCACAGGCCTCCGGCCGGGCCAGCCCAGCACCTGGGGCGGCCGTCGCTTCCTGCCACCTGCGTGGGAGGGGGGCGGGGCGCCCCATGTCCCCCCATTCCCCCGCTGGAAGGGAAAGGAGGGGGCTTGGAGTTGGGGACGGGGTGGGTGTCCGGCCCCCCACCCCGGTGGGGGGTGCGAACGGGGGGGGGGGACCTCCGAGGGGAGGACAGAGGCGCCCAGGCCGGGTGCCCCCCACCCCGCACCTGCTTCAGGAGCCGCCGGGGTGGCCCCGGTAGGCCGCCCCCTCCCTCCCTCCCTCCCCCCCTCCCTCCCAGGCCTCTTTCTGAAGTTTGGCTGCGTTTTGATCTTAACAAGTGCCTTTCTTTCCCGCGCCCGCGTCCTCTCTGCCGGCCCGGCAGCCAGCCCGCCTTTCATGCCAGCCCGGCGGGTTCCGGCCGCCTCTCATCCCGGCCGTTTCATGTCGGCGGGTTTCCGGGAGGGTCCGAGCGGGGTCCCGGGTGGGCGCCCTCCCGGCGACTCCTCGCTCTGGGCCCGGGAGCAGCGGCCTCCTCCGGCCCCTCCGGCCGAGCCGCCGCCTCCCCCGCCCTCCTCCTCGCTCTCCACGGAGCGGGGCCCCGGGGGGCCGGCAGCGGCCGGAGGTCCAGCCTGGGACACCCCCCCCCGCCCCCGGGCCTCGGCTGCCCCGTCTGGACGGCGGGAACGGCCATTGTCCTCTCGGGTAACAGTAACGAGGTCGGAGTCACCCTGTACGTCACGGGCGTCTGAGGCGGCGATTTCCAACAGGCGTGCCGCGGCCAGGCCTGACCGTTCAATCAGGGGCACGGCCTCCTTCCCCTCAGAGCAGCCGTGGGCAAACTACGGCCCTCGAGCTGGATCCGGCCCGTCCGGCTGTTCTGTCCGGCCCACGGAGCGGAAAGAGCGGAGGGTTCTCTTGCTCTCCCCTCCGCGCCTTCCCCAGCAGCCCAAGAGGAGAGTGCCAGCGTGGTCAGGCTGCTTTGGTTCCGGCCCTCCGGTCCAGTGTAAGAGCCCATGGCAGGAATCTCGGGGTGTGGTCAGCAGAGAACCCCGCAGGCCAAACACGGAGACCTGCCCCCCCTCCCCCGGCACCTCAGCCCTCCCTCTAGAAGGATGTCTACCCTAGGGGGCTCCTCCATCACCCAGCAGGTGGACTTCTGGTCTACCCAGGAGGCAGAGATGCCCTGTCTCCACCAGGAGGCGCTACTGAACCTGAAGCTGGCCCTTCAGGATCCCTATCCAGCTTGTGGTCTTGGCCGGTTACTGCTCCAGCCAAGTCCTCACCAGTGGGCTGGGGTCCTCTCCAGGGGGCAGGGGTTCAAATTGGGGGGAGGGCAGGGGGCAGGGGGTTGAGGGTTAAGGGGAGGTTTGAGGGTGGGGTTTGTGGTGCCTGCCTCCCTGCCTCCCCTACCCTCTTCCTCTCCCGCCGGCCCTCCCGTCCCCCATGCCGCCATCCCGCCCAGGCCGGCCGGGGGGACCCCCCGGTGGGGTGATCACTCCTGGGGAAGGAGAGGGCGCCCCCCGCACACCCTCCTCCAGCACGCCCCCCGCTCACTGGCTAGCCGGCGGGCACACGCCGACGCCGGGGTCACTGGAGATGGTCCTGGGACAGTCAGGACCTGCTGAGTCCTGCCGGGTCCCGACCCCCGAAGCTGGGGAGGGTCCGAGCCGGCACCGGCACCAGACCCTGGTGGTGGTGGTGGTGGGGGGTGAATGCCCACGAAGACGCCCTGCACACCGTTGCATGCCCGTGCTGGCCCTGAGGCTGCAGAAGAAGTGGCTGCCTCGGGCGGCTTCGAACAGCAGACATCTAGTCCTGCCCAGCCTGGGGCCGGCGGCCGGCGGCCAGGGGTCAGCAAGGCCTGCTCCCCCTCCCCTCCTCCCCACGGCGCCCCTCTCCGCCTCGGGGTCTCGGGCTCCCCTCCCCGGTGCCTCTCTGAGTCAGGCCACCTGGCCGGCCAGGTCCTCGCTCCGCCTTAGGGTCGCCCCGCAGCGCGCAGGGTGGGGACGGACCTCGATGGGGCCGGGCCAGGCAGCGGGAAGGCCCGAGCTGAGGGTGGGGCCAGATGCTCTGTGTGGCTGGGCCGTGGCCAGCATGCTCTGTGGTCAGGCGGCGTGGCCTCGCTCTGAGACCACCCGCCTCCCAGCAGGGCCACCAGGGAGACGGAGGGCAGCCGCCAAGCGTGGGGGGACAGGACCTGCGTGTCTGTTCCTCTGTGCCGGCTTCCCCACCCCGGATCTCCATCCGTGCTCCCGGCCGCTTCAAACACGTCAGCCTTGCCGAAACCAGTTTGGCTCAGTGGACAGAGCGTCGGTCTGTGGACTGAAAGGTCCCAGGTTCGATTCCGGTCAAGGGCATGGACCTTGGTTGCGGGTACATCCCCGGTGGGGGGTGTACAAGAGGCAGCTGGTCCATGTTTCTCTCCCATCGATGTTTCTAACTCTATCTCTCTCCCTTCCTCTCTGTAAAATATCAATAAAATATATATTTTTTTAAAAACACGCCGGCCTCTGCAGAGGCACAGATCTAACTACACCGTCCCTACACCCTCCGCCAGGCGCGCCAAGGACGCAGGCTGCAGGCCGGACCGAACCGGATCTGCTGGCAGGGCGGCGTGCCAGCCCCCGGGGCAGCCGGCAGGTGTGACAGCGGCCGCCACCTGGAGCCGCTGGGCCTGGTGCACGCACACACACACTCACACACGCATGCACACACACGCACACATACTCACACACACACACACACACACACACGCACACACACCCGCCTCCCGCCGCCCCCGCGCCGGCTCAGGTGTGGCACACCTGCGGCCGCCGGCGCTCGCTCGCGGAGCCGGGCCGTCAGGTTGGGGGCTGGCGGGCTCCGGGCCCGCACGCGGGCTCTTCCACTCGCTCTTCCCTCCCCCCCCCCCCCGGCCCCGCGGCCGCCGTGCTCGCCCATGAATATTTCACCAGCCCCGCGCCCGCCCTCCGTCTCCCTCTTAAACGGATGAAATATAAATGCGGCGACAACCCCGCGAACGCTGCGCTCTGCGGCCCCCTCCCGGGCCCCGAGGAGGCCAACAGCACTTGCTCCGTGCGCCGGGGGGATCGGGGGGGCCCTCTGCCACGCAGACACCCGGCCCCAGCTCCCCGAGCTCCCCACGCCTTCCTGCGTTCATTTTCGGGGGCCCGCCCACCCCTGAGCTGAGGGGGCGCCGGCCGGGCCAGGGTCCCCCTGAAGAGGGCAGGACTGGGGGCCAGGAGGGCTGTTGGCCAAGGCTCCCGGCCAGCACCCCTGGGTGGGCGTCCTCCCACCTGCGTGGGGGTGGGGGCGACCTGCCCGGAACCACTCCGAGGGCTGTGGGCCGGGGGAGGGGTGTGTGAACAGCCCCCCCCACCGCACACACACTCAGCAGGGCCAGGGGCGAGGTGGGATCCTGTCCCACGCCCCTGCATGTCCTTTGTTCTCTGCTAATGGCAAAGTAGCTCAACGCGGCTTATTTTGGTGGGAAAAAAAATACAAAAACAGAAACAAAACAAAAACCAGAAAGTCCGCATGCTGCCCGAGGTTGGCAGAAGCGCCACGCGAGGCGGCCGTCCGGAGCGCACACCCTCCACGCCCTTTTCCCAGGGCATTTCCCCCCGAAACCCTGTGTGGCCTTCAGACCCGAGGTGCGGGGGGTCTAACGCCTGTCGCTCACGGGCATTTTCGCTGGGGCTCCCTCTCCCGGGGGGGGGGGGGGCTCCCTTTGCCCAGCTCCCACTGTTGCTTTTAAAGAAGCTCTCAGAAAATAAAATAAAATAAAATAAAATCACAGAGCCCGGCCAGTGTGGCTCATAGGTGAGCGTCAACCTCTGAACCAGGAGGTCACGGGCCCATTCCTGGTTGGGGTACACGTCTGGTTTGCGGGCTCCAACCCCAGTAGGGGGCGCGCAGGAGGCAGCCGGTCAGCAATTCTCTCTCACCATTGATGCCTCTCTCTCTCTCTCTGTCTCTCTCTCTCTCTCTCTCCCCCCTTCCTCTCTGAATCAATAAAAACGTACTAAAAGAGAAAAAGCAGGGAGGTCGAGTCTCCTTCTGCCCTGTCTCGGGGCATCCCCGTCCGGCCGCTCGGAGGTGGTGGCCCCCGGCGGCCCGGCTCAAGGACACCCCCCCCCCCCGGCGTGGGCGGCGCCACCGGCGGATCCCGGGCGTGTGCCGCGGCGCGGCAGCGGCTCCGTTGCACGGCGAGCAAGGAGTGACCCATATTTCCTGGCATGATTTCCCTGCTGTACCTCAAATTGAGTTCATGTTATTCTAATGATGTCACTTGACCTTGAGAATTAGACCAAGAAGCCTGGGGTGGTTCTTGCTGCTTCCGCTGCCGACGCTCCGGCTGCTGCGGCTCCCCGCCGCCCGGCGCGGGCGCGGGGGGAGCCGGGACGAAGCCGCCCCCACCGGCCGCCGGCGTTTCGGAGGATGCGCCGGGCGGTTCCCCGCCCCGAGGCCCCCGTCTGCCGCTGGGGGCTCTGGGCCCCCCGGACTGCGTGCTGAGGGCCCCCCCCCCACCCCGGGGCCTCCTCCCTCCCCAGCCAGGTCCCCTGGGGCCTCCTGCCCGGCTCTGCCTGCCGGTCAGTCCCCCCAAACCAGAGAGCCACCCCTCACCAGCTCCCACTGCCCGTTGGTGCAGCCCAAGCCCTCCGCCGGGCATTCACGACTCTCCATCCCCGCCCGCCTGCACCCCGTCCGCCCGCGCCACCCTGGCCCGGAGCCCGGATGGCCTCGGAGCCGCTGTGTCCGCACCAGCCTGCCTCCCCGCCCCGACCTCCGCTCTGAACCCGCCTGATCACCCCCCGTCCCCCCGGGGGCTCTGGGCAAGCCCGGGGCCCACTCTCCGGCATTTCCCGCCGCTCCTCCCGGCAGCGGGCGGCTTTCTCGGTCCCTGGCCGCTGCGTGGCCCCGCCATGTGGCAGTAACAATGTATCAAAGTATCCATGTGGTGGCAAAAAAACCACCCATGTGGTGGTAACAATGTATCCATGTTGTGGTAACATGTGTCCATGTGGCGGTGACAATGTGTCCATGTGGTGGTAACATGTGTCCATGTGGCGGTGACAATGTGTCCATGTGGTGGTAACAATGTGTCCATGTGGTGGTAACAATGTGTCCATGTGGTGGTGACAATGTGTCCATGTGGCGGTGACAATGTGTCCATGTGATAACAATGTGTCCATGTGGCGGTGACAATGTGTCCATGTGGTGGTAACAATGTGTCCATGTGGTGGTAACAATGTGTCCATGTGGCGGTGACAATGTGTCCATGTGGCAGTAACAATGTGTCCACGTGGTGGTAACAATGTGTCCATGTGGTGGTGACAATGTGTCCATGTGGTGGTGACAATGTGTCCATGTGGTGGTGGCAATGTGTCCATGTGGTGGTAACAATGTGTCCATGTGGTGGTGGCAATGTGTCCATGTGATAACAATGTGTCCATGTGGTGGTGACAATGTGTCCATGTGGTGGTGACAATGTGTCCATGTGGTGGTAACAATGTGTCCATGTGGTGGTGGCAATGTGTCCATGTGATAACAATGTGTCCATGTGGCGGTGACAATGTGTCCATGTGGTGGTAACAATGTGTCCATGTGGTGGTGGCATGTGTCCGTGTGGTGGTGACAATGTGTCCATGTGGTGGTGACAATGTGTCCATGTGGTGGTAACAATGTGTCCATGTGGCGGTGACAATGTGTCCATGTGGTGGTAACAATGTGTCCATGTGGTGGTGACAATGTGTCCATGTGGTGGTGACAATGTGTCCATGTGGTGGTAACAATGTGTCCATGTGGTGGTGGCAATGTGTCCATGTGATAACAATGTGTCCATGTGGCGGTGACAATGTGTCCATGTGGTGGTAACAATGTGTCCATGTGGTGGTGACAATGTGTCCACGTGGTGGTGACAATGTATCCGTGTGGTGGTGACAATGTGTCCATGTGGTGACAATGTGTCCATGTGTGGTGGTGACAATGTGTCCATGTGGTGGTAACAATGTGTCCATGTGGTGGTGACAATGTGTCCATGTGGTGGTGACAATGTGTCCATGTGGTGGTGGCAATGTGTCCATGTGGTGGTAACAATGTGTCCATGTGGTGGTGGCAATGTGTCCATGTGGTGGTGACAATGTGTCCATGTGGTGGTGACAATGTGTCCATGTGGTGGTGACAATGTGTCCATGTGGTGGTGACAATGTGTCCATGTGGTGGTAACAATGTGTCCATGTGGTGGTGGCAATGTGTCCATGTGTGGTGGTGACAATGTGTCCATGTGGTGGTGACAATGTGTCCATGTGGTGGTGACAATGTGTCCATGTGGTGGTGACAATGTGTCCATGTGGTGGTAACAATGTGTCCATGTGGTGGTGGCAATGTGTCCATGTGGTGGTGACAATGTGTCCATGTGGTGGTGACAATGTGTCCATGTGGTGGTGACAATGTGTCCATGTGGTGGTGACAATGTGTCCATGTGGTGGTAACAATGTGTCCATGTGGTGGTGGCAATGTGTCCATGTGATAACAATGTGTCCATGTGGCGGTGACAATGTGTCCATGTGGCGGTGACAAATGTGTCCATGTGGTGGTGGCAATGTGTCCATGTGGTGGTGACAATGTGTCCACGTGGTGGTGACAATGTATCCGTGTGGTGGTGACAATGTGTCCATGTGGTGACAATGTGTCCATGTGTGGTGGTGACAATGTGTCCATGTGGTGGTAATAATGTGTCCATGTGGCGGTGACAATGTGTCCATGTGGCGGTGACAAATGTGTCCATGTGGTGGTGGCAATGTGTCCATGTGGTGGTGACAATGTGTCCACGTGGTGGTGACAATGTATCCGTGTGGTGGTGACAATGTGTCCATGTGGTGACAATGTGTCCATGTGTGGTGGTGACAATGTGTCCATGTGGTGGTAATAATGTGTCCATGTGGCGGTGACAATGTGTCCATGTGGCGGTGACAAATGTGTCCATGTGGTGGTGGCAATGTGTCCATGTGGTGGTGACAATGTGTCCACGTGGTGGTGACAATGTATCCGTGTGGTGGTGACAATGTGTCCGTGTGGTGACAATGTGTCCATGTGTGGTGGTGACAATACATCCATGTGGTGGTAACAATGTGTCCATGTGGTGGTGACAGTGTGTCCATGTAGGTTCGTTACTGTAAGGACGCCTCAGTCTGGGGTGGGATGCGCCCTGTGGGCTGTGCAGGGGGAGGGGGGGGGCAGAGGGCGTGTATGGGAACTCTCTCTAGTTTCTGCTCAGTCTGGCCGGGAACCTAAAAATGCCCTGAAAAAGAACGTTCCCTAATCACCCACAGGAGCGCACCCCCACACACATACCCCACAGGGTACCCCCGAGACCACCCCCCCGTGGGGAAACCTGGCCCGCCGCCCTGTACGCCCCCACGCGGAACTCCTGCCGCGGGACCCAGCGGCGTGTGGAGGGGACGCTGGACACAAACATCCCCCCCTTCGCCTCCAAACGCCCACCTCGGCCCCACTGCGATCTCCCTCTGGGACTGTGCTTGGGGTGCAGCGCGCCGTTCGCCGGCCGGCCTGCCTCCCGAGGAGCCGCCCCGTGAGGACGTCCTGCGGCCGGGGCGGCTCCCGCACTCGGCTGGCGGCTCGTCCCCGCTTCAGCCGCCGCTTCCCCGGTAACGGACTCGCCGCAGCCGGCGGCCGCTCCCTCGCCCTCACCTCGGACCCTGCCCTCGGAGCCGGTCCAGTGTGGCCAGCGCCGAGCGCGCTGGGGCTGCAGGAGCCGCGGGGGCGGCCTCTCGCCCGGCCCGCTCCCAGAACCACGGCCAACCCGCCGCCGGCGACCCCCGTGACCTTTTGCACCAGGAGCGGGAGATGGCGTGGCTCCGCCGGTGAGCGTCGACCTATGACCCAGGAGGCCGCGGTTCGGTTCCCGGTCAGTGCACAGGCCCGGGTGGCGGGCGTGCAGGAGGCGGCCGGTCCGTGGTTCTCTCTCATCACTGATGTTTCTTTCCATTGCCCTCTCCCTCTCCCTCTCCCTCTCCCTTCCTCTCTGACATCAATAAAGACATATTTAAAAAAAAAAAATGACACAGGCACTTCTACCTCCAGGAGTCAGCTCCGGCGGCCGGCAGGAGGGCGCATCTGGCGGCGGGAACGGGGCCGGGGCCGTGGCTGCCCCCGTGGGGGACCCAGGCCCTGAGCCGGAGCCGGCCACAGCCCCCCGCGGGGCGCACCCGCCCGTGAGCCCCGGTGGGGAGGCCGGGGTCCCCTCCCCCCCCCCAGGGACCCGGGGCCGCGGAGGGCCCTTCCTCGGCGTGCCGTGGCCGCCACGTCACCCCTACATCCCGGCTGCCAGTTTCCTTCTGAGTCAGATTTAGGTTAAAAACGCCCTTTCTTCTTGTCAGGCTGGCTCGGAAAGAAAAAAAAAAAAAAAGTAAAGATTCCATCGCTTTCCTGAAAGGATGTGGGTCAGCGAACAGCACGGGCGGGAAGTCTCGGGTAATTTTAACGGGAATCGCAGGGAAGCCCGGAGTGTGTGTGTGTGTGACGGGGAGGAGGGGTATGGGGGGTGTAGGGGGCGGGGCTGCCTCCTGGCCAACCTCCCCCCCGTCCCGCTCCCTCTGCCCGCGGCCAGGCCCCTGTCCTCCTCCCCCCCAGCCCTCCCCCGGGAGCACTGCCGGCTCCCCTCCTCCCTTCCCACGGCCCAGACCACGGCCCTGACCACGGCCCTGACCACGGCCCTTCCCACGGCCCTGCCCACCGCCCAGACCACGGCAAGCACACCCTTCCTCGGCACGCCCCTCCCGGACCCTCGTGGGCCCCCACGTGCCCTGCACCCGTGTGTTTAGCGGGCGTCCAGGCCCCTGGAGGGAGCCCCGGCTCTGTGGGCGCCCCCTGCCCGCTCACGGGGGGGCCCCACGCCGGGCCTGGTCCCTCAATGCCTGTGAACAACAGAACGGGCCTCTCCTCCTGCCCTCCCCCCACCTCCCCCCCATCAACCCCCACACCCTCCTGGCCCCTCGGCCCCCTCTCATGGCCCCTCAGCCCCCTCTCCTGGCCCCTCGGCCCCCTCTCATGGCCCCTCGGTCCCTCTCACGGGGGCCGGCGCCTCCTCTCCCCGCCGGGGCCGGGATAACGAAGCCGAGGCGCCCGCCGGCGTCCTCCGCTCGCGAGGGGCGAGGGCCGGAGCGTTCTCAGAAGGCCGCCCTCCTGGGGGAAGCAAACGACTTGCGAGGCCGGGCTTTCTTCAAAGTGGCCTTCAAGAGCCGCGCGCGAGGGCCGGGCCGGGCGCTCTGAACCCGAGCGACTCATTATGCCGGCGCGGTCCTCGCCCACGCCCGCTCCTCTCCTCCTCGCCTCCTCCTCCCGCCGCCGCCGCCGCCCGCCCCCGCTCCCCGCGCGGCCACGCGGCCTCCCCGGCCCAGCGGCGGCCGGCTGATTGGCTGCCTCCCGCCGCCCGAGGCCGGCCCGGCTTCAAGGAGGCGCGGGGCACGCTGGGCCGCTCCTTCAAGTGCGCGCCGCACGCGCGCTTGAAACGCGTTCTTCTCTTTTTGAGAAAAAAAAGAAAGAAAAGAAATAAGGACGTATTTCAGGTTCCCCAGGCCCCGGCTCCCGCCGGCCGGCCATTGAAGGAGGAGGGGGGGGGAGGCGGGCGGATCAAGGCTCCGTGGCCACGCGGGCCCCTCGCCTCGGCCCCCCGACCGCGTGGCCGGGATGAAAGGGTCCGTGGAGGGCGGCGGCGGCGGCGGCGGCGGCCGTGGCCACGGAGACGCGGCGCCTCGGACGACAGGCTTTGTCTGCGGAGAATGGAGCCGGGCGGGCGGGGGACCGGGGAGCCGCTCGGTGGCCATTGTGTCCACGGCGTCCGGATCGGGGCCGCGTGCTGCTCGGGAGCCGCTGGGACGCGCTGACAACCTGGCGGGCGAGGACGCCTCTGTGGCCGCCGGCCCCCCCTCCTCCACTCGCTCCGGCCTCCGGGATGGGGGGCGGGCAGGGGGGCCATGGGTGTGTCCACCCACCGTCACCCCCACACCCCAGACCACCAGGGCCCTGTGTGGGGAGGGGGGGGTCTGGAGGCCTCCATGGGCCCCAGGCCCCCTCAGACCACAGCCCAGCGGGCGAGGGCCACCCTGCCGTCCACCGTCCTGGCCCCTCCTGCTGCCCCCTCCCCACCTCACCTCACCTCAGCCCTCACCCCCACGCCCGTCCCTCCCTCCTCCCACGCGCTCTTCCCGCCCCCACAGACGGTCCTCCCCTCTCCGCCCCGCTCCTCCCCGCCCCTCCGGCCGGCCTGACCGCCAGCGGCCGCCCAGACGCTGCCCGTCCTCCTGGGCCCGAGCAGGTCCCCTCCCGGGGTGGCCGGTGCGTCTGCCCTGCCCGGAGCCAGGCTCCCGCCCGTGGCACCGCCTGGGCCCAGCGCCCGCGGAGCCGGCACCGGAGGCCACGGCCGACGTTCCCCGTTACCGCCGGTCCCAGCCTCGTGCCGGGCGCCCCGGGCAGGGCTCACAGGCAGCACCCCCGCCTGCAGGCCCCCTGACCCCCGACCGCTTTCTACAACCGAGCCCCGTTCCCGCCCGGCCGGCGTGGCTCCGGGGCCGAGCGTGGACCTGGGAACCAGGAGGCCACGGCTCCACTCCGGTCGGGGCACAGGCCGGGGTGGCGGGCTCCGTGCCCAGTAGGGGGCGTGCAGGAGGCGGCCGGTCCGTGGTTCCTTCTCCTCACCGATGCTTCTTCCTCCCTCTCCCGTCCCTGCCTCTCTGACTCCCATGAAAATGCCCCCAGCAGGGGTCGCTCTCCGTGATTAGACCATTTTCGGGGGGGGGGGGAGCCTCTCCACCAGCTCCTCGAGGGGGGCCGTGGGCGGCTCCTCACAGAACCCGCGGGCGGGGGGCAGGCGGGTGGCCTTGGTCACGAGGGGACGGCGCCATGATGTCGGCTGCGGTGCCTGGAGCGGCGTCCACGGAGGCCTGAGCGCCCAGCGGCCTCATCCCAGTGTCGGGCTCCGGCCGGCCGCCTCCCTCCCCCCAGGACCTCGCCTCCCCCGGGGTCCACTGGTCTGGGCCGAGGCCTGTCCCCCTGAGCTCACGGCCAAGGGGAGCGTGAATGTGTCTTTATTGACGTCGGAGGGGAAGGGAGAGAGAGAGATGGAAACATCCACCAGGAGAGGGAATCATGGACCGGCTGCCTCCCGCACGCCCCGCACTGGGGATGGAGCCCGCAGCCCGGGCCTGTGCCCCGACCGGGAATCGAACCCTGACCTCCTGGTTCATAGGTCGGCCACGGAGCCACGGAGCCACGACGGCCGGGCAAGGGGATTTTGTTCTGGGCGTGAGCACGGGGCCCGGGAGGCGGCGCCAGGGGCGGGCAGAGCCGGCAGGTTCCGAGGGCAGAGCCGGCAGGTTCCGTGGGCAGAGCCGGCAGGTTCCGTGGGCAGAGCCGGCAGGTTCCGTGGGCAGAGCCGGCAGGTTCCGTGGGCAGAGCCGGCGGGTTCCGTGGGCAGAGCCGGCAGGTTCCGTGGGCAGAGCCGGCAGGTCCCGTGGGCAGGTTCCGAGGCCGGGAGGCCTGATCCGGCCGTCCCCCCGCATCCTTCCTCCCGAGCTCCTTCCCCCACGGGGCGCGGGGAGGGGGCGCTGCTGCCCCTTTGTTCTCCGCACACACGCAGCTGGGGTTCCCGGCCGCTCCCCTCGGGGGACGGGAGGCCCCTGAGCCCGGCGCCCGCCCGCCCTGGCCAGCGGAGCCTGCCTAACGCGTCCTCCGGGGAGAGGCCGCCTCCGGCACCGCGGCTCCGCCGGCACAGGGGGGCCGGTGGGGATCTGGGGGTGTCTGGGGGGTGGAGGAGGAGCTCGGGGGCCTTCGGGGCGGCCTGGCGGGCTGTGAGGGCCCGTCCGGAGGGGGCGGCGGTGTCTCCGGGGCAGGAGGGTCCCCTGGCCCAGCCCCGGGGCCACGGCGCCGCCTGCGGGAGCCTCGGGGCTTGGCTGGGCCGTGACTCCACAGGGACCCGTGGGGACCCCTGCACACCCCGCCGGCCTGCTCTGGGCCCCCTGGGACGGCCGAGGAGGGGTTCGCCGCCCTTCGGCCGCAGGAAACCGTGCCGCTTGTCCCACGCCCACGTCCGTGGGCCAGGACCCAGCCCGTGGCCTTCCTGTGCGTTAGGGCCCGGAAAGCGCTCAGCCACGCCAACACGCCGAGGGCCGCGCCGGGCGCGACGGGCCGGGGCCACGGAGCCTAGAACGGCAGGCCTTTCCCAGACTCCTCCTCCCGGGAACCCCAGAAAGCCGGGTTCCCATCCACAGCTCCCCTCCCTCCCTCCCTCCCTCCCCGTCCCCCTCCAGCGTCCTCACGCACTGGCCCGGTTCTCAGCAGCAGCCCGCTGTCCACACGTATGTGGTCTGCGTGTATTCTCAGAAGCAGCACTCTGTCCACACGTATGTGGTCTGCGTGGAGTAGACACAACCCTCCTGCTCTCACCCTTCCGGGAACCGTGGGCTGCCACCACCTTCCCGGGGTGGGCCCCCACCCACCCACCACCACCCCCGGCTCTGGCACCGCCCCACGGCCCTCCCCACCCGAACAGGCTCGCCCGGCACAGCGACGCCGGCGGAGGCTCAGCCAGGGGGGGCCGCAGGGACCCCTCTCCCTCGGGCAGGGCTCCCCGGCGCCCTTCCCCGGCTCACTGCCGCCCTCCAGCCCAGTCAGCTCCCGAGCGGGGCTGGCTCCGTGGGGTTCGACACTGCGTTTCCGGCCTGTGTCTGGAGGAAGGAGGGGAGCTCGGGGACGTGGCCGGGGCCCGGGGCTGGTGTGTGCGTGGCTGGGCTCTGCGGCCGCCCCCGGGCTGGGCTGGAGGTGGAGGCGGCCGGGGTCCGGGGGCCGCTCACCCGGCCGAGGGCGTGGGGGCGTCTTCCGCTGTGATCGAGCGCCCCCTGGTGGCCCTCAGCGGGAACTGCAGCCGCGGAGGGGCAGGGAGAACCCCGGCATGGCCTCCCTTTTTGAGGCTCCCGAAGCCGTTTTTCATTGTATTTATTTTTTAAAAAAACATTTAAATTTTAATTATTTCTGAGACGCACTTGACATACAACGCGGCATTCGCTTCAGGGGCGCGGCGTGAAGCTTCTTTCGCGAGGAGAGTTTTCTCCCCTCCGCTCTCTTCGGCGCACCCCCAAACAGACAGCCTCCCCGAGGTTCAGCGGCGGTCAGCGCGGAGGCGGGGGCCTCTCCCGGGAGCTGGCACGGTCTGCGTCGGCCCGGGATGGACGTGGCGTGCGGCGGTGGGAGTGCAAGCTCAGTGCCGCTTCCCTGTGGACAGGACAGTGGCCGACGGTTTGCTTTTTTTTATTGGTTTCCTTTTTGGTTAGTCCCCACCCGAGGGCATTTTCCCATCGGTCTTCAGAGAGAGTGGAAGGGAGCGCGGGCGGGGGGCGGGGGGGGGGAGACGGAGAGAAACATCCACGTGAGCTTGACGTGGCTGCCTCCTGCTCAAGTCCCAGCCAAGGGTGGGGATCCAGCCTGCCATCATCGAACCCAGGACCCTTCAGTCCACGGCGTGACACTGTATCCACTGAGCCAAAGCAGCAAAGGCTGACTGCTGATTTATTGAGAAGGTCTTTTCCCCACGGGCCACGGGCCACGGGCCACGTGGGTTGTCTGCCTCTGTTTCCGGCAGTCCCTGTCTTAGGAGATGCAGTTTGACCACGCCACGCACAAGGTCACTTCTGAGCGTGGGGAATGCTGCAGCGTGCTGTCTGCCCTGGGAGCACTCCTTTCTCACCCTTCCCCGTGGACCTTGGGGCTCGCCATGGCCTCCCGCGGCCGGAGAACATCGGGAAGCCGAGTCGGAGACCCCCTGTGCCGTGGGGGCCGCACCTGAGGACCCTCTGCACCCCAGAGCACCCTGTGGCCCGAGCGGCCGGGGGGAGGGGGCCTCTCCTCCGACATCCCCCCCTCCCTCCCCCAGTCCGCTCTGGGCCACGGAGGCCTGCCACCTGCTGGGCGGCAGTGGCTCCGCCTGGTGGACAGGGGGCGCCTGTGGATGATTGAGTCCCGGAACAGGGGACGTGGCTTCCGGGACAATCTCCCAGAGACCCTGGCTGAGCTCGGGTGGGGCTGCCCCCGGGGGCCACCGGCCTCGGCCCACATTCTGGCCGTCTCCGTGGGCGGAGGTGGGCCGTGTGGGCGGTGGAGGCGGCTGCACCAGGTCGGGGAGGGTGCCGGGAGGGAGGGTCCCCGTGCCAGCTGCCATGAGCTCGGGGGTCTCGGGGCCTCCCTGTCTCTCTCCCGGGGACCCCGCCTCCTCACGTCTGGCCTCTGTGCGCGGTGGGCTGAACTGCGTCCCCGGAGAAGGTTTTGTTGGGGTCCCGGCCCCTGGGGCTTCCGTGCCATGACAAACAGGGTCTTTGCGGGGCCACCAGGTGAGGGGGCGGCCACGTGGGTGGAGACCACCTCGTCAGCTTGGTGTCCTCACAAGAAGAACGGAGACGCGGGGAAGGCGGCCGGGCGGAGCCGGAGCAGAGGGGGGAGTGGTGCTGCCACAGCCAAGGACACGGGCCACGGGGGGGACCCTCCTCAGCAGGCACTGGCCCCGCCCACGGCTGCCTTCCACGGGCTCCTGGCCCCGGACCCCTGTTCTCAGCCGCCCAATCCGGGGTCCTGCTGGCAGCACCCCGTCTCCGAGTTTGCCCTCCCCCGGCCCCTCCCCAGGTCATTTTCCTGCTTCCTGCCTGCCCGTGGCTGCCGGCCGTGGCACCGCCGTGGCTGCTGACGGCATCCCCCCGCACCAGCCCAGCTGCACCCCGGCTCCTGCCTTCCTCTCTCTCGCCCTCCATTTTGCTTCAGGGACCCCAACAGCCAGTCGCCTGGGCCGTGGCTGCCCCTCCCCACGCCCACACCCAGCGCAGCAGTCACACAGGGGCAGCCGTGAATTCCCAACGAATGGCTCCAGTGCCACCCACTGCACACACCTCTCTCTCCCTCCCTCCCTCCCTCTCTCTCTCTCTCTCTCTCTCTCTCTCTCTCTCTCTCTCTATTTATATCCGATCTAATAAAAGAGTAATGTGCAAATTGACCATCACTCCAAGACACAAGATGGCCGCCCCATGCAGCCAAAGATGGCCGCCCCCCATGTGGACACAAGATGGCTGGCAGGGGAGGGCAGTTGTGGGTAACCAGGTCAGCAGGGGAGGACAGTTAGGGCTGACCAGGCCTGCAGGGGAGGACAGTTAGGGGTGACCAGGCCAGTAAAGGAGGGCAGTTAGGGGGGACCAGGCCTGCAGGGGAGGGCTGTTAGGGCTGACCAGGCCTGCAGGGGAGGACAGTTAGGGGGTGACCAGGCCTGCAGGGGAGGACAGTTAGGGGGGACCAGGCCTGCAGGGGAGGGCAGTTGTGGGTAACCAGGTCAGCAGGGGAGGGCTGTTAGGGCTGACCAGGCCTGCAGGGGAGGACAGTTAGGGGGTGACCAGGCCTGCAGGGGAGGACAGTTAGGGGTGATCAGGCCGGCAGGGGAGGACAGTTAGGGGGGACCAGGCCTGCAGGGGAGGGCAGTTAGGGGGGGACCAGGCCTGCAGGGGAGGACAGTTAGGATTGACTGGGCCGGCAGGGGAGGACAGTTATGGGGGACCAGGCCTGCAGGGGAGGGCAGTTAGGGGGGGACCAGGCCTGCAGGGGAGGACAGTTAGGGGGTGACCAGGCCTGCAGGGGAGGACAGTTAGGATTGACTGGGCCTGCAGGGGAGGACAGTTATGGGGGACCAGGCCGGCAGGAGAGGACAGTTAGGGGGGACCAGGCCTGCAGGGGAGGGCAGTTAGGGGGGGACCAGGCCTGCAGGGGAGGACAGTTAGGGGTGATCCGGGCCTGCAGGGGAGGGCAGTTAGGGGGGACCAGGCCAGCAGGGGAGGATAGTTAGGGGGGACCAGGCCGGCAGGGGAGGACAGTTAGGGGTGATCAGGCCGGCAGGGGAGGGCAGTTAGGGACGATCTGGCCGGCCAGGGAGCAGTCAGACATCCACCGGGCTGGCCGTGGAGTGGTTAGGGGATAATCAGGCTGGCAGGCAGAAGGGGTTAGGAGCGATCACGCAGAGGCGGCTGAGCGGTTGGGAGCCAGCAGCGCTGGACTGTGAGGGGGACGTCTGGCTGCCTGTTTGGGCCCCGTCCCACCAGGCCAGGCATCCTGCGAGGGTCCCAGGCTGGGCTGAGGGATCACCCACCCCCCCCCTCCCCGGCACGAACTTCACGCACCGGGCCTCTGGTATCTACATCCACATCCACATCCACATCCACATCCACATCCACATCTAATCTACATCTACATCATCTATTCTGTCATCTATATTATTTCAAAGAGGAAGGGAGAGGGAAAGAGATAGAAACATCAGTGATGAGAGAGAATCATGGGAGGCTGGTGGAAGGGAGGCTGGTGGGTGGGGAGGCTGGGGGGAGGCTGAGGGGGGGGGGAGTGCACCCCTGAAAGCAGGTGGAGCGGCCTTGGGGGTGGGGAGGCAGGGACACACCTGGCCGCTCCCCAGCGCCCGGATCAGGATGAGGGGTGCGGTCTGCTACGGGGTCAGTCTCCACAATGCGACGACGACGCTGGGTCCCGGGGCCCGGGGGAGGCAGGGGCTGGGCAGGGGCTGGGCGTCGGCGCCCCCGGGGCCCACCCCTCTCCCCAGCACCCTCCAGCGGGCCTGCCACGGGCGAGGGAGCAGGAGCGGGGCTGAGGGGGGCGGCCACGGGGTGGTGGCCCAGGAGGCAGGCTCCTCACCCCCGTGGAGCTGCTCGGGAGGCGACGGGCGTGTCTGTGGGTCTGCCCGGGCCCCCGGGAGGCGGACGCAGAGCGGCCAGGGCGAGGACACCCCTGCAGCCCCGCTGCCTCTCGTCCGGGGACCTGGGGCTCCCCCCAACCCCCTCCGGGCTTCTTGTCACCCCAGAACCCGTGTCTCCGCCCCGGGACGGGTCTCCTCCCCCCACCCCACCCCAGACAGGCTCCCACGGACCCACGAGAGAGCCTCGGCGTGGGAGACCTGGGAGGGTGCGTGTGTCCCCCACCAGCCCCCCTCCGTCCCCCTGTGGCCTGGGGCGGGGCGGGCGGGGGGCGCCCCGCGGAGGGAGGACAGGCCGGCAGGCGTGCATGCAGCGGGCCTTGTTCTTAGGTGGTCTCGGGGCTCAGAGGGACACGGAGGGGTACGGGGAGAACACCTTCTTGGCGTCGATCTCCGACTCCACCATGTGCGGGTGGATGTCCACGGCCATGCCCACGTCCGTGCACAGCTTGAGCAGCGTGCGGATGTTGTTCTTGGAGAGACGCAGGTACCTGGGGGGGGGGGGGGGGCGGCGTCAGGCCGCGGGGCGAGGCCAGCCCCCCCCGGGCCCCCCGAGGCCTCCGGGTCCCTGGGAGGTGTGGGTTGTGCGTGTGTGTGTGTGTGTGTGTGTGTGTTTCCCTTAGTGTGTCTTTGTTGACGTCAGAGAGGGAGGGAGCGGGAGGGAGGACCATCCGTGATGAGCATCACTCACCGGGGGATGGAGCCCGCCGCCCGGGCCTGTGCCCCGGCCGGGAATCGAACCCTGACCTCCTGGGTCAGAGGTCCACGCTCAGCTTCGGAGCCACGCCGGCCGGGGGAGGTGGTGGGTTTATGGTAACAAAGCCGATCAGAAATCAGTGTGGCCGCCTCTGTGCGAGCCCCGCCTGCCCGTCCCCTCCCCTGGAGGTGTGTCCCCCGGGACCGGGCCGGGCAGGTGGGGGTCTGGGGGGGACGGGGGCAGGTGGGGGCCTGTGGGGATGGGGCAGGGGGGGTCTGGGGGGACAGGGCAGGGGGTCTGGGGGGATGGGGGGCAGGTGGGGGTCTGGGGGGGTCTGGGGGGCACTGGGGGTAGGTGGGGGTCTGGGCGCACGGGCGGGGGGTCTGGGGGACGGGGCGGGGGGTCTGGGGGTCTGGGGGTCTGGGGGGCAGGTGGGGGTCTGGGGGGATGGGGGGCAGGAGGGGGTCTGGGGGGGCAGATGGGGGTCTGGGGGGGCAGGTGGGGTCTGGGGGACGGGGCAGGGGGTCTGGGGGGACGGGGCAGGAGGGGGTCTGGGGGGGCAGGTGGGGTCTGGGGGACGGGGCAGGAGGGGGTCTGGGGGGGCAGATGGGGATCTGGGGGACAGGGCAGGAGGGGGTCTGGGGGGACAGGAGGGGTCTGGGGGACAGGGCCGCGCCCCTCGCTCACCGGCAGCTCAGCACCTCCTCGGGCTTCAGGATGCGCATCTCCACCTTGGGCTCGGCGCCCTTCTCCATGAGGCTCTTGAGCCGGCGCTCGTAGGCCGTGTCGGGCAGCTTGCCCACCCACTCGCGCAGCAGCGTGGACTTGCGGCTGCCGAAGATGGAGTCCTGCAGCACCGGGTCCGTCATGCTCTGGTGGTGGAACGACAGCAGCCGCGGCGTGGTCTCCGAGGACAGCGAGTCCTTCATCTCCAGCTCTGAAACTGGGGCGGCCGTCACTGGTGGGGCTCCCCACGGGGAGGCACCGAGCGGGGGGGGGGGGGGACACCGGGGCCGGAGGGGGGACACCGGGGCCAGAGGGGGGGACACCGGGGCCGGAGGGGGGACACCGGGGCCGGGGGGGGGGGACACCGGGGCCGGAGGGGGGCACCGGAGCCGGCGGGGGGGGGGACACCGGAGCCGGGGGGGGGACACCGGAGCCGGGGGGGGGGACACCGGGGCCAGAGGGGGGGGACACAGGAGCCGGGGGGGGAACACAGGAGCCGGAGGGGGGGACACCGGATCCTGGGGGGGACACCGGGGCCGGAGGGGGGACACCGGAGCCGGAGGGGGGACACCGGGGCCAGAGTGGGGGGGAGCATCGATGTGGTAGAGACACAGATGACTGCCTCCCCCTCGAGGAGCCAACCCACCAGGCCTGGACCCACGCTCGAACCCGAGGCCCTTGGGTCCCAGGGCCGGGCGGCGCCGGGCCGCGCCGGCGGCGGCTCACCGGTTTTGCCGAGGCTCTCCTTGGCGTAGTTGCCGGGCACGATGCTGAGGCGCTTCCCCTTGGCCTCGGCCCCGTAGAGCCGGCGGTAGGCGGACGCGGCATCGGCGTCCTTGCGGCCGGGCTGGGGCTGGGCGGCGGGGGGCTGGCCGGGCGCCCGGGGGCCGTCCCGGGAGGCGGCGGCGGCGTTGGCGGGGCTCGCCGAGAGGCCGGCCGGGGGCGACCCCGCCACCTGCTCGGAGAAGGTCACCTGGCGGACTTTCTCCTTGGCCTTCCGCACCGCGGCCTTGGCCTTCCGGGCCTCCTTCGGCCGCGGTCTCGCCGGCATCCACGGCATCCTGCTGGGCTTCTGCGGGCAGAGCGACGGCTGTGCCCGGGCCCCCGACCCCCGCCCCCCGCAGACCCCGCCCGCCCGGCCCAGGGGCCCTCGGCTCCCGCCGCGCCCCGCCTCTCGGAAGCTGGCTCCCCCAGGCCAGGGGCGGGTGGGCAGACTTGTTGACCTGAGGGCCACCGTGGGTTCTTCAACCGGGCCACGGGAGGGCGGGGCCGGCACGAAAGCCACCTGGCCACGCCGGACCACGGGAGGGAGGGCCCGGCACAAAAGCCACCTGGCCACGCCGGACCACGGGAGGGAGGGCCCGGCACGAAAGCCACCTGGCCACGCCGGCACTCTCCTCTCGGGCCGCCGCCGGGGAAGGCGCGGAGGAGGGGGGAGCCAGAGAACCCTCCTCTGAACCCTCCTCCGCTCTTTCGGCTCCGCGGGGCCGGAGAGGACAGCCGCACGGGCCGGATGATCCGGCCCCCGCGGGGCCGGAGTTTGCCCACGGCTGCCCCAGACAGACAGCGCCCCCCGCCTCCGCCTCCTTCCACCCCTGTGGGAGGGGGACCCCAGCTCCAGGGCGGCGGCGGCGGCCTGCCCCCCAGACCGGCTCTGACTCGGCCAGGACTTTTCCCCTCGTCCCCCCCCCCTCCTCTCCCTCCCTCCCCACCCAGGGCTCAACGCTCCCCCCCCCATCTCCCCGCCTTTCCCAGGGGAGCCCGCCCGTCCCCTCCCTCCCCGTCCCTCCCCCGCCCCCGGGGAACAGGCCGGGGGACCAGGCCCTCGCTCGCTCTCGGGGGGGGGGGGGGGCGCACCTTGCGGGCGGGGGGCGGCGGCGGCGGCGGGGGCTCGGGCGGCGCCGCCTGCTTCTGCAGCTGGGCCTGGGCCGACAGCTTCTTGTTGCGCCTCCGCTCCAGCCACTCCATGACGCGCGTGAGGTCGGACATGCGCCTCTCCTCGGCCGTGCGCCACATGGACGTCCTCTCCGCGGGCATGCGCTCCCGGAGGTCCTCGACCGCGGCGGCCGTCTCCTGGGCGGTGGGCCCCAGGCGCTGCAGCGGGCCGGCTCGGGGGAGCCCCCTGTCCATGGCGGCCGGCCCGGCGGACCCCCGCGGCGGGGCCTGGTGTCCCGGGGTGGACAGGGCGGCGGCGGCGGCGGCGGCAGGGCCTGGCCGGCCGGGGGGGTGGCCCTCAGGGCGGGGTGGCCCTCAGGGCGGCCGGCCCGCAGGGTGGGGGGATTGTGAGGTCACGCCGGCTCTCTGAGGCCACAGTGGCGGGTGGAGGGGAGCCGGGGCCACGGAGGAGGAGCGTGTGCGGAGGCCCCGGGGCGGGGGCCAGGCTGGGGGGGAGCGGGGCCGGGGGGCTGGACCCCACGTGCGGCCTTACCCGGGGAGGAAAGGGTGGCCAAGGGGAGGCAGCCACGGAATCCACACAGGGAGGGGCGTGGCGGGCCAGGGCTGCTTGCTTGCTTGATTCCTTCCTTCCTTCCTTCCTTCCTTCCTTCCTTCCTTCCTTTCTTTCTTCTTTCTTTCTTTCTTTCTTCTTTCTTTCTTTCTTTCTTTCTTTCTTTCTTTCTTTCTAAACTTTTCTTTTTTTTAAAATATATATTTTATTGATTTTTCACAGAGAGGAAGGGAGAGGGATAGTTAGTTAGAAACATCGATGAGAGAAACATCGACTGGCTGCCTCCTGCACACCCCCCACCACCGGGGATGTGTCCGCCACCGAGGTCCATGCCCCTGACCGGAATCGAACCCGGGACCCTTCAGTCCGCAGGCCGACGCTCTAGCCACTGAGCCACACCGGTTTCGGCTCTTTTTAAACATTTCTTTATTGATTTCCGAGAGGAAGGGAGAGGGATAGAGAGAGAGAGAAACATCAACGACGAGAGAGACATCATTGATCGCGGCTGCCTTCTGCACGCCCCCCGACGGGGGATTCGAGCCCACCGCCGGGGCCTGTGCCCTTGGCGGGAATCGAACCTGGGGCCCTGCGGTCCGCAGGCCGAGGCTCTGTCCGCTGAGCCGCACCGGCCGGGGCCAGGGCGGCTCTCTGCAGGAACCGGGGCGCGTGCCCTGGCGGGCTCGGTTCCTGCCGGCAGCGGCCTGTCTTTTTTTTTTTTTTTTTTTTTTCACTCTGCCCTCCTTTCTGGGATTCTCTCCCTCGGGGGTCCCTGCCATCCTCAAGGGCCGTGTAAAGCAGATGCCCCCCCCAGTAGCGAGGACAGTGTCCTCGGGGCGGGTCCATGGCCCCCGGGGCGGCACGGGGCCCCCCATCCCGCAGGCAGGGCGTGGGGTGCTCCCAGCAAGCACGTCCATCAGGCCACGGGACCGAGGGGCTGGGATTCGCCTATTCGGAGCCCGCAGCCTCCCGCCTCCCGCCTCCCGCAAAGCCCTTCCTTCCTTCCTCCTGCCCTAGGGGGGGGGGTAGGGGGAAGGGGGGAGGCCGCTGGCTCCCTGCCAGGGCACCGGGCTCAAGGCCAGAGGCCCGGACTCGCCCCCCGGCTCTGCGTCCTTGGCGGTGACCCCGGGACCCTGGCCTTCCTCTGCCCCTCAGCTCTTGGGGGACTGGGACCCGATCGGGGGCTGGGAGCCGGGGCAGGGGGTGGTTGGCCCGCAGGTGCTGTTTTATGCAGCCTGCAAAGAGTCTCCGAGATGAGGGCACTTCGTCTTTTAAGACAGCCAGGGTTCAGCCGGGCCGGCGTGGCGGCTCAGTGGTGGAGTGGTGACCTGTGAACCCAGAGGCCACAGTTTGAGTCCAGGTCGGGGCACAGGCCCGGGCGGCAGGCGGGGGGCGTGCAGGAGGCAGCCGACAGATGCTGCTCTCTCATCACTGATGTTTCTATCCCTCCCTCCCTCCCTCTCCCTCCCTCTCTCTGAAACAGATCTATACATAGAAAAGGCTAATGTGCTAAGTGTCTGTCTCCTCGGGAGTTTGACCAGGAGACCGGGAGTTCGATTGCTCGATATTACGTGTGCTGACCACCAGGGGGCGGTGCGGAGCGAAGGCAGACCCTGACCAGCAGCCAGAGGCCCCAGCTGGCCCTGACCGCTGGCCAGGCCGAGGCACCCTGCCCGTGTGTGAATTTCGTGCACTGGGCCTCCAGTAAAGATGTAAAAACAAAACCCTGCGTTCAGACCTGTTTAGTAAGCCCACGATCTGGTAGGACTGGGCCACGCCGGCCAGGCCTCACCCTGTTAGTGCTGATGCGCTGACACCCACATGCCACTCAGCGATGCCCAGTGCAGTCTTCCTTCTCACCTCGCGGGCCTGAGGGCTCCTGACGGACAGCTGCCCCCCCCCCCGGGCTCTGTCCCAGGCCGGCAGCCTCCACGCCTGCAGCAGCGACACCCGAGCGCGGGGTGTGTGTCCGGCTCCACCGGGGAATCCCGGTCAGACGGGGCTGAGGAGCCGCTGCCCGGGCAGGGCTGGCAGTTAATTAAACCCTCCGAGACGCCCTCGCCGGTGTGGCTCAGTGGATAGAGCGTCGGCCTGCAGACGAAGGGGCCCCAGGTTCGATTCCGGTCAAGGGCACATGCCCAGGGGGCAGGCTCCTCCCCAGCGCCAGAGATCTGCAGGGCGGCTCCCAGCACTGTCTGTCCGGAGCTCCGGGAGGAAGCGGGAAGGGGAAGCGGGTGGAGGTGAGGACACCGACATCGCGGCCTCAGGCGGGGCTGTGGGTCTGGGGGGCTGTGGGTGTGAGGGGCTGTGGGTTTGGGGGGCTGTGGGTCTGGGGGGCTGTGGGTGTGAGGGGCTGTGGGTTTGGGGGGATGTGGGTGTGGGGGACCATGGGTCTGGGGGTATGTGTGTCTGGGGGGATGTGGGCTGTGGGTGTGGGGGGCTGTGGGAACCGCCAGCAGGAGGCCTCTGGGACCTCAGCCACGAGGAGGGGTCGCAGAGCCCTGGGAGGACACACTCTCTTCACTCTGGCAGCGTGGCACCGTGGACAGAGGCCGCCGTGAGCCTCGGCCCTGCCACTCACTGCCCGCCGTTGTCACCTGTCTGCCCGATCCCTCGCCTCGCTGGTTAACCGTCTGGACTAATGACCACACCAGCTGGGCGGCGTGGCTCCGTGGCTGAGCGCTGACCTGTGAACCAGGAGGTCACCGTTCCATTCCCGGTCAGGGCACAGGCCGGGGTGTGTGCTCGGTCCCCAGGGGGGCGTGCAGGAGGCAGCCGCTCAGTGACTTTTTCCTCATCATGGACGTTTCTGTCTCTCTCCCTCGCCCTTGCTCTCTGAAGTTAGTGAAAAGACAGATCTTAGAAAAGACGCCGGTCATAGCCAGCCCGAGGGAGGGCTCGCTGCTCCCCCAGAGGACCCCCACCCGGCCTGGAGCGGGTGTGGGTGGTAGGGTGGGAGTGTGGGCGTGGGTGGGGTGTGGGTGTATGTGTGTGTGTGTGAGTTTGTGTGTGTGGGGGGGTGTGTGGGCATGTGTGTGGGGTCTGTATGTGGGGGGTATTGAGGGGGGGTGTGGGTGTGGGTGGGCTGTGGCAGTGCTGGCGGGGGGGGGGGGGGGGCCCACCCTGGCCTTGGAGGAAGTGGAGCCTCAGAGGCCTGGGTCTTGCCTACTATCCTGAGACTGACCAGCAGATGGCGGCAGTGCTCCGGGAAAGCCAGGGAGGCTGGGAGGGAGGGAGGACAGAGAAGGAGAGAGTGGCAGAGAGGGACACAGAGAGGGACACAGCGAGGGCACCCGCACCGCTGCCTCAGGAAAACCACAGGCCAGGGGCCCGGACGCGATGTGCTTCCCACTGTGCTGGAGGCCACGGTCAAAGTCCAGGTCGGGTGTGACCAGGAAGCCGCACTCTGCGGCCCTTCCCTGGCCTGTGGGTGGCCGGCATCCGGCGGGGCCTCGTGGCCTCTCCTCGGGGTGTGTGTGTGTGTGTGTGCACGTGCGCGTGCGTGTGTGTGCGTGTGTGGGGGGTCTCTTCCCTCGTCCACTGGGTCAGGGCCCCACCTTGCGACCTCTTCAACCCTGAGGACCCCAAAGGCCTGGCTCCAAACTCTGGGGGTTAGGGCTTCAGCCCATGAACTGGGGGGCGGGCACAACTCGGTCCTCCTCTTTAGGGGGGCGGGGGGGGAGGAGAAACGGGGGGAGACCAGCCTTGCCTCTCAGGTCACCTGTCTCTCTGAGCAGCCGCGTCCTCACCCCAAAGGGGCAGTGGGGCCCCCACAGCCGCCCCCGCAGAGGCAGGGCCGGGGCTCCCGGTTCCCGTGGGGCAGGGGTTCACACCCCGCCACCCTCCCCGGGGCGGACCGGAGCGGGAAGTCACGGTCTGTCCAGAGCCTCCGCCGAACCCTGAGAGGCCGAGGTTGGGGCGGTCCCCGGAGGACACACGGCCCAGGACGAACGGGCCGGCCGGGCTCGTGGGGACCCGGGAACCCCCCTGGACACGAGGCCCCACGTTCAGCGGCCGGACAGCGGCCTGTGTCCGCCTCCGTGCTGGACCGGGAGCCCACCCGCCCTTGGCTTCATGGTGACACGCAGGAGGAGGAGGATGGGGAGGAGGGAGGGGAGGAGGACGGGTGTGTGTGTGGGTGTATGTATGAGATGTGTGTGTGCGTGGGTGTATGTGTGAGAGGGTGTGGGGGGCCTGGAGGGGCGTGGGGTGGGGGTGGAGACCTGCCTCAGTGCCCACTTCAGTTCCAGCCTCCATGCCCACTCTGGAGGCCCCCCCTCCTGGTCTCCGCAGCTGAGCACCCAGATTCGGGACGCGGGGGGAGGAGGAGTGTGTTTTCTGGCCCCGGGTTTCCGCCCCTGCGCGTGGGGGTGGGGCGGCCGCTCCCGCAAGCACCCCCCTCGCCCCCCCACCGGCCCCCGACTCTGTGAGGATCTTGTCGGGGAGACACTGCATCCCTGGGGAAGAGCGATTAGCCCCCCGTTCTATCAATGGGGGACGTGAGAGGCGATGGCGCCGTGGAAGCAGGATGGAGGCTTCCGGTTTACGAGCCGGCGCTGCCCCCGCCGGGCTGCGTGGCCGCCTCCCGGGCCGGTGCGTGGGGAGCCCCAAAGGTGCTCAGACCGTCTGCCCGGAACCCGGGACCCGGGGCTGCTCCGGGACCTCGGCCCGGGAGCCACAGCGCCGGGCTCTCCCAGCTCCCGGCCCGGTGCTGACCCCGGGGCTCCGGGGCGGGCAGAGGGCCCAGGGGGTGGGGGGCGAGGAGGCGGCACGCCGGGGGGGCGGGGGGACGTTCACCTCGGGGCCTCACCTTGGGGACCGGCGCCCCAGGGCCCCCTGGGGTTTGGCCCACCCACACTGGGCGGTGGTAGGCTGGGGATCCTGCACAGCCAGTGTAGCAAGAGGCATTGCATGTGTGCACACCTGTGTGTGCATGCATGCACATGCGTGCGTGTGTGCATGTAGCCACCGGAAAGTTGGCTTATTGAGGAAACGCATGCCTGCCAGGGGACTTGGTCCGTCACCCTCCTGCAAACATGCTCTCGCTGCTGCTGGTGACACGGGACCTCGCCTGGAACCGGAGGGGACAGCGCAGTGGTCAGGGACATGGCTCTCAGGCCCCGGGGGCCGTGGTCCTGGCAGGCTCCCCCGGCCCGTCACGCATGGAGACCCCGCGCTGTCCCGGGCCACGCTGAGGCAGCCACGGGCACCGCCCTTTGGTCTCTGCGCCCGGCCCGTGCCCTCTGGGGCAGGGGACCCCTGGGGGACAGGCTGCGGCACCCCCTACCTGCTTGGGGTCCGGTGAGCGCTGGTCTGCTCTCCGAGGGGGTGGGCACCGAGACTGGCACCGAGACTGGCTTCCAGCGCGGACACGGGGAGGCCGGCCCCTCCCTCCTGCCGCCTTGCTCCCTGGGTGCCCCTCAGGTGGGGCTGGTGGCGGTCCGGGTGCGAATGGACATCACCGAGAGCCCAGAGCCCACGCCCGGACCGAGCCCTGCCCGGCTCCCTGAGGCCGGCCCGGGCTCCAGGCCCGGCCCCCCCCCCACCCCTGCCGCTCTGCTGGGGCAGAACCCCAGGGCCCGGGGCGGGGCGGGGGGAGCCGTCACCCCAGAGCGGCCCCCTGACCGCGAACCGCAGGTCTCGGCACTGGAGGCCCCATGCTCCTCCCGAAGCCTCGGGGCTTCCTCCCCCCCCCCCCCCCCCCCCCGCCTTATGAGCCCGTGGGTGCTTCTCCCTGCTCCGCCCTCGGCCACGGCAGAGAAACCGCTCCCCCCAGAGCCGCACTGCTTGGGGGGGGCCTGGGGGGGCGCCCACAGCTCCCGTGGCTGAATGGGGGGGGGGGGCGCCCGATCCCCGGAAGGCGGCTTGCAGGGAAGCGGACGCCCGGCCCTCCTTCTCCCTGCGGGTCCGGGTCCGGGTCGCGGGGCCGCAGCTCACGCCGCGGACGTGTTGATGGGATTCGGGGAGCCCGCCCGAGGAGCGGGGTGGGGGGGGACTCGCGTCCTGCTGACAGCTGAGAATTGCAAACCGCGGCCGAGGCAGCGGCGGCTCCTTTTCACCCGTCAGCGCCCAGCCCCCCGCCCCTCGGGCTCCGCGCCTCGCCCTCCTCCCGCCGCCCCGGGGCCAGCAGGCTGGTGCTGGTGGGGCCCCCGTGGCCCCCCGTGGACACAGCCTCTCACTGTCCCGGGCGCTCGCGTTGCACCGGTCCCCGGGGCTCCTGCCGGGACACGCGATTCCCAAAAGCGGACGTGTTGCCTCCGGGGCCGGAGCCAAGATGTGGGGCTGGTGCGGCTTCAGGCATGGCTGCGTCCAGGGGCTCTGTGGGTCTCTGCTCGGTTTCTTCTTCCCGTGGCGCTCCCCGGGGGACGGCTGCGGGGCCACGGCGGTCCGTGGGTGCCTCGGGTCCGTCCGTTCCATCTCGTGGTCCAGACCCGCGACTCGCCCCGCCCCGGCCCTCCCCCTCCTCCGTCCCTCAAAGACACGGGCCCCTCCTGCGTTAGGGTGTGTGCGCTATTTCCATCAGGAGCCAGGGCGGCGTCCCTACCCTGACCCCTCCACGCCGCACCCTCACCCCCTGACCCCCGACCAGGCTGGACCCAGACACACCTCCTCAGCAACGCAGAGGAAAAGTGGGATCGGTCCCTTCGGCGCCTGCCCGCCCCTGTGCACACCCCCCCCCCGGGGGCCGCACCTCCCCCCCTGCCCTCTCCTCTCCTCTCCTTCCTTGCCACCTCGGCCGCCCCAGAGCCCACGGGGGGTCTGTTTTGTCCTGAGACCCTGGCAGGGTCCTGTCTCGGCAGTAGCTCCACTTTATGGGGGCGAGTGGGTGGACCCAGACACCCAGACCTCGGGGCGCACAGCAGTGGACAAAGCAGACGAGAAGCCTGCCCCCTGGGGCCCGAGTCTGGTGGGGGAGGCGAGGCGGGGTCCGGCCGCCCCTGGAGCCGGCGGCTGGAGCAGGAGCCGCCGCTCACACCAAGGGGAAGAGGAGGAGGAGGAGGAGGAGAGTGTAAGCCCTGGCCGGTGTGGCCCAGCGGACAGAGCACCGGCTTGTGGACGGAAGGGTCCCACGTTCGGTTCCAGTCGAGGGCACACGCCTGGGTTTCGGGTTTGATCCCCTGGGTGGGGGGGGTGGGGAGGGCAGAGGGCGTGCAGGAGGCAGCGATCTGTGATTCTTATCATGGCTGTTTCTGTCGCTCTCTCCCTCTCCCTTCCTCTCTGAAATCAATCAATAATAATTAAAAAATACAGCCGAAACCAGTGTGGCTCAGTGGATAGAGCATCGGTCTGCGGACTGAAGGGTCCCGGGTTCGATTCCGGTCAAGGGCATGTACCTTGGTTGCGGGCATATCCCCGGTAGGGGGCGTGCAGGAGGCAGCTGGTCGATGTTTCTCTCTTATCGATGTTTCTAACTCTCTCTCTCCCTTCCTCTCTGTAAAATATCAATAAAATATATTTATTAAAAAAATACATAAACAAATTTAAAAGTAAAAAAAGGACCCTTTCTTTAACATCTTTTTAAAAATATATATTTTATTGATTTTTTTACAGAGAGGGAGGGAGAGGGATCGAGAGCTAGAAACAAATGAGAGAGAAACATCGACCAGCTGCCTCCTGCACACCCCCCACCGGGGATGTGCCCGCAACCAAGGTACATGCCCTAAACCGGAATGGAACCCGGGACCTTTCAGTCTACAGGCCGACACTCTATCCACTGAGCCACACCGGTCAGGGCTCCTTGGACATCTTGGTGAGAACCCTCCCTGAACACGCCTGGTGAACACCACCACTCGGGCACCCGTGTGCTGCTTGCTGTCTGTGAACTGTCCCTGTGGAGGAGCCACTGAGTCCTCTGAGGGAACTGCCAGCTCATGTCCGCCCGCTTCCTACGGAGGAAGCGTGGCTCAGAGAGGGCGTGAGCAGCCCGGTCGCCCGAGGAGGCGCTGGGCTGGAGGCGGGAGGCTGGAGGCGGGAGGGGGGAGGCTGGAGGGGGGAGGGGGGAGGCTGGAGGGGGGAGACTGGAGGGGGGAGGCTGGAGGTGGGAGGCTGAAGGTTTGAGGTGGGAGGCAGGAGGCTGGGTCACGGGGGGAGCAGGGCCTCGCCGGGCGGGACTCGCAGCCGCACCTCCTGCTCCGGAAGCTCCGTGGGCTCCTGCTTTTTAGCGATCTCCCAGTTAACGCCACGGCGGTGAGCGGTGCCCACGGGAGAGCGCCACGAGGCCTGGCGGCCCTGGAGCCCGGGCCACGGGTCCCGGAACGTGGGCGGCCCGCTCCATGAGCCGGTGAGAACCACAGCCGCTGACGGGAGAGCCGGGGACGGAGGAAGACGCTGAGCGAGCACCTCCGGGTCCAAGCAGCGTGACGACGGGGCCGCGTGACATCACAGACGACGGCGCGGCCTGGAGACTGGAACATACACACCGTCAGGCCCAGTTACCGGTGCGTACACACTCATACCGCGCACACACACACACACACCACACACACACACCGTCAGGCCCAGTTACCGGTGCGTACACGCTCATACCACACACACACACACACACACAGACACACACACACACCCGTCAGGCCCAGTCACCGGTGCGTACACGCTCATACCGCACACACACACACACCCACACACAACTTACACACTTACACACACACAGAGAAACACACCACACACATACACACACACACACACACATACACACACACATACTCACTCGCACACTCGTCCACTGAGCCAAACCGGCTAAGGCTGTGTACGCTTTAAAAAATATATATTTTGCTGAAACCGGTTTGGCTCAGTGGTAGAGCGTCGGCCTGCGGACTGAAAGGTCCCGGGTTCAATTCCGGTCAAGGGCATGTACCTTGGTTTCGGGCACATCCCCGGTGGGGGGTGTGCAAGAGGTAGCTGGTCGATGTGTCTCTCTCATCGACATTTCTAGCTATCTCTCTCCCTTCCTCTCTGTTAAAAAATCAATAAAATATATTTTAAAAAAATAAAAAATATATTTTTATTGATTTCTGAGCAAGGGAGGGAGAGGGGGGAGAGAGAGACATCCACGATGAGAGAGAATCTTGGGTGGGCTGCCTCCTGCACGCCCCCGACTGGGGATCGAGCCCAGAAACCTGGGCCTGGGCCACGGCGGGGACTCCAACCGGGACCTCCTGGTTTGTGGGTCGTCGCTCAGCCGCTGAGCCACGCGGGCCGGGCTGGCGGGCTCTTTTCGGAGAGCGCCATGCCGACGACGACATCTCCCCTCCTTCGTGAGAACCTGGAAATGTTTGAGGGAAGCCGAAACCGCTGTGGCCCAGGGGACAGAGCGTCGGCCTGCGGACCAAAGGGTCCCGGGTTCGATTCCGGTCAAGGGCATGGACCTTGGTTGCCGGCACATTCCCGGTAGGGGGTGTGCAGGAGGCAGCTGATGGATGATTCTCTCTCATTGATGTTTCTAACTCTCTATCCCTCTCTGTAAAAAGTCAATAATATATATTTTTTTTAAAAAAAAGAAAAAGGAATATTTGCGGGACAATGGCCGTCAGCCAGGCGCTGTCCTCGGGGGCGCTGGCGTGCTCTCACTCCAGGGTCATCCCGGGTCACAGAGAACACCGAGGCGGAGCTGGGACTCAGAGTCGGGGGGCTGTCTCCTGGGGGAGGGCCCGCACGGGAAAACCCGAGGACAAGGGAAGGAGGATGGATGAACAGACTTCATTCCTCGGGCTCCACAGGAGCAGCTGATTCCTACTCAGAGGTCATGGAGCGAACGCCGAGCGAGAAACACGGCGCCGCCGCCAGGGGGCGCTGTCGCCGGGGGACAGATCCGGGGACAGAACACAGCCCCACCCCTGCGGGCCTGAGGGCCAGGACACGTCCTCTGCCTCCACCAGCCCGCACCCGGCAGACACCCCAGACTTGGCCTTGTAACGCCCGAGGGCCCCGCTCGGCCGTGCTGGTGCTGGTGCCGCCGACAGGCCTGGTGTTCGGCAGACGGCGCTCCGGGCCACCCAGCCGCCGGCCCTGCTCCGGCTCCGGGGGTCCGGCCGGGGGCTCCCTAATGGGGTGAAGCGGGCGCTTTCCTCAGGCGGGTGACCTTGGGGTGCTGGGAGTGGAGCGAGCCCAGGACAAAGGTCACCGGCCCCCGAAGATGCCGAGCAGAGGTGAGAGCTCCTGCAGAAGCCGGCGTCCTCGGCGGGAAAAGAATCCGCTTCTAACTGCGACGGTTTGCCGATGATGGCACATCACAGCCGGTCCCTGAGGCCGCCGTCCAGCCCGCCGCCGCCGCCTGCAGAGAGGAAACGCCCCCGTGGTTCCGGAGGAAGTATGGGGAGTTTGGTTATGTTTTTCTTTAAAAAAAAAAACAACACACTTTTTTGTTGAAAGTATTACACTCGCTCCCTTCCCCCCTCCATTGCGTAGTGTGGCGTTTAACATTGTTAAAAGGAAATTCTCTTGCAGGCATCTTTTAAAAAAAACCTCTATTAAAATGCAGCGGTGGAAGTTGGGAGCAGGAGACCCCAAAAGTATAAGAAGGTTTGAAAAAATCCTAATCTTAACAGAGACAGAAACCAGCCCCCGGGCTGGCCCCCGCCCGCCCCCAGCCCTCGGGAGGTCACAGGCGTCTGTAACCGCCGCACACAGCACCCCCGGCCTCCCTCCGGTCGGCGCCCAGTGGCTCCGGAAGGCCGCTCACGGGAACCGGCCGGACGGCGCGGCAGAGCCGTTCCGATGAGAGCCCTCGGCGGCCGGACAGCGACCGGATCGGCCAGAGCCCCTTCTCCTCCTCTCCCGGCACAGAGACAAGCATCCTCCGTCAGGACGAGTGGCGGGAGTCAAAGAGCTTGGGCTTCTGGTTCAGAGGGAAAGAAAGGAAAAGGAAGGTGGGCCAGTCTAGCAACAAAGGAATCCACTGCAGGGTCAGCCTCCTCCCGGAGCCCTCTGCCAGCAGCCCAGCCCGGCTGCTCGGACCTCTCTGAAGCCCGGCAGGGCTCTGCCAGGTGCCGAGGACCCCCCCCCCCTTGTGGCCGCTCCCTGAACCCCATGCTCCCAAGCCGGGAAGCCGCTGCTCCTCGATGAAGGCAGGCCCGGCCCACAGCCTCACGCAGCCCCTCGTCCCCTCCACGGACAGCACCCTGTGTCCCCTCCACAGACAGCACGCGTGTGCCTGGCTCACACGCCGAGGAGCTGCCGTACACCGTTCCGGCGCCCCCTCCGCTTCTGGCGATGCTGAGGGCACGCCCTCCCCACGCTCACCTCCCACGGGCTGTGCTCTCCGGAGGGGCTCAGGAGTCGAGCTATGAACCAGGAGGTCAGGGTTCGGTTCCCGGTCAGGGCACAGGCCTGGGTTGCGGGCTCCATCCCCAGTGTGGGGCGTGCAGGAGGCAGCCGGTCCATGATTCCCTCTCCCTCTCCCTTCCTCCCTAAATATATGTTTTTTTAAAAAAGAAATAAAAGTGAGATTAAACATGAAAAATAAAAGTTAAAATGTTGAGTATTTTCCTGATTAAATCCCAAGGTAGAAATACAACTTTTTTCATGCCATTAAAAAAAAGTAGCCAGCTCTAACCGGCGTGGCTCAGCGGATAGAGCGTTGGCCTGCGGACTCAAGGGTCCCAGGTTCGATTCCGGTCAAGGGCAGGTACCTTGGTTGCGGGCACCTCCCCAGTAGGAGGTGTGCAGGAGGCAGCTGATCAATGTTTCTCTCTCGTCGATGTTTCTGATTCTCTATCCCTCTCCCTTCCTCTCTGCAAAAAAATCAATAAAATATATGTGTGGTTTTTTTTTTTTTTAAAGTAGCCAATTCCCAAGGTGTGGGGTATCTCTTTAAGGGTGTTTCAGCAGGAAGACACTCTGGCTGTCGTGACTGTGTGGACCAATGAGTTGGGACGATGGCTGCCGTGGGTGGACCGCCTACTTGTCAAAGCTTGCTTTCTAGTTGTTCTGTTTCCTAACCAGCCCTTAACCCTGCTTGGGTAGGTGCGAAAGGGATAGTTACCCTGAGTGGATGGCTAAGAGGGTTCCATCCTAACTACCTATACACTGAAACATACTTTATTATGACTTGCTTTCGATCCGTTAAAGTCTGAAACATAACCTATTTTATAGAATAACAATGAAATCCTTATTTGTTGAGAACATGCACAGATGGAAGTCTGCAAGCTTAAAAAATTGAATGGCAGTAATTGTCCTGCTTTTCCAACCATAAAACCACATTTTGGTAAGGTTTTCATATTTAAAACACACACACACACAGACACACACACACACACACACACACACACACACACACACATTCAAAATAGCTTTATGAGTTCACAAAATAATATTGTATTTTCTCAAGGTATTAGCATGTCCTTGTACTGCCAGCATAGAGGATGGAACTTATTGGAGATTTAGCATTTGCTACTTATAAAAAAAAAATGCTTCTTTAACATTTTCACTTCAATACCCAGAAAACAGCATAATTACGCTTAGCGGTACTTAATTTTTAAAGCTAATGAGGAGTGGTTCTCTCTGAAATACAGCGCAGCTTCCGCAGTGCCGTGCAGCTAATCTGAATTTGTAATAAGTGGGGGTTTAATTCACAGGGATTTTTTCCCCCCCTGTGGCACCACCAACGACTGAACAACTCATGGTTCCACAGAGGATACATGTGTCGAGTCCTCAAGTCCTCAGGTTCCGAAGGGGAAGCAGATTGGGAATGGACACAGTGTATCCCTGAGGCCGGGGAGGAAGCAGAAGCAAACGCCGATGGAGAGATGCTAATGAAGGGACAACAGACAGGGGTGTGTGTGTGTGTGTGTGTGTGTGTGTGTGTTGGGGGGTGTCCATACCAGAAGCTGGGGACCCAGCGGCTGGCAAACCTCCCACCGGGCTGAGGGTGGGACCAGCCGAGGTTTGGCCGATTCAGCCACCATCGAGCGAGGGCCTGCCCGGTGCAAGACGCCGTCCTGGGCCTGGAGCTGCTGCCATGACGACCTCGCACCCGGGACCCTGCGGAGCGGCCAGGGGCGCGTGCCCCCCGACTTCCCCGCGGACGCTCTGGTCCCCGGGGTGTCCTCACCCTCCATGTGTTTGCGGCTGCCTTCTGCTCGGACGTTACGCACACACCGCACACACCCGTGCCCACGCGGGCGTGAGGCCAGCTGGGCAGATGCTGCAGCGTTGGCCTTTCATCGGAGACACGGTGAGTGCTGGGCGCCTGGCAGCCTCGAGAGGGGCCCAGGGGCGTTTCGGGTGGGGTCTGGGGGTGCAGCTCGAAGCTCCCCACAGCTGAACTGCCGGCAGGGCGGCTGCACCCAGCTTCTGTGGAACCGGGAAGCCCGCGGGTGGGAGGCGTCACGTGGAACTTGAGGGGGAACACGGAAGAGGAAGGGTTTGGGGATTTTTATTTTTTTTAATTTCTGAAACGGGGGAAAATCCCCAAATGCCGTTTTCTGGTGAGGTTTTGGAGGACGGGGAGAGGTGCCTGCTTGGGCTGGCCCCGGCCTCAGGCCGCGGGGTCCGGGAGGCCACTGAGGGCCAGAGGCGCACACTCCCTCCCGCCCCCGAGCCCTTCCCTGCCTCCGAACCCACATTCGTACCCCCGGAGCTGGTCCCTTCCGCCAGGCTCCTGGTTTGGCCGATGCAAAGCCTGAAGGGGGTCAGAGAGGGAGGAGAAAGGGTTGGGGTACACCTTCCTGCCCTCTCGGTGCAGCTGGCATGGAGCAGGGGCCCTGACAAAGCTGGCAGCGCCCCCCTCCCTCCCTCAGGACTGAAGCTCCCGCCGGAGCCCCCTCCTCCCTGGGCTCCAGTGACATCCTTCCCTCTGTGTCCTCGGCCCCGGGGGAGGGTCCCCAGCCTCTGGTGTGGACCCCCAGCCCCAGCCCTGCCCACGCCTCTGTCTGATGTCCCTTCATTAGCATCTCTCTGTTGGAGCTTCCGCGTTTGCTTCCACTTCCTCCCGGAGCCTCAGGGATACACTGTGTCCATTCCCAATCCCACAGCCTCAGGGATACACTGTGTCCATTCCCAATCCCACAGCCTCAGGGATACTCTGTGTCCATTCCCAATCCCACAGCCTCAGGGATACACAGTGTCCATTCCCAATCTGCTTCCTCTTCCAAACCTGGGCCTCAGGGATACACTGTGTCCATTCCCAATCCCACAGCCTCAGGGATACTCTGTGTCCATTCCCAATCCCACAGCCTCAGGGATACACAGTGTCCATTCCCAATCTGCTTCCTCTTCCAAACCTGGGCCTCAGGGATACACTGTGTCCATTCCCAATCTCACTTCCCCTTCGGAACCTGAGGACTTGAGGACTCGATACATGTATCCGCCACCCCAAAGCACACGCTGTTGTGAGCTGGGAAAATTCCAGCAAGTGTTTGGAGTTTATCCGTGTGGTTTTTTCTCCGGAGAGCAGCTCTGCAGGACTGTTATGGTATTGTTGTTTTTTTTCCTTTGACCTTCATGTCATTGTCTTGGGTAACAGCTTCATCCGGCCTGTCTGCCGTCACGCACCACGGCCGGCTCGGGCGGGGCGCTAACACTGTGCCGGACCGCTCGGCGCCGGAGACCTGAGTCTCTCCGGCGGAACACAGGCTCAGGACGCGCTCCGTTTTGAACAGACAGAACAGGATTTCTTTCCGAAGAATTAAAATGTTTCCCAAAAGCAGGCCTTGACTCAAAAGCAACCCTCTGCATTTTCCTGTATTGAACAAAAGTGCCCCATGACCAAGTTAAATTTATAACTACTTCAACAGCAAAAATGTGGTTTGGCTCGGTGGACAGAGCATCGGCCTTCAGACGGAAGGGTCCCGGGTTCCATTCCGGTCAAGGGCGTGTACCTTGGCTGCGGGCACATCCCCAGTGTGAGGCGTGCAGGAGGCAGCTCAGCCGTGGGCAAACTACGGCCCTCGGGCTGGATCCGGCCCGTTCGGCTGTTCTGTCCGGCCCGCGGAGCCGAAAGAGCGGAGGGTTCTCTTGCTCTCCCCTCTGCTCCTTCACCAGCAGCCCAAGAGGAGAGTGCCGGCATGGTCAGGCTGCTTTTGTTCCGGCCCTCCGGTCCAGCGTAAGAACCCACGGTGGCCCTCGAGTCAAAAAGTTTGCCCACCCCTGAGTTAGCTGATGGGTGTTTCTAACTCTCTATCCCCCTCCCTTCCTCTCTTTTTTTTGTAAAAAAAAAAAAAATGAATGAAATATATATATATATATTTTAAAATGTTGTATGAAAATGGATCTGAGGAGAAAAAGCACACCTTCGGGAGCCCTGAGGTTTGGGGGGAAGTTAAGTTATTTCATACTTTGCACCACGTAGAATCGTTCTCAGGTGCGATCGGCGTGACCCGAGCATGGATTTACAAAGACCGTGGCCCTGGGAATCCCAAATTTAACTCTCTTCCCAACAGCCCGGCCTCTCCCCGCGGCTCCGCGAGCAAAGGAGCGGAAAACCAGGGGAGGCACTGGCCCAGAGGAGGGAGTGCCGATTGGTGCCCGCGGGCATTAGAGCACCACGTGAGTTAATAAAAGGATGAGCTTGCTTGTCTCCTGGGACAAAACATTCCCCTTTCCCCCCACGTGTGCTCTCCTTCCCCAGGGGGTGGGGCCTGGAGGTGGGGCCTCGGTGAATAGAAGTCACCCCTCTTCCCCAGCTGCCGGGTGCTGGGGGACTGGACATGCCCCAGGCGAGGTGGGGGACCTTTGACCCCATCAGACACAGGCTGCTCTGAGGCCACAGGAGAGGGCGTGAGCGGCCGGGAGACGCATTGTCTGCAATCTCCTCCCTCCGAACTCTCTCCACCGCAGGAGGAGCGCCCGGCAGGAGGGTTCATCACTCCCACCCTCCCGGCTCTCGGGAGCCGGAAGCCTTCGCCGGCAAACCCCGCCGTCTCCTTCGGTTTTTCACACTTTCTCACATTTTCATTTGCTTCCATGAACTGATGAATCGTGAGGAATTTGGGGCACCGAGCCACAAAGAAATAACATTTTCGCCTTTCGAGGGACAGAAAATAGAGAGAATGAGAGAGCGAGAGCGAGAGCGAGAGAGAGAGAGAGAGAGAGAGAGAGAAGGAAAGGAAGAAAAATAACCAATTCAAACAAAAAGAAACAAAAGCTATCTCATTATCTTTACAAATTAAAGGACCCCTTTGGATTAGAACGCTACAATATTGCAATTCCTTGGTTACTGATCCTTAGCTGGTTCCACCGCGGGAAGTGCATTCAGCCTGGGGAGCTGACCCTTAGGGGACAGCAATGTGGCGAGTGTCCGACCTCTCGTGTGGCCGGGGTCTGGATGCTGCGGGAAGCCTGGATACACACACACACACACACACACACACACACACACGCCTGTAGCTCTGGCGACGGCACGGGCCTTCGGGGGACCCTCTGCCCGGCGCCCCTTCTCTGCTGCCCTCGGGATGACTCCCACGTCTGGCCGGGGTGCAGCCCGCACCAGACCCCTGCCCAGAGGAAGACGCCGGACCCACGTCTCTCGCTCAGAGAGGGCCGGGAGCCCGGGCTGCCCGGGAAGAACCACCCTAAGAGCTTTTTGTGTTTAACCCTCGCCGAAGGACATCTTCCCGCTGGTTTTCAGTGAGAGCGGGAGGGAGGGAGGGACACGCCGAGAGACGCGTCGGTTGGGTGCCTCCCAACGGGGCCAAGGACCGAGCCTGCGACCCAGGCCCAGGCGTGTGCCATTGGCCAGAATCAAACCCGGGACCCTTCCGCCCGCGGGCTGGCGCCCTGTCCACGGGGCCACGCCGGCGAGGGCCACGCTGAGGCTTTTGCTGCAAACACCGAGGGAACAAAGAAAGCTCCTGTTTTCTCGCCGGGAGCCGGCTGGCCGTGGCGTCCGGGGGCCGTCCTACGGAAACGAGGCGCTTGAAAAGAAAGCCTGAGGGGGACCCAGACCCTATAGCTCGGCGGGGCTCCGGCCAGGCCTCGCCTGCAGGACTCTGCCCGAGCGAGCGAGCGAGCGAGCGTGGTGCCCAGTCTGAGCTGGGTGGGCCACCTGCAGCTGCAGGAACCCCCAGTCAACACGGAGAACCAGCACCCTGTGAGGGCGTTCCTCCTGGCGCACCTCGAGTCGCTGGCACCCCCAGTTCGGGAGAGCACACGGCCCCCCGCCCACCTTCCGCCGGGGTCTGCCGCCGTGCGGACACCTCCCAGCGGAAGGGCGATGAAGCGTGCCAAGGCGGTGGGCAACCTGAGATGTGGAGGCCGGAGCCTCCCTCCCCTCGGGAAGGAAAGCGGAGAGTGGGGACCTCAGGGTGCCCACCCTCCAGACACCCCGGAATGAGAGCACGTTTGAGTCCCAGGAGGCCAGCGTGGCCCCGGGCCCGGAGGATAAGCGAGGAGGCTCTTCCAAACGCCCGGGTCCGGGGGAGGCGGCACCCCCAACAGGAGGCGCTCTGCGAGGGGCTCAAACCCCAGGACAGAGAGGCCTGCGGGCCAGTTAGATGTGAGGGTCCCGGGGGGCCCAGCTGCTGCCACTGAGACCTGGGAAGAAGGGGGGCAGAGGCGGGGAGAGACCAAGTGGGGCCAGTTCCCCTGCCTGCAGGACGTGGAAGCAGAGCCCCCGGACGGACGGACAGATGGAAGGACGGACGGGTCAGGCTGCAGCGAGGCCGAGACTGGAATGGGGGGGAAGCACAGCGGCGTCCACACGGCAGTTCAGGCGTGGGCACCGCCCTCCGGAGCCCCTCGGGAAAAACAGAGGAGGGGCTGGACACCCCCCCCCCCAGTATCAGGCCTGCAGGGGCCCTGGCAAAGCGGGCCTTCCCTGCCGGGGGCAGCCTGTAGCCACGGCGCGGGCGGACCGTGCAGGCCGGAGAGCATGCGCTCCCTGGCGTCTCTCCGGGGCCGGGGTGACAGGTGCCTGCAGCCTCATTATTGAGCCCTCACCTCCGGAATTAGCTCGGGCTCTCACCGGAGGCGTCAGCCGGCCGCAGCGGCTGGCTTTCCACGAGGAGAGCTGCGAAATACTTTCCTGTCGTTTTACCTTAAACATTCCTGCCAGCACCCCCCACCTCCCCTTTGTCCTGGTGGAACCCAGCGACCGCTGCAGGCCTCCAGAGGGAGGTGGGGCCAGAGATACCCCCCCACCTCCCCTCTCCCACCCCCGCCCCGGCCCCAGGCACCTCTCTAGAGACCCATCGGTGTGGGCAAGCGACAAAGAGAGATGGAGAGCCGGCGGGCACGGCTGTTGGTGATTCCGGGTGGGCCTCCGGGCTGGGGGGAGAGCGTGCCCGCAGGGGGAGGGACGGGGGGCAGAGGCAGCGCCCCACCTCTCCCCAGGCCCCCAGGCCCCCAGGCCGGCGTCTGGCCACCGCCAGTGGCACGGCCCCTCTGGCTCGGCTGGGCACGCAGGTTCAAGGTCGCCAGGCCAGCGGTGACCAGAGCTCCAGGCGCCCCGCTGGGCAGCACCCCAAGCCGCCTCTGCCCACTCCACTGCCTGCGTTCACCCTCCCAGGTCTCTTCCCGCCCCCCACCAGCACCCCGGGCTGCCTCTTCCCTCTCCACAGCTCCCCCCCTCCTCTCAGCAAAGCTGTATTTTTACATTCGTGCGTGCATGTGTGTGCGTGTGCGTGTGTGTGTGTGCAAAGTTCCAAGTCAACGCTTGATGTGAAAATTCATCTAGGGTCCGAATGACTGTCGAAAAGGCGCCTATGAGTCACAAGGTTTGGGGTCTGCGCTAAAGGCGAGGACGCACAGGCGCCGTGGGGGAGCCTCGCTGTAAGGGGGCACAGGGAGTGAAAAGAGGGGGTGCCCGGGGCGCACTTTTACCGCAAGAGAGCCCGGGGTCCAGGAAAGGCCTGACGCCAGTGCGCCGGCTCCTGCCCGGAGCTCTGAGCTAGCTGCAGGAGGCCCCGGGCAAGGCCTCTGACCTCTCACCCCGCGCCCCCTGCGCCCTCCGCGCCCTCTGCGCGCGCCCCAGGGCCGGGCACCGCACCCGATCGATGGTCCAGCCCCAACAACAAAAGCACCAGCGAAGGAAGGAATCAAACCCGGGGCCTGACCTCTGTGGCCCGCAGAGCGCGCTCTTCGAGTGGCGGACGCGGGTCCAGTGCCAACCTCCGGGGCCACGGGCCGGGGCAGGTGGGCGGGGAGACGCAGGCCTCGAGTCCCGAGTGCGAGTCCCGGTCCGGCTCCCTGGCGGCGGCGGCACGTGCACCTCCCGAGGCCTCCGCGCGCCCCGCCCGCCAGCCCGCTGCCCCTCGCGCCCGCGCCCGCTGGGGGGCGCTCCCCTCCCGCCCCTCGCGCCTTCGCCGCGGGCGCCGCACGCACGTCCCCGGCGGCCGCCCGCTGCCTCCTCCGGGCGGGCGCGCGCCTCCTACCTGCGGACGGAGAGGGAGGGAGGCGGGCGGGCGGCCGGGCTGAGCCGGAGCCGGACGAGGCGGCGGCGGGAGAGGGCGGTTGGGGCGCGCGCGCTCCCGCTCCCGGCCTCGCGCCCTCGGCGGCCCCGGAGCCCAGCGCGCCGCCCGCCCGCCCGCCCGGCCTAATAACAACGGCGCCCGGGGTCAGGTGGCCGCGCGCGGACCGCGCCGCCATTGGCCCGGCGGGGAGCGCGGCGCGCCCGGATTGGCCGGGGGGCGGGGCCGCGGGCGGGCGGGGGCGGGGCCGCGGGCGGATGTGGGCGGGGCCTCGGGGCGGTGGGCGGGGCCAGACCGCGGTCCGCGCCTTTGTGCCCGGCGCGCGCTCTCCGCGGCTCGGGCTGCAGCGCCGGCCGCGCCGACCATTCAGAGCCGCGGCGGCTGCGGCGGGAGCGGCGGCGGCGGGAGCGGCGGGGACCGGGCGGCGGCGGCTATGCGCCCGAGTGCGGCTGGGCAGCCGCGGCTCCCCTGAGGCCCCGGCGGGGCTCCGGGAGCTCCGCGCGGCGGGGCGCGGCTGCTGGGGGCGCCGGGGAGAGCGGGAGCGTCCGGAGCGGCTGCAGCGGCGGCGGCGGGGCCGAGGCGGGGGCCCCGGAGCGGGGCGGGGGCGGCGGGGGCGCGGCGGCCGGCGCGGGCGGCCCCCGGGGCGGGGGGCGGGGGGGGCGCCGCCGCCGCGATGCCGGGCGCCGCGGAGCTGCTGCTGCTGCTGCTCGGGGCGGCGTGGCTGGCGGGCCCGGCCCGGGGCCAGAACGAGACGGAGCCCATCGTGCTGGAGGGCAAGTGCCTGGTGGTGTGCGACTCCAACCCCGCGTCCGACCCCACGGGCACAGCGCTGGGCATCTCGGTGCGCTCGGGCAGCGCCAAGGTGGCCTTCTCGGCCATCAGGAGCACCAACCACGAGCCCTCCGAGATGAGCAACCGCACCATGATCATCTACTTCGACCAGGTGAGCGCGGCGCGCAGGCTGGGTGGGTGGCTGGGGGGCTGGGTGGCTGGGTGGCTGGGGGTAGGGATGGGGGGTGGGGGTAGGGGGGGGGAAGGCAGGTGCCCGCAGCCCCCGAGGTCCCCGCGGAGGCGCGCGCGGGCCGAGTTCGCCCGGACTCCCGCCCGCCGCCCCCGTGTCGTTGTAGGTACTAGTGAACATCGGCAACAACTTCGACTCAGAACGCAGCACTTTCATCGCCCCGCGCAAGGGGATCTACAGTTTTAACTTCCACGTGGTCAAAGTCTACAACAGACAGACCATCCAGGTCAGCCGCCGCCTCTGGGCCCCGCCCGGCCCGGCCCGGCCCGGGCAGGGGGCTGCCGGCCGCGGGAGGGAGCGGGAGGTCGGAGCCGCGGGAGGTCGGAGCTGCAGCCGCGCGGCCCGGCGGGTCCGGCGGAGTAGCGGGGCCTCTTGCCTCGGTGGGTGGCTGGGGCCTCCCCTTGCTTCTCCTGCATTTGGCTCTTGGAGCCTCGTCCCCTCCCCAAAGACAGCGGTTCCCCCCTCCGGCCTCCGAGCCCTCCAAAGAGGTCCTCTCGCGCTTTCCCCGGGGGCTGCGGGGTTCCCCGCAGAGGTTGCTTTGGCCTCACACCCGCTTCGGTCAGACTTCCCAGACCCCGCCCTCCAGCACCACGGACAGCGCCCGGCCCCGGGTCCCGGCCCGAAGCCTGCGGGACGCCGTGCGCCAGCCCCGCGCGCAGCGCTCAGGCGGCTCCGGCGGACTGTGCGGACCGGCTCCGGGTCTGTGGACCGGCTCCGGGTCTGCGGACCGGCTCTGGGTCTGTGGACCGGCCCTGGGTCTGTGGATCGGCTCCGGACCCTGTGCGGACCGGCTCTGGGTCTGCGGACCGGCCCTGGGTCTGCGGACCGGCCCTGGGTCTGTGGACCGGCTCCGGGTCTGTGGACCGGCTCTGGGTCTGCGGACCGGCTCTGGGTCTGCGGACCGGCTCTGGGTCTGCGGACCGGCTCTGGGTCTGTGGACCGGCTCTGGGTCCGTGGACCGGCGGCGGCGCGCAGCCCGAGGAGGGTGGAGGGTGGAAAGGGAAGGGAAGGCGCCTCGTCCGGCCCCAGTCCGGCCCCGGCCCGCTCTCGCTGGCTCCCCGGTTCGGGATCTAGGTTTCCTCGGGGTGAGGCGGAGAGGGGATGCGCCGCTGGGAAGACGGGGGCGCGCGGGGCCCATGCGCTGCCGAGGCCACCGCAAGGGCAAAACCAGGGGCAGGTGCGGGGAGCGGCCGGCCGGCCGGAGCGGGACGGGAACGGAGCCTGGGTTTTGGGGGATGGAGCGCGGAACGCAGCTCTGCGCGAGGTTTCTCTTTAGTCCGAAGCTTCCCTAGCCCGGCTCCTCTGTGTCGGGCCAGGCAGCTCGGAGCTGCTGCAGGAGGCAGGGTTTGTTTTGTGTGCGTTTGTTTTCCCAGAAGCACCAAGAGCCGGGTGGTCCGCGTTTCAATTTGAGCCCTGGGGGTGGGGATGGGGGAGGGGACTAAGGTGTCAGGGCGCTTGAGGGACCTACGGGTCCCTCAAAATGGATTTTAAAAAAAGAAAAAGGCGCCCTCGGGATGCGATGGGCGAATGAAGGTGACTGGTGAGGAGCAGACCCATCCTCGCGTCTAGGTGGGCGCCTTTGGTGCCCACTGGCCCCCGGGCAGTCAGTCACCTGCTAAGCCCCTTTCCTACCCCCCTACCCCACCCCCACCCCACCCCCGCCTCCAGGCCTTTGAGGCCGTTAGCTCAGCGCGCAGGTCCTGTCTCTGCTGCCGCTTCGGTACCATCTTGGCCTCTCTCTCTCTCTCTCTCTCTCTCTCTCTCTCTCTCTCTCTCTCCTCCCCCCCGCAGGTGAGCCTTATGTTGAACGGGTGGCCGGTGATTTCGGCTTTCGCCGGCGACCAGGACGTGACCCGCGAGGCCGCCAGCAACGGGGTCCTGATCCAGATGGAGAAAGGCGACCGCGCCTACCTCAAGCTGGAGCGGGGGAACTTGATGGGCGGCTGGAAGTACTCGACCTTCTCCGGGTTCCTCGTGTTCCCCCTCTGACCGCCTCGCCTCCCCGGAACCGGAGGCCGGGAGGCCGGGAGCGGCCGAGGCAGGGGGGGTGGGGAGGTGGGGGGTGAGCAGGAGGCTGACCGTGAGAAAGACTCCAAACTGCCCCCGCGCCCCGCGTAACGCAGCTGCTTCCTGTGCGAGGCGCGCGCAGGCGGCCGGGTGGTGTCCCGTTACTCATTCGGAGAAGTAGATCCCAGCCAGCTCCGCGCGCCCCCCTTTCCAGAAATAAGCTGCCTCCCCGTCCCCCCCACACCCCCACCCCACTCTCTGTTGCAGTCACGGAGGCAGGGAGACCGCCTCGCCACCGGCCCTCACCCCCCGGCCCCGCTGCTCCCCGCGAGCTCCAGAAAAGAAACTTTGTATTTCCCTGTAGAACGGGAGACGCCTTCCCCTCCCGGACCCCCCCCCCCCAAAAAAAAAAAACCCGGCTGAAATCCGACACGCCCCTCCCCCACGTTAGGCGACAGGGGGCGGGTTTGCATTTTTTTATTTTGTGGTGTTTTTTCCTTCGGGGAGAGCGCGCTGCTCCGCCGAAAACACGCCGCTCAGGAGTCCGTTAGCTGAAGGCACCTGGTCCCGCCCGCGGCGGCTGCTTAGCGGAGGACGGACTCGCCTGAGCGGTGACTGGGTTTTAAAAAATTATATAATATATATAAATATCTATATATCATTTGTACACGGAGGGCTTCCCAGTGGACGCTGGCTGTGTTTCCGTAATTTCTATGTCTCGCCCCCCCCCCGCCCCCCAATTCGGAGTGATCGTGAACCCCAAGGCTGCTTGATATTCTGACGCTTTGCCGCACCCCGTGCTCCGTGGCTCCCCTCACCGCCGCCAGGAGGTTCCCCGCCGCCCCCGCCCCTCCTCGCCCCTCCTCGTCCGCCCCCGGTAACATCCGTGTGACTAGCCAGGAGTTGCACCTGCTTCCATCCAATAAAGCCGGAGCGGGACTTTTCTTTCTCTGATGCGGCTTTCGAGGCTCCGCGGCGAGGTGTGAGGGTGTGAGGGTGCCCGGGTGCATTAGGGCGCGGCTCCGAGCGCCCGGGAGCCGGGCTGGCCTGCGACCCCGGACCCAGGAGGGCGGCCGACCCCGGACCCAGGAGGGCGGCCGACCCCGGACCCAGGAGGGGGCCGCGCACAGCCCCCCGAGCGCGCGCCTCCCCGCCCCGGGCCCGGGCCCGCCCCGCACGCGCCCGTGTCCCCCGCTTTGGCGCAAACCGGAGAGGTTTGGCCGAAACCTTCCGAGGCCAGGCGGGGCTGCCGGCCGGGGAGCAGAGTTGGGGTTTGTGGAAGTCCGCGCGCACCGGGCAGTACGCGGACCGCCGGCTGCCCGCGCCTCTGCCCCTGGGCGCCCCCCGCCCTGCGCCCTGGGCGCCCAGCCAGCCGCACCCCTCCCGCCGCTCCCCGTCCCGGGCCTGCCCTCCCTCCGCACCGCCGCCGCCCGGCTTCGGATGGAGAGGTTCCTTTAGGAGTGTTGATTGTGCGGACATAATGTGAAAGCAAAACTGAAATAAACGACGTCGTTTTGAATCTGGAAGTCTGGCCCAGTGGCTTTGGCCGTGGGGAGGTGGCGCGCGCCGGGCAGCGGGTGGGCGGGCGGCTCCGGGCCTCCGGCTCGGGTCCTTTTACAATTTGGGTTTTTGTTTGTTTGTTTTTCCTCCGGCCGGAGATTGGGGCATGGATTTAGCTCCTGGAGGCTAGGGAAGGGGGATTATGGCTAACAAGCAACGCATCTCGCTGGGCAAGCGGCCTTCCCTGTGCCTCCTCCGCTAGCGTCAGGGCGCGTCCCCAGCGCCCAGGCCCGGGGCGGGGGCGGGGCGGGGAGGGACCGGGAAGTGAGCTTGGACTGGGCTGCTCTTCTCTCCCCCTCCTCCCCAGCAGTTCCCCTCCGGGCAGGCCAGCCCCTGGAAGCGGAGGGGAGGTGGAGGAGGAACCGGAGGACTCAAAATTTAAAAGCACATCACGGGATTCTTTTCAAATGGAGACGCTCACAAACGTTCGCCCCACATTCCTGGGTTGTGGGGAGAGGTCAGCAGCGGAACCGGCTAGACCCAGACCCAACCACCGCCTCTGGCCCCCCGCAAAGCCAGGTTCCCTCCCCGTGCGCCCCAGGTGTGCCCCCGGGGGAGGAGGGGCAGCGGCCACCGTCCCCGAAGTGACACGGACCCCAAGGCTGTTTGGCTGCAGGTGGGTGGTCACCCCTCTTCCTGAGGAGGGAACCGCCAGGCTGTGCCCCTTTGGGTGACGCTGGCAAGCCCCCTCTTGGGGCTCAGGTTGCCCATGGGTCTAAAGACAGACAGGGGGGCTGAGCTTCCCCCAGAGTCCCCCCTGTCCCAGGCCCCCGCGAGCCTCTCTTTCCTACACGGGTTTGGGGAGTTCTGGCTGCAGCTGGCACTGACCTGGCTCCCAACCGCCAGCTCCCGGAGGCCAGGCCGGGGCGGGCCGAGGCGGAGGGGAGGCCTGTGCAGCCACCGGGCCCTCCCGCCCACAGCCAGCCCTGCCTCCCCCGGGGGATTTTCACTGGGGGAGGCGCTGGGACAGAGGGGAGCGCGACCCTTGATGTGTCCTGGGTCCGGCTGCTTCCCCAGGCCCCTGACCTTGGCATTGGAGACCCTTCTCAGTGTGGTGCCGCCTGCAGAGCCCTTCCCTCTGCCATTTAGGGGACCCCCCCTTCCTCCCCATCACCATCCTGGGGCCCCTGTCTCCCCCCCACCCCCACCCCCCTCTCTCTGCTTCACGCTGACGTACAATCTCTCTCCTCTGCTTTGCAAAACCCAGTCTTTGTGGGAATGTAAGCAGCTCGCTGACAGGCTGCCTCCCCGGGAAGCAATCCGGCCATCGGCACAGGCCTGGCCGCCCACGTCCACCCCAGCCCGCCCGCCAGGCCCTGTGGGTGTGGGTGCCCTTCGCTCCGCAGAGGTTTCACGGGCAGCTGCCCTCGCCAGCGCGTGCTCAGAGGGCTCAGCTGCCCTCCTGCCCCGGGGCTGGGAGAATGTGGGGCTCTCCGCCCCGAATCTGCCTCGCCTTCAGGTCTGAGCCTCCCATTAGCCCCGCCCACTCCCCTCCCCGCCCACTCCCCTTCCCGCCCACTCCCACTCTCCACCCACTCCCCTCCCCACCCACTCCCCCTCCCCGCCCACTCCCCTCCCCGCCCACTCCCCTTCCCCGCCCACTCCCCCTCCACGCCCACTCCCCCTCCACGCCCACTCCCCTCCCCGCCCACTCCCCTCCCCGCCCACTCCCCCTCCCCGCCCACTCCCCTTCCCCGCCCACTCCCCCTCCCCGCCCACTCCCCTTCCCCGCCCACTCCCCTCCCCGCCCACTCCCCTCCCCGCCCACTCCCCTCCCCGCCCACTCCCCTTCCCGCCCACTCCCCTTCCCGCCCACTCCCACTCTCCACCCACTCCCCTCCCCGCCCACTCCCCCTCCCCGCCCACTCCCCCTCCCCGCCCACTCCCCCTCCCCGCCCACTCCCCTTCCCCGCCCACTCCCCCTCCCCGCCCACTCCCCTTCCCGCCCACTCCCCTTCCCCGCCCACTCCCCTCCCCGCCCACTCCCCTTCCCCGCCCACTCCCCTTCCCGCCCACTCCCCTTCCCCACCCACTCCCCTTCCCGCCCACTCCCACTCTCCACCCACTCCCCTTCCCCGCCCACTCCCCTTCCCCGCCCACTCCCCCTCCCCGCCCACTCCCCTCCCCGCCCACTCCCCTTCCCGCCCACTCCCCTTCCCCGCCCACTCCCCTCCCCGCCCACTCCCCTTCCCCGCCCACTCCCCTTCCCGCCCACTCCCCTTCCCCACCCACTCCCCTTCCCGCCCACTCCCACTCTCCACCCACTCCCCTTCCCCGCCCACTCCCCTTCCCCGCCCACTCCCCCTCCCCGCCCACTCCCCTCCCCGCCCACTCCCCTCCCCGCCCACTCCCCTTCCCGCCCACTCCCCTTCCCCGCCCACTCCCCTCCCCGCCCACTCCCCTTCTCCGCCCACTCCCCCTCCACGCCCACTCCCCTCCCCGCCCACTCCCCTTCCCCGCCCACTCCCCCTCCACGCCCACTCCCCTCCCCGCCCACTCCCCTCCCCGCCCACTCCCCTCCCCGCCCACTCCCCTCCCCGCCCACTCCCCTCCCCGCCCACTCCCCTCCCCGCCCACTCCCCTCCCCGCCCACTCCCCCTCCACGCCCACTCCCCCTCCACGCCCACTCCCCTCCCCGCCCACTCCCCTTCCCCGCCCACTCCCCTTCCCCGCCCACTCCCCTTCCCCGCCCACTCCCCTTCCCCGCCCACTCCCCTTCCCCGCCCACTCCCCTCCCCGCCCACTCCCCCTCCACGCCCACTCCCCCTCCACGCCCACTCCCCTTCCCCGCCCACTCCCCTCCCCGCCCACTCCCCCTCCACGCCCACTCCCCTTCCCCGCCCACTCCCCTTCCCCGCCCACTCCCCCTCCACGCCCACTCCCCTTCCCCGCCCACTCCCCCTCCACGCCCACTCCCCTTCCCCGCCCACTCCCCCTCCACGCCCACTCCCCTCCCCGCCCACTCCCCTCCCCGCCCACTCCCTTCCCCGCCCACTCCCCCTCCCCGCCCACTCCCCTCCCCACCCACTCCCCTTCCCCACCCACTCCCCTTCCCCTTCCCCCCCACTCCCTTCCCCACCCACTCCCCTCCCCGCCCACTCCCCTCCCCGCCCACTCCCTTCCCCACCCACTCCCCTCCCCGCCCACTCCCCCTCCCCGCCCACTCCCCTTCCCACCCACTCCCCTTCCCCCGCCCACTCCCCTTCCCCACTCCCCTCCCCGCCCACTCCCACTCCCCTTCCCCGCCCACTCCCCCGTTCCGCCCCCCTCCCAGCATGGCCTTGGTCCAGTCCTTGTTGGCTTTCAACAGAAGAGGGAACACCTACCCCCGGGAGGCCCGCTGGGAGGGAAAGCGGGTGCACCTGCTCTGAGCCAGTTCTTGGGGGGAGGAGGGAGCCCCCGGGGCAATGAGAAAGGTCCCTGACGGCTGCCCAGGGCTCCTTATGGGAGAAACAAGCACGCTCTCCCGGAGCCTCTGTTTGCCGCCTTTCAAATGGGACAGGAAGGCAAGCTCGGTTACTGTCCCCAGGACAGTGCTCCGAAGACGTTCTCCTTGTTTAAGTGATGGCAGGGGTTCGAGGATGAGGATGATGGTTGGTGCTCCCGGGGGGGGGGGCGGGGGTAGGGACTGGGCAGGGGGAAATGCTGTCGGTGCCAAGGAGGGCGAGGCGCCAACCCCAGGAGATCTCGGAGGAAGCCGAGGTGGCTTCATTGCGTTTTTTGTAGACTTTATTTTTTTCAGAACAGTTTTAGGTTCATAGAAAAGTTGAGGAAATTGTACAGAGAAAGGCTGGTTCAGGAATCCTTTCTCTTGCTCTTCTCATGGTACTAGGAAAGAGCCATTCTTTAAAATATATATATATATATATATATATATATATATATATATATATATATAGAGAGAGAGAGAGAGAGAGAGAGAGAGAGAGTTTTTTTTTTTTTACAGAGAGGAAGAGAGAGGGATGGAGAGTTAGAAACATCGATGAGAGAGAATCATTGATCAGCTGCCTCCTGCACACCTCCCACTGGGGATGTGCCCGCAACCAAGGTACATGCCCTTGACCGGAATCAAACCCCGGACCTTTCAGTCCGCAGGCAGATGCTCTATCCATTGAGCCAAACCGGTTTCGGCTCTTTTATATATATATATATATATATATATATATATATATATATATATATATATATATAATTGATTTCAGAGAGGGAGGGAGAGGGAGAGAGAAACTTCAATGACGAGAGAGAATCCTTGATTGGCTGACTCCTGCACGCCCCCTACTGGGGATTGAGATGGAGCTGGCAACCCGGGCCTGTGCCCAGACCGGGAATGGAACCGTGACCTCCTGGTTCATAGGATGACGCTAACCCCTGAGCACGCAGGCCGGGCGGAAGGTGTCAGCCTCACAGATTCTGGAAGGGGTGAGGGCCGGAGCGGTGGAGACAGCTGAACAGAGAGCTGCCGATAAAGCCCTGGGGTTGATCCCTACATCGATCCTGGTCTTATATGATCCCCCCCCCCCTTTCCCGGCCTCAGTGTCCCCTCCCCACCCCCGGCGCGGTGGAAAGGCTCACTTCTCTTGGGCTGAGCTCTCCGGGGACACGGGGGATAAATGCCAAGACAAACAGGAAAGTGTTTTCGATGGAAAAAACGCCATAAAATAAATTCAAGGTGTTATTATTTTAAGGTGCAAAAAATCAGGGCGTATAAAACCAGGCATAAAACTGTCGGGGCGGATGTATTCTCATTCCGGAGAAAACGAACGGCGGCGGCGAGACCTCAGGCCTGGATCCTCCACAGCGGCCGTCCCCCGAGGTCGGGGCCGGAAGTGCCCTCAGGGAGAGCCGACCCGCCCCTGCCCGGGGGGAGGGTGAGGCCCAGAGCCGGAGGCCACCCGCCCAGGGCCACACAGCGGGTCGGGACTCGGCTGGGACCGAGACCAGCGGTCCCCAGGGTTTTTTCTCCATCCTGTACTTCCTCTTCCCGGGGATGGCAGGGAGGGACAGGACTCGCACCCGCTGCCATCTCCAAGCCAGTGATGGGGACCTCGGGGGTCCCGGCCCAGGGGACCCGAGAGGAAACTCCTGACCTCCACTCGGCGGCATGAGCCCGGCTTGAACCCCAGACGCTGCTGCTGGTGGCACTCCCTGCCCCCCTGCCGCTGAACTGGCTCCTGGACAGCGTGGCATGGCGTGGCGTGGCGTGGCGTGGTGTGGCATGGTGTGGCATGACGTGGGTGGTGTGCTGTGGCTTGGCGTGGCTTTGGCGTGGTGTGGCTTGGTGTGGCGTGGTCGGAGGGCAGAAGTAATTGCAATCTATCGAGGGTTGGTATTGTGATAAAAACAGGGCCATTACAGCCGCCATTTATGTCATTAGTATTTAGTGGCGGTGCGCCGCAGCTTTTTTAGTGCTCGTAAAGCTGTCGCGGCGAGCAGACCCGTCACGGCGCTGATATAAATTTAAAGGGCCGGGAATCCATAAGTCATAAAAACTAGATAGTAAATAGCAGCCGGGCGGGATGGACAAGGGCTGCCGCATTAGGCATGCAAATGCGTATGGATTTGCATGTCTAGCGCCGGCATTAGCATAACGAGAGGCACATTTACATTAGAGGGGCTCGATTCACTGGGCCCTGGTCAACGACGACGTCCACTCGGCCCCCACAGCGATGGGGGGGTGGGGAGTTGGGGTCCCAGCGGGGGCATGGGTGCAGGGCCCAAAGCAAGCAGAGTCATACCCCATTTCTTTTTTTATTGTCTAAAGTTTTACATATGTCTCCTTTCCGCCCCCGATTGACTGCCCCCCACCCTGCCTGCCCCCTCCTGCCCCCTCCTGTCCCCTCCTGCCCCAGTGCCTGTGTCTGTTGGTTATGCTAACATGCATGCCTACAAGTCCTTCGGTTGATCTCTAACCGCCCCCCCGCCCCCGCCATGTATTTTTCTCTCCCATTTCTCCTGTGGCATCGGCTCCCGTTCCCGGGGGCGCAGCTGTGACAGTGCAGCCATGTGCCGAGGGACACTGACTCAGCGCGCACAGCTCTGTGCCGCGGTCTCTCTTCTCGGGAACGCATGTCACTACGTGCGTCCGTGTGTGCACACTCCTTTGTGTAAGTGTATATGGGTGTGTGTGTGTGTGTGTTCGTGTGTGTGTGTGTGTGTAAGTGTGTACGGGGCTCCTGTCTGTGAATGTGTGCACCCATGGAACCTGTGTGTGTGAGGGTCCATCCGTACACGCCTGTGTGCACACGTGCACATTGTGTGATCACACCCGGAAATGCCGAGGGGTGCCAGGCAGGTGGGACCAGGGGGCATGCTGGGTGCTGGCACTGTCATTTTCTTCCTCGGAATGCCGGAGCCTCTGACCCCGACCCCCGACCCCGGAGGCAGCAGCAGAAGCTGCCGGCTGGGCTATAAATCCCTTTTACATCGCCCAAGGCGGCTGTCGGGGCCTCGGCACTGGCCTGGCTGTCCAGGCGAGGGTGGAGCCTGCGAGAAGGTGGGCAGGAGCTAATAGGGGCTGCAGCCACAGGGCAGGGGTGTCCGGCTTCCCCGCCCTGCGCCCCCACTCCCCAGGAAGTGGGCACGGGCACAGGGGCGGGCACCGGGGAAGCAGCAGCGCCCGCTCGCTGAGCTGGGCCTCACGGGGAGGGACTCACTGGATTCGCTCGCTGGCCAGCTCTCTGGGGATCGCGGGTCCCGGTCCCAGATGGAGACGGGCCGGCAGAGCGATGCGTCCCAGCCCCGAGTCAGGGTTCCCGCGGCCGCACAGCCTGGCCCTCACGGCGCCTCCCCGGGGAGCCACACACCCTGAGGTTTCTGTTCCCGGGGCCAGAGGCCCTTCCTGACCCACAGGCCAACGCGGCCGAGCTTTCTCTTCTGTGCCGCTCTCCCCTTCCTTCCTTCCTCTCCTCTCTGCCCTGAAGACGTCCACAGCTCATTCCTCGATGCCCAGCGCTGCCCCCTGGGCCGAGGGGGTGCGGACAAGGCCAGGCCCGTCCCCCCAGCAGCCCCCGCCTTCCGTCTCCACCCCAGTCGCTCGCACGGGGCTCCCGCTGCCTCCCGGGCGTTCCCTCACGGAGCAGCCTAGTCTGTGCTCCCTCGACCGAAACCAAAGGCCCTTCCCCGGGACGGAGGCAGGGCCGGCGGAGCCCAGGGTCCTCGCTCCGGCTCCCAGGAGGGAAGGGCCCACCCAAGGGACCCGCGGCTGGGAAGGTGGTGGGCTGGCCTTGACACCCAGTCTTGTCACTCCAGGCCCACACTCCTCTCCTGTCACCAGCTCCCGGTGCTAGAGTCCCCACGCCGGAACCGGTTTGGCTCCGTGGATAGAGCATCGGCCTGCGGACTGAAAGGTCCCGGGTTCGATTCCGGTCAAGGGCATGTACCTTGGTTGCGGGCATATCCCTGCTGCGGGGTGTGCAGGAGGCAGCTAGTCGATGCTTCTCTCTCATCGACATTTCTAGCTCTCTCTCTCTCCCTTCCTCTCTGTAAAAAGTCAATGAAATATATTTTTAAAAAATCAATAAAACATATTTCAAAAAATAAGTAAATAAAGTGAGTCCCAAGGAAAGGCGATGCCAGCAGGGACCCCGGGCGTGGAGGCGGTCAAGGGGGGGCCATCTGGCCATGCGGTGGGTCTCTCCCCGAGAGCAGAGCTAGCTGTCCGGACATGTTGGGACAGGTTCAACGTGGCACCGCGTCCACGCCCCTCCTGGATGCCCGTCTGAGGTCACAAAGTCCCTGGCGGGACATGGGGCTCCTCCACCAATCCCAGGCAGCGGCCAGCGCCAGCCGCCCCGGCACCAGCGTCCTTCCCCGACTGAGCCCGGGAAAGGGAGGGACGGACGCCTTCCCTTGTGGCATCCGGCTCGTGGCTGGGTGCAGGCAGACGGGCTGCCTGGGCGAGTTCAGCCGGGGCTCAAGTCTGAGGTGGGGGCCTGGGGCTCTCCGAGGCTCCCCTGTGGCTGTCCTGGCACTGGGGCACCCTGCCCACCCTGCCCACCAGGGCCCTGTGCCCTCCCTTCCTGGTCTTGGTGGAGCACGTGGATATCATGGCGGCCGCCGGGAGCATCCGAGAACCCCGGTCTTGCGGGGAGGAGGCTGGGGGCGTCGCCCGGCGTCGGGGTCACCCCCTGGCGGGAAGGAAGGCGCGAGGCACTCCCGGACACCACGCACCCCGGGGTGCGACCGGCCTCCCGCGCCCCCCGCCCCCGGGGAAGGCGTGAGCCGCCGAGAACGAGCTTCCGAACGTGCTCGGAGGCTGGATTTACGTCCGGGCCGCTGCCTATGAAATGCTGATTATTAAAAAACATTTGCCCGGCTCTCTCACGACCATAGATAACGTCTCTGTTACCTACGTCTCGGCGAAGGCTTTATTAATTCATTATTATTTCATCAACACACAATAAACCGTCCTATTAAATCTAAATTAGACAGATATTTGGGGGGGGACCGTCTAAAAAGACCTCGGCAGAGGCTCTCTCCGGGGAGGGACTTAATGAAGTTTCCAACAGTTAATAACCCGCACGCAGCTCATAAATAAACCACGGCCCTTTAAAGACCCGCGGAGCGCTCCGAGGACACGCCGGGGCTCCGAGCGGGAGGCCGGGCAAGACGCCCGTGGAATCCTCCTCCTCCTCCTCCTCACGCACAGAACCCCTGCCTACAGACATCATTTTTAACATATATATATATATATATATATATATATATATATATATTATTGATTCTTTACAGAGAGGAAGGGAGAGAGATAGAGAGCTAGAAACGTCGATGAGAGAGAGACATCAACCAGCTGCCTCTTGCACACCCCCCACCAGGGATGTGCCCGCAACCAAGGTTACATGCCCTTGACCGGAATCGAACCCGGGACCTTTCAGTCCGCAGGCCGACACTCTATCCACTGGGCCACACTGGTTTCGGCATGATTTTTTTAAAAGTATTTTTATTGATGTTAGAGAGGAAGGGAGAGGGATGAAGAGAGAGAGAGAGAGAGAGAGAGAGAGAGAGAAACATTGGTGATGAGAGAGAATCACTGATGGGCTGCCTCCTGCACGCCCCCCACTGGGGACGGAGCCCACAACCCGGACCTGTGCCCTGACCGGCATCGAACCCTGACCTCCTGGGTCCTAGGTCGACGCTCTATCCCTGAGCCCCGGGGAACGCGACAGCTGCCCCGGGCGGGGGGGAGGGGGGGGAACGTGGAAGTGAACTCAGCCGCCGGCACCAAGTTCGCCAAGCTGACGAGCCGAGACAGCCTTGAGACAATCTTCTCCTCCGCGCTGAGAGCCCGCTTTGGACTCTCAAAGTCTATTTCGGTCTGAGAGGTGAGAGATGATGAAGAAAAAAAACCCATCCTGATGTGAGAAGCGGCCGTCCCCGTCGCTCTCTCCGGAGGAAGGGCCAGCTGCCTCATTTCCTGGGCCCCGGGCAAAAAAAAAAAAAAAGATGACAGGCTTAGTCCCCTGTTGCAAAGAGGCTGGTGCATGTAGGTGAAGGTCAGGCCCGAGTCCATCGCACACGGCTGGGGGCCGTGCCCGTGGCTTCACTCACATCGACCCCTCGGCCCGCCCGAGGGCTCGGTGGCGGGGCGCCGACCTCCGAGCCGGGAGGCCGTGGGGGGCCCGGAGCCGCCGGAGGGGCGGGCGTGAGGTTCGACATTTGGGGCGGGGAGAGGAAGCCGAGGAAGGACTGTGCGAGCTCGGAGGCGTGCTGCGATCCCACTTCTCTGGTTTTAAAAAAGATCTCTCTCGATACAGGGAGGTGACTCATGGCGGCGGGGAGCAGAGCGGGCCTGGGGGAGCCGTGGGGAGAGGCTGCGGCTATTTCGGAGGCCGCGGCGGGACGTGGGCGGGCCTGACGTGTGTCTGGGAGGCAGCGTCATCCGGACCCGCCGCTGAGCCGGACACGGGGCGGGGGCCACCCCCGCGGCAGCCACGGTGCCTTCCACGGAGGGGGTGAGCGCGAGGCCAGCACAGGTGAGCGGATGTGGGGGGCGGGGGGGGGCCACGCCGCTGGGCTGGGTGAGTGTGAGAGGCCCGGAGCCTGCAGGGTGGGGGCCATGCTGCGCTGGCTCTTGGGTGAAGGCGTTTTGCCCGGAGCGGAAGCGGGAGAGTCTCAGGCCTCGGGGTGCTTCTCGGAGACGCTGGGGAGAAGGGGGCCCGGCTGGAAGGTCAGGCCTCGCTCGGCGCCTCTCCCTCCTCCAGGCTTCCCTTCCTCCCCCCTGGAGCCCCGTGTGTGGTCCCCCCCGCCCCCCAAGCTTCACGGGCAGAGCGAGGGGCCCGCTCAGCTCAGCCCTAAGGGCAGGCTGTATTTCTGAGCAGGAGGCGCCCTGGGTGGTGCGGGCTGCGGGCTGTCCTCCACGAGGTGGACGTGGGCTTTGACACTGAACTCCCGGCCGAGGCCGAGGCCACAGGACCCACGCTGCTGTCAGTGCCGGAGCCGGCCACCCACACGGCAGGCGCGAGCCCATTGGAAGCGGCGGCGGCAGCGACAAAGGGCCTTGGTTGCTAGGAAGACGGCAGCTGAGAGGCCCCCCCCCCCCGCCCCCCGTTGGCCGTGGGCCAGGGAGGATGGAGCGAACGTGGCCACGTGACTCACGGGAGGCCTCGGAGCCACATTCCTCTTCCAGGGCGAGCAGCAGCGGGCACCACGGGGAGGGGAGGGGCGAGGCAGGCCTCATGGAGCTCCGTGTTCTGTGTGGGCACCTTGTCCGTGTGCGCGGACAGAACCACACACACACACACACACACACACACACACACACACACGTTTGTAGAAAGTTTAGAGCTTCCTTTGAACTCTTCTCTTTTTAAAAAATATATTTGTATTGATTTCAGAGAAGAAGGGAGAGGAGAGAGAGAGAGAGAGAGAGAAACATCAATGATGAGAGAGAATCATGGATCGCCTGCCTCCTGCACGCCCCACACTGGAGATCCAGCCCAAAACACCCACGTTCCCTGACCGGGAATCGAACTGTGACCTCCTGGTTCATAGGTCAGTGTTCAACTACTGAGCCACGCCATCCCATGAGTTTTAACAACTGTGTCCCTACCAAGATATTGCCCTCGCCACTAGGAATTGAGCCGGCAACTGGGGCCCATGCCCTGACGGGGAATCGAACCCCGACCTCCTGGGTCACAGGTCGACGCTCAGCCACGGAGCCACGCCGGCCGGGCTGAGCTCCTCCTAAGGGAGACGGTCTTCGTGGCTTTGCTGGCATCGCCTCGCTCCCTCGGGCCTTCCTCCCGCTGACGCCTTTTCGGGGGACGGCGACATCAGTAACCACGCGGTCCCTCTCGGCTGGGTTCAGAGTCCCGGTCTTCAGAGACGGGAGCCCACGTGCTGGCCCTGCCGCCGTGGCCACGGACACGTGGCTTCACCTCTCTGGCCTCCTCTGTGTCCCTGGGCGAAGTGGAAATGAGGGTGCTCTCTCCCGAGGTAGAGTCGGGGGTAAGACGTTCCATGCCCGGAGGGCACGGGGCACAGAACCCGGGGCGGGGCAGACGCCCTCTAAGCATGGCCCTGCGAGGGCATCCCCACCCCCAACTTGCGGGTGGGTGCGTGGACGCCTCGGAGGTCCCGTGGGCCCGCTGAGGCCACACAGCGGCTGTGGCGTTGGAGCGGGAATGTTTGTGTCCAATCCGCACGTGGAATCCCTGGCCTCACTGGGATGGCATCTGGAGACAGTGTTTGGGTGGTCATCGGGGTTTCATGACACCATAAGGGTGGGGCCCTCATGATGGGGCCAGTGGCCTTATAGGAGGAAGGAGAGCTAACCCCCTCCCCCGCTCCCACCCCCAGCCCCCGGCACCTGCGTGGAGCAAAGGCCATACGAGAACACGGTAAGAAGCTGGGCATCTATAAGCCGGGAAGAGAGCCCCCACCGGAAACCGAACCTGCCGGCACCTGGACCTTGAACTTCCGGTCACAACTGTGTGAGAAGTAGACACCCCCCTCCGCCTGCCACGCCAGCAGCCTCGCCTCTCTCTGACTCGTCTGGGCCTCGTCCCCAGGGAGGGGTCTTTGCTTTTGAGAACTCACGCGCCTAGACTGGGCTCCGCGGGGTCATCCAGGATACTGTCCCCCTTTCCGTGTCCTCCGCCTCCACGCCACCGGCTGGAGAAGGTGACCTCCCGGGTTCCAGGACAGGGCGTCTCCGGGGGCGCCCTCCCGTCTGCCACCCACGTCCCTCCCAGACTCCGCCGGGCTCGCAGCATCTGTCCCTGGCCCCCCCGGGGCCGGCGGCGGGGTTTTATGGGGTTTCACGTCCCGAGCCAAGCAGAGCAGTAAGTGGAGGCCCCGTCTCAGCACCACGGACGCAGGCTCGCCGGTCCGTCAGGCGTTCGGCAGTTCCTTTAATCACTCCTCGGGAGAGAGGTAAACGCCGGGACCGGGGTACACAGCAGTTTTATTGATGACACGTTTAATTGTTTCATTTGTCCTCGCTGTCTCCAGCGCCGCCGCCTCTTAATCAGCGGCTGCCGGCGTCCTAATGAAGCCAAGTCCGCTTCCCCCGCCGGGCGCGCCGGGCCCCGAGTAATTGGGCCGAGACTCCCAGCCGCACGCTGCCGCGGAGCCGCCGGCGGCTCCCCGAAACCCGGCCTGATTGCTTCGCCAATGCTGCTAAGGGCCCCGAAGGGGTGGGGACAGCCACGCCGCCCACGGGTGCCCGAAAACAACCCCCTTCCCCCCACGTCTTAAAAGGGTCCTCAACGTCCGTCCAACCGGCAGCGAGGAGGCGGACCGTGGGGCCCAGTGTGTCTTCCTGGCAGAGCCCCTGGCGGGAGAGGGTGCGGGCGCTGGACACAGGCCACTGGGGCGTGGTCGGGGGCCACGCCGACATTCACCTCGGCCACGCTGCTCCTCCCACCAGAGCTGAGCGGGGTTCCGCCTGTGGGTGTGCGTGTGAGAGCGTGTGTGCACGTGCGTGTGAGCGTGTGTGAGAATGTGTGGGGGTGTGTGCTCGCATCCGTGTTTCTGCAAGGAGGCTTGCAGGGAAGTGTTCCAGCAGCGTGGCCGTCTCTGGCCGCTGACGGGTTCGATTCCCGGCCAGGGCACAGGCCCGGGTTGGTCTTGATCCCCAGTGGGGGGCGTGCGGGAGGCAGCCGGCCCACGATTCCCTCTCATCACGGGTGTTTCTCTCTCCCTTTCCCGTCCTCTCTGACGTCCACGAGGTAGAAAGAGGTGGGATGTGCGTTTGAAAGGAAAGCAATGGCGGGATCCCTCGGGACCGGAAGCGCCGGGCTGTGGAACTGGGATTCATCTCTGGTCTGAATTGGGATTGGAAAACCTCTGACTCCCTTCGATAAAAGGCGTGTGCGGTCGCCTCTGGGGGCAAGTCCAGACCCAGGAAGATCAGTCCGGAAGCTGCCCCCGGGGCACGTCCCAAAGGCCTCAGCACACAGCGGATCGTCACCCGTGTTATCCACCCCAGAAAGGAGCTGGCGCCCGAGGAGGTACGCGGTTCCGTGTCCAGGGAGCAGGGGAAGAAGGAAAAGGCCTGGCCGGTCCCCTAAGATGTCCGGCGGGCGAGCGTGTTCAGAGACGAGCACTCACGAACCACCACGCTCCTCCAGGGGCTGAAGCGTGGTGAGTGCAGGAGACAGGGAAGGAAGGAGCTGGCTGGTGGTGCATTGGCCCATGTGCTGACATCAGTCAGGACTGCATGATCCTGGGCCGTTTCAACAGAGAGTAACCAAAGGGCCTTTGAATGGACGCGTCTGGGAGACAGTAATACCATCAGAACCTTGTCCTTTGGCCGAAACCGGTGTGGCTCAGTGGATGGAGCGTCGTCCTGCGGACTGAAAGGTCCCGGGTTCGATTCCGGTCAAGGGTATGTGCCTTGGTTGTGGGCACATCCCCAGTTGGGGGGGGGGGGAAAGGTGGTGGGAGTGGGGGTGTGTGTGCAGGAGGCAGCTGATCGATGTTTCTCTCTCATGGATGTTTCTGACTCTCTAACTCTCTCCCTTCCTCTCTGAAAAAAAATCAATTATATATATATATATATATATATATATATATATATATATATATATAATTTAATTGTTAAAAAAAAATAAAGAGCCTCATCCTTCAACCCCCACTACCCAGGCAGGATCTTGGCATTGGCCGATGCACTTCCCAACCTGTCTTGTTGGTGTTTCTGAGTCAGGAAGAGCATATAAAAAACACGTAAAGACAGTTATGTGAGAAGCATGGGTGTGCGTGTGTGTGTGTGTGTGTGTGTGTGTGTGTGTGTGAGAGAGAGAGAGAGAGAGAGAGAGAGAGAGAGAGAGAGAGACTCCTCCCCTTACCTCAGCCATGATGGCATTTTTATTGAATTTCCCCCCCCCTGCTGCTTTAGCTAACAAAGGGTGAATTCAAATACAATAAAAAAAAAATCGCAGAGGGGGGAAAAGTGCAAAGACAAACGACAGTCTCCTGGCATTTGTTTCCAGGCTGCAGAATGTGGATCGTCTTGACAGCACCGAGAGATTTCCCTCCTTGGAAATAGGCGTCGGAAAGCGGTCTTCATTTAAGCAAATCAATATCTTTAATTTCGGCCACTTGCCCTAGGATTTAGGGCCCGGTTCCCAGGGAAATGGGGAAGGAGTCAAGCCTCATAACTTTGCCCAGTTCTCATGAAAAGGGAGCCGAAGGGGAAGGGTGACACAGCGGCCGTGCCGGGGAATAATTGAATGTCCTTCGACTCCTGGGCTGCCCGTGAAGCCACACTGCACTGAAGAAAAATAGAGCAAGGCAGAGGAAGAGGGGAGTGTATGTGGTTGTAAATATTATGGCCTGAAAAGGCGACATTTGAATAAAGACATACAGGGGATGAGGAGGGAGTGAGCCGGGTAGAAATCAGGGGGAGGACCTCAGGCAGAGAGGATGGGGCTGAGGAGCCACGTGTGCCTGAATAGAGTGTCCGGGGTGGGGTGGGGTGGGGTGGGGTGAGGGGGAGAGGTAGCAGTCCAGTTCAGAGGTGAGAGTGTCTGGATCTCGTGGGGCTCTGCGGTTCGCTTGAAGGAACTCAGCCTTCATGCTGAGTGAGAGGGGAAGCTCTCGGAGGGTTTTGAGCAGCAACGCGATCAACCCTGCCTGCTGACAAGATCCCTGCGACGCTCTGTGGAAAATATCCCGAAGGAGCACAAACCAGAACCAGGGAGAACTGAGGGTGCGGTGGTAGGTTGGACCAGGATTTGAACCCGTGTAAGCGGCAAGAAGGGTAAGATCTGGTTGTTTTTATAGAACCAGCTGATGGGTTGGCTATGGGATGTGAGGGAAAGAACAGAGTTTTTGATGACCCTGGGGATTCTGGCTGAAGCCATACAAAGAACAGAAATGCGGTTAACAGGGCGGGGGCGGGGGGTGTCCAGGTGTGGGGCACTGGAGGTCAGCAGTCCAGTTGGGACATGTGAAACTTGCTATAGCTTTCATGTATACGAGGGGAGGTGCTGCAGAGATAGGTGGATACGTCTAACGTTGGAGGTACAAACTTGGAGGGTGTCTACATTTAGATGATGATGTATGGACATGACACTAGATGAGTTCAGCAAAAGCATGAGAATACACAGTAAAGAGAATTTTAAAGCCTTCAACTTGTAATTTCATTGCCTTAATTATGAGAGAATGAAGGCAGTTGGAATAGATGAAAGAATGAATGAAAGAAGAAGCTGTTGATCCAAGTTCTCCTAGGGAGTTACATTTCTGCAAATGCTTCACTTTTTTCTCTGCACAAAGGCCTGGGTCCATCCATTTGTTTGTCCATCCATGCATCTATCCACCCAACCATCCATCCATCCATCCATCCATCCATCCATCCATCCATCCCAATGAGCCAGCCATCTACCCATCCATCTATCCATTCATCCATTCATCCATCCATCTATCCAACCACCCAACCAACCACCCATCCATCCATCCCAATGATCCAACCAGTTATAAATCCATCTATCTATCCATCTATCTAGGCCAACCATCCAACCATCTATCCATCCATCTAATTATCCATCCATCCATCCATCCATTCATTCATCCATTCATCTATCCATCCACTCATCCATCCATCCATCCATCCACTATACCTTTATCTTTCATAATATCTGTGAGATGTTTCAAAGTATGCCTGTGCCAATGTTCTATGGTTTAGGGATCTGAAAAAAATTTCAGAGTCCTTAGTTGAGTTACCTAACATGGATCCAACTGGATAAAGATGGTGAGAACTGCCCTTAGCTTCCCACAACTTCCTCTACTTCTGATTGTCCATGAAAGGGCACACTTACAAAATAATATGAATCTTGTCGTTCCACTGTCTCTAGATTCCCCACAGGTTCAATTGCATCTAAATTCCTTGAGCTTCTCCCTGATCTGAAGATGACTTTGCTCTCTTGAGATGCTGACACGCAGCTGTTGGGAGGTTTGCTGAACAGGCAGTTTGGGGATCAGGGTGTGACCTTGTCCGGGGGCAGACACCGGCAGTTCTTATTGGGATCACTTGCCGATGGATTTCTGCCAGTTGGCTCGTCCCCTTCTTGTAATATTGTTATTTTAGCGACAACAAAAGGCCAGCGGGATTAAGAAATATGTATCTCGGAAGGCGGCTTTGTCATCAGTCAAGTTGCGACAGCCCTAATCCATATGCATGATGGAACGCTAACTGGGGAGTTTGTCCTCCTGGCGTCTCCTTGGAGAGCACGAGCCGGTTCTCCCACAGCAGTGGACCAAGGAGCCCAGTCCCAGGAGCTGGCCAGTTTTATGCCTTAAACTTGGGGCTCCTGGGCAGTCTTCACCCAGCACCTGGATAGACCAGTCAGTCTTTGCCAAGGTCACCTTGGTGGCTCCAGCGGTCGGTCCCGTGTCCGAAGCGTTGGCTTGGATCCAGGAGGGACGTGCCTACGCATTGGCCACTGGCTCCCAGGCAGATGCTCCAGCCATGAGCGCCTTTACCGATGCCCTTCCTTTCAACGCTCCCAGGAAGTTGTCCTAACAGAGACGGTGCCATGTATTTTGGCCTTGGCACCAAGAATGCTCTCCCCCCCTCCCCGCGCTTCCCTCTTCCTTCTCACCCTCCCTCTGACGTTAGTTGTCCCACCATCCGAAGATAATTTTTAATACCTTGACATCGTACGGGAGCTACGTTCTGCTGGGTCGTTGATGATGGGGTGTCGTCCAGTCACCCGCCTGCACGGTGGGTTACAAATTGCCCTGCAAAGGAGATGAATTCCATTACGGTTCTGAATGAGAAGAGGACGAGAGGACCACCTTCGGTCTTTAATGCTGGACAGTGTGGCGGAAAGCCCCACACGTATCGGGGAAGGTGTTGGCTTTCGAAGAGGAAGTTGCGTCTATCCTTCCAAAGTCCCTTAGCAGGCCTCGTGGGATAATATATCAGCACGGCGCGAGCTGTGGCAAAACGTTGGCTAATCCTCACAAATCCCATGGAGATTTTTTTTCCCCTAGAAATGCTCACGTCAGGCCTACGGAATCTGAGTTTTGGTGAGTGCAGCCCAAGGCGAGGCATCCTTGAGGGGCTCCCCGACTACCGAACGGGTTTGGAATCTCTGCTGTGCAGGCTGTGCGAGGAGGCGAGGCAGGCCCCTTGTCCAAAGAGGGTTTAGGATCTCACTGGCTCCCAGGAATTGTCGGAGAGCGAGAATTTTTTTAGCACGACCGAGGCCGTGGACTGTGCCCCAGATAGAGGCGTCAGTGCTGACGCCAGGCCAGGCCTCATGGCTCCTTCCCAGCACGTAGGCCTTCTTTCACAGAACACTGCCAGCTTCCTGAAGAACAGGATGACCCGGTGAAGAACATGGTCGTCGGTGGCATGACCCTGATGTTGCTTGGGAAGAACTGTTTCGCCTTGGGCTTGCTTGTGCTGCCCAAACGGGATGTTTAATGGGCTTAAAGGCGGTCCTACACAAAGGGCCGCTGCTGCCCTCTGGACTCCCTGCGTGGGGAAGGGCAGAGCAGTTGCCTGCCGTCCGGCCAGCCAGCCAGCTAATAAAGGCTTCCTAAATTTTAATTTGTTCTTAGTGGTTGTTCATTCGTGTTCGCTCCACAACAGATTCACTGATGCCTTATCAGGCCACGAAGGCCGATTTGACCAACGGTGCGAACCACAGCTCCGGGCCACCCTCGCCCTGTGGGCCCACTCACAGACCCACTGGCTTAAGCTGTCCCCAGTCAGCTGGGTCCTGAAGCCGCCCTTCCCTGAATTATGAGCAGCTGGGAGGGTGGAGGGAGGCCTGGGTTGGTTGTGGGGAGGGGTACCCTCCCTCCCACTGTGCCTCTGTGAGTTGCACGTCTCATTGTGGGGAGGAGGGGTGGGCTATCTCTCATTCTGAAAGGGGCTAGAAATATCTCTGGTCGGAGTTCTATTTTTTTTTTTTAATGTGTTTTGTGTTTGTGTGGGGTTTTTTTTTTAAATTGATTTTTAGAGACAATAGAAGGGAGAGGGAGAAGGGAGAGGTAGAAACATCAATCAGTCCCTCCTGCGTGACCCCCTACTGGGGATCAGGCCCACAACCTGGGCATGTGCCCTGACTGGGAATCAGACCAGTGACCTCTTGGTTCATAGGTCAGTGCTCAACCCCTGAGCCACACCGGCCGGGCTGAAGTTCTATTGTCAGTCACTTTCCTGGGGTCAAGGCCAAGCTAGCAGAGAGCCGTGCTCACACACACACACACACACACACACACACACTGTGCATTAAGGTTTAATGTGCCTTCCTCCTTATTTACACCTAAATGAGGTTTTTAATGGTTTAATGAGCAAAATAGATCAGTTTGCTTCTCCCAGCAACCTTGCCTCTCGGAGGCAGCACTTTTTGGCCATTTTTCATGTTTAATAAAAGATGAAAACCTTCGTTCCTCCCAGCTAAGGGGGCCCGTGGCCAGCTCCGTCTCATCAGCACAGCCTTGGGGGGCGGGTGCCTCGGGCTGGGCATCCTTCGCAGGTGACGGAGGTGAATCCTGGCTTCTCACGGAGGGCCCCGGGGGGGAGGGGAGGGGTATCGCAGAGGAGAAAATCGAGGCTGGGACAGTCCCGTAACCTCAGCAGGGGCAGCGGGAAGGCAGCAGAAATGGGCTCCGGGACTCGGTCTCTCTGATTCCACCTCCATCGGGTGTCAGGTGGGACCCTCCACCTCTGCGGGTCCCCACACCCGAGCTTTCGGGGCCGTGCCTCCACTGACCCCTCCCTTGCTGCGACCCGGTCCCGAGAGCAGCCGAGTGCTCTCTGCCCCCCCGGGGCGGGATTCAGGGTCCCCCCGGCCCGGTTCCAGATCGAGGGCGGCCGGGGGGAAGTAGCTATAGCAACCGCCGCCGGCAAGGACAGACAGGTGCGGCGGCACCTTAATTAATGGTCTCTCTACGCACAATTATAATTTCGTGTGAGAAGCCAAAAGTGGCAAAGAAGCTGTGCTGAGACTCCTGGTGGGCTGGCGGCAATTACCGGGGCATCGCTATGGCAATGAATGGGCAGGTCATTAGGCTGGTATGATTGTTTCACAAAAGCCGTCGGGAAGGAGGATCAAGGTCTCAGCCACCAGGAAGAGAGCCACGAATCCACACGCCGTGGAAGCCGGGACACTAGGCTCCGCTGGGTCTAACTTCTGCCCACAGGGTGGATCAGTGCCCCCCACGACAGACCAATGCCCCCAGGACAGATCAATGCCCCCAACACAGATCAATGCCCTCAACACAGATCAGTGCCCCCAGGACAGATCAATGTCTCCCATGGCAGATCAATGCCCCAGGACAGATCAATGCCCTCAGAGGAGATCAATGCCCCCAACACAGATCAATGCCCTCAACACAGATCAGTACCCCCAGGACAGATCAATGCCCTCAACACAGATCAGTGCCCCCAGGACAGATCAATGTCTCCCATGGCAGATCAATGCCCCAGGACAGATCAATGCCCCCAACACAGATCAATGCCCCCAACACAGATCAATGCCCCCAACACAGATCAATGCCCCCAGGACAGATCAATGCCCTCAACACAGATCAATGCCCCCAGGACAGATCAATGCCCCCAAGACAGATCAATGTCTCCCATGGCAGATCAATGCCCCCAGGACAGATCAATGCCCCCAACACAGATCAATGCCCCCAGGACAGATCAATGCCCCCAACACAGATCAATGTCTCCCATGGCAGATCAATGCCCCAGGACAGATCAATGCCCCCAGGACAGATCAATGCCCCCAACACAGATCAATGCCCCCAGGACAGATCAATGTCCCAGGACAGATCAATGCCCCCAGGACAGATCAATGTCCCCAGGACAGATCAATGCCCCCAACACAGATCATTGCCCCAGGACAGATCAATGTCCCCAGGACAGATCAATGCCCCCAACACAGATCAATGCCCCCAGGACAGATCAATGCTCCCAGGAAAGATCAATGCCCCCAACACAGATCAATGTCTCCCATGGCAGATCAATGCCCCAGGACAGATCAATGCCCCAGGACAGATCAATGCCCCCAACACAGATCAATGCCCCCAGGACAGATCAATGGCCCCAACACAGATCCATGCCCCCAACACAGATCAATGCCCCCAGGACAGATCAATGCCCCCAGGAAAGATCAATGCCCCCAACACAGATCCATGCCACCAACACAGATCAATGCCCCCAACACAGATCCATGCCCCCAGGAGAGATCAATGCCACCAACACAGATCCATGCCCCCAACACAGATCAATGGCCCAGGACAGATCAATGGCCCCAGGACAGATCAATGCCCCCCAGAGCAGATCAATGTCCCCAGGACAGATCCATGCCCCCAGGACAGATCAATGCCCCCAACACAGATCAGTGTCTCCAGGACAGATCAATGCCCACAGGACAGATCATAATCATAATTCCAAATGTCGCCAAGGACCTCAGGTGGGCCAGCAGGGTGGAGGTGGGTAGGGCGGACCTCAGGGTCCCCCGGGTGGAGGCGGGCAGGGCCGGCCATGCTTTCTCGGCCCCAGAGGAGCCGCCACTGTGGCCCCGCTCGAGGCGCCGGGCTGGCCCCCCTCGAGGCTCCCCCTGGCTCCCTGGGCAGGGCCTCGGGGACCCGGCGGCCCCGCCCGCTCCGAACACCCAGACAGATTAGGAAGCTTCCCGCCCGCCGATCCCCGTCTCCCGGCACGAGTCACGTACGTTATCCGTCCCATTATCGTTACCGAGCTCTTGGGTTAATTGCCAGCCGGGGAGTGGAGGTGATTAGTGTGGGTGGGAGCGGGCAGGGTGGGGAGGGCAGGGCTCAGGCCCAGTTGGTGTGAGTCCCGCCCGGGGCAGGTGTATATGGGGGATCCCCCACCCCCTGCGGCCTCCCGCTCCCTCCCGGCCCCCAGCGCCCCCAGCTCCTCCCTGGAGGCGTGTGCATGAGCCAGTGGCCTCCCAGGACTCTGTGCGTCAGGCGCATCAGAGGCGAATGTGCTCCGAGCACCTGAGGGCACACAGCCAGCCACGGAGACTGGCAACCGTGAGGGCGTCGCTGCGGGAGACGGCTCTCTCCGCCCACACCCCGGCGGCGGTGCGGGTAACACCGGAGGAGATGGGTGCACAGTGCTGGGGGTGGTCCACGTTGCCCTGGACAGCTAACTCTAACCCTAACCCTGACGCCCCCGCAGAACCGTCAGCCCCGGCTCCGGGGCTCCGCAGCTGCCGCCAGAAAGTGCCCCTGGGTGCCCTGCCCCAGCCTCTCCACCAGAGATCGCCAGGCCCCCAGGACCCGACAGGCCCGGAAGACGGGAGCCACGCTTTTACCTTTTCCGAGGCCTCAGACCGCCGGCCCACGCTCCTTTAACCACGACCAGTGTAGGCCGCACAGTGCTTCCGGGGAGAGCATCGGAACAGACGGCGTCTGTACAGAGACACCCGGATTTCAGCCCGGCCGGCGGGGATCAGAGTGTCAACCTAGGAACCAGGAAGTCATGGGTTCGATTCCCAGTCAGGGCACAGGCCTGGGATGCGGGCTCCATCCCCCGTGGGGGGCATGTAGGGGGCAGCCGGCCCATGATTCCCTCTCCTCACGGATGTTTCTATTGTTCTCTCCCCCTCCCTTCCTCTCTGAAATCAATAAAAATATATAGGTTTCTTTCTTTCTTTCTTTTTTTTTAGAGAGAAACACCCGGATTTCCAGCTTCTCTGGAAAGAGCGGCTTTGATTCTGAGCAGAGGGGAGCCACCTGCACTGGGGGGACCAGAACAGTGGCTGCCTCGTGGGGAACGGGAGTGAGAATTCACTGGGAAGAGGCAGGAGGGCGCCTCCCAGTGGTGAGGGCAACATCTTGGTAGGAACACAGTTATGAAAACTCATGGGATGGCCCGCCGGCGCGGCTCCGGGGTTGGACATCATCGACCTGTGAACCAGGAGGTCACAGTTTGATTCCCGGTCAGGGCACATGCGGGTTTTGGGCTGGATCCGAAGTGTGGGGCGTGCAGGAGGCAGCCAGTCCATGATTCTCTCTCATCATCGATGTTTCTTTAAAAAAAAAAAAAAATATATATATATATATATATATATATATATATATATATATAATTGGCTTTTTACAGAGAGGAAGGGAGAGGGATAGAAAGCTAGAAACATCGATGAGAGAGAATCACCGATCAGCTGCCTCCTGCACACCCCTACTGGGGATGTGCCCGCAACCAAGGTACACGCCCTTGACCAGAATCAAACCTGGGACCCTTCAGTCCGAAGACCGACGCTCTATCCACTGAGCCAAACCGGTTTCGGCTCATCATTGATGTTTCTGACTCTCTCTCCTTCTCCCTTCATTTCTGAAATCAATTATATATATTTGTATATATGTATGTATATATGTATGTATATATATGTATGTATATATGTATGTATATATGTATGTATGTATTAGTATATATTTTTAAAACCTCATGCCGCGGGCTTCAAATTGGTGCGTTTCACGTGTATGTAAATGGCCCCCGAAAACAAGGAGACCGCAGACAAATGGCGGATCCTAATTAATGAGGTCCATGCCGGACTGTTTAGGGGAAAATGTACGACGCCTTCAGTTTGCTTTGACACGTCCTCCGGGTAAGATGGATTGATGGGCGGGGAGACGGGCCATCCGGCCAGCATGCGGAAACGTTAACGGCCGGCTCCGGCACCGCGGCTCGCGGCGGGAGTCCCCGAACTTCCTGTCTGCCGGCATAATGCCATCGTAAAACGGTGGCGGTGCAGTAACGGCAAGCCTTCATTTATTTTATTTATTTTATTTTTTTGGGGGGAGGGAAAGAAGAAATTGCAGAGCCAAGGTTGACCTCCCGGGCGACCTTGCGTCCGAGTCTCCCGCGAGGGCGGGCGGGATGCACAGCCTTCCTCAGTGTGGGGGCCAGCCCCTCGCAGCCCCTCCAGGGAGGGTCTTGCCCTTGGTGCTGGTCTCCCCGATCCCCAGACAGGTTGGGAGCACCCTCATGGCCACCACCCCACCCAGCCGGCACCTCCCTGCCCCCTCCTCCCTCCTCCCTGCCGCAGCTTTGATGATCACATAAAACAAGCAAGCCTGCACTGAACGCAGCTTTAAAAGCTCCCCGACCACATCTTTACGCCGACCCGGCAGGAAGGAGACGGCTCGGTAATGAGGCCGCTGCAAAGCCACGTGCTCAGCAAACCCGGCCCGGGAGCCCCAGCCTCCGCCCCGTCAGTGTGGGCCTGCGTCCGGAGAGGCCTCTGTGCTCGCGGCTCCCCGCCCCGGCGAGGACCCTCTGCAGCTCCTCTGCACCCCCCTCTGCAGCCCCCGAACGCTGGAGACCCTGAGTCACGGCCCGAGGGCTGCACCCCGCCCCAGCGAGGCCCTCTCTGCACCCCCTCTGTACCCCCCTCTGCACCCCCCTTCTGCAGCCCCCGTACCTGGAGATCTGGGGTCACGGCCCACAGGGCGCCTTGGGCCGAGCCCCGGAGGATGGGTGGTACCGGGTCCACAAACAGGGGAGGCAGAGCCCGCTTGGCAGCTGTCACCCAAGGGGAGCGGCGCCCGCCGAGCCCACGAGGACCATGGCTGCCTTCCCGCTCCTGAGCCCCGGGACTCCATTCTACAAACCGGGGAGCTCCTGTTCGCTCCGTGGTTCTCCCACGTGGGACGGCTGTTCGCTCCGTGGTTCCCCCACGTGGGACGGCTGTTCACTCCGTGGTTCCCCCACGTGGACGGCTGAGGCTCGGGGAGGTCCCGGAGGCACAGGCCTCGGGGCAGGGAGGTGGTGGCCGGGCCGGCGCCCTGTTCCCCAGGGCGGTGACCAAGTCCCCTGCAGGCCCAGGTGCCGATCGGCAGGGCCGGCTGGCCTTTAAAAGATGCCAAGACGTGCTTCTTTCATCTGAAAATTCCACCAGTGCCTCCCAAAACCGGGACGGAGACCCGCCCCACCCCCACGCCCGTCGTGAACCGCGCTGGCTCTGTCACTTCACTGAGCAGCCTCCGTCCCCGAGCAGCACTCCCATTTCACAGAGGGGCAAGCCGAGGCGGGCTCCTCGCCCGAGGCCCGGCATCAGGGAAGGAGCCCGTGATTCCAGCCCCCGCCTGCTTTCTTTCCTCCCCCTGCACACCCCCCTCGCTGCCCCCCTGCCCCCCACTCCGCCAGACTCCCCGCCACCTGACAGACCCTCCCTGAGCGTCCGGAGCTCAAGACACCTGAGCCGCATCCGTCTCTCACGAACCAACACGTGAGGATGAGCTCGTGGTGAATGCATGCTGTTCGGAGCGAAGTTCAGGTGGATGAGGAAAGAGCAATCGAAGAAGAGACACCAGTGTGCGAGTCCGCCGAACCCCACCCGGGGCCTGTGTCGGCCTAGCCCCGCGGTCGGCAAACTCATCCGCCCACGGAGCCAGATACCAACAGGACATGCCTTGGGAGAGCCACATTTTTTAAACGTAAACTTCTTCTGACTCCACTTCTTAAATACAGACTCGCCCAGGCAGTGGTATTTGGTGGAAGAGCCACATTTCAGGGGTCAAAGAGCCACGTGTGGCTGGAGAGCCGCAGTGTGCCGACCACGGGCCCAGACGGCCGCCCCCGATCTCCCAGGACAGGCCGGGAGGTCTGCTTCCCGACGACAGCCACCTGAACGCTTCTCCGGGGTCAGCGGCTCTCTAAGTGGCCAGAAGGCGCCCCCAGCGCAGTGAAAGCAGCAGTGGCAGGCCACGGCGTCTCCTCACGTGTCCCTGCATGCCCAGTGCTCCGTGCAGCTTACGGCCACAGTAAACCATCCACGTCCAGCTTACTGCCAAGGCCAGGACCCGGGCTGCACCGGCACGGCCGCCGTGGCCACGCGCCACCCCTGGTACCACATCCTGTCGGCTGCTAAATTTGTGTTATAGGCGGCGGGAAGGCTCTTTGCTGCCGAGGCCGATGCTGTGAACAGTAACCGCCCATCTCTGAGTCTGGGAGGCGTGTCCCTCAGCTCTCCCTCCCGTCCCGTCCACCCGGCCCAGGTCAGAGGAACCTCCCGGCCCGGGAAGCCGTCGGGGAGGGCGGGAGCAGGCGGAGGCCTCAGAGGTAACGTCAGAGGAACAAGGAACGCAAGAAAAGGAAGCCCATCGTGGGCACGCAGGACGCCCGAGGCCCGTGGTCGGCAAGCCGCTGCTCAAGAGCCACACGCGGCTCTTTGGCCCCTGGAGTGCGGCTCTTCCACCAAACACCACGGCCTGGGCGCGTCTGTGTTGAAGAAGTGGCGTTAGAAGGAGTTTAAGTTTTAAAAATGTGGCTCTCCAGAGTTTTGTGTCCATTGGTTGTACTTCTATGCATGCATACCAGTCCTTCGGTTGACCTCGTATCTCCCCCAAATCTCCCTCCCCCTCCCTGCTGTCATTTGACAGTCTGCTTGTTGTTTTACTGTCACTATATCGAAACTCTGGGGAGGGAGGGCATGTATGGGAGGTGGGGGGGCAATGGTAACTATGTACACATATAATACCTTAATAAATTTTAAAAAATTTAAAATAAATAAATAAAAAACGTGGCAAATTCCAATCGTTGTACTGTTGGTATTTGGCTCTGTGGACCGATGAGTTTGCCGGCCACGGGCCTAGGCCACCCTTCAGATGGGTGTTGGCTGGGGGCCACAGGGCAAGTCTGTGTGTCACACACACACACACACACACACACACACGTGCACACACCCGGTGGAGGCAGAAGCTGCCATCACTCATGGAAATTGACGGAAATGAATATGCATCCCTTTACATGAAAAACGGGCAGCATCTGGGCTCCATTTGAACGCCCCGACCTCACGGAGTCGCCGGCGATGAGGAGCGGCGCGGGGAGGAGCCGGGGCGGGTGGGGGAGGGAGGACTCCCCCCCCATCCTCCCCTCCGAGGCTCTTGGAAAACAAATAAAATAAAACATCGGTTTCAGGCAAACTGAGCAGCGCGGCCAGCACCGCCGTCCCCGAGGACCGGGGTGGGCGGCCGGCGGCGGGGGCGGTTGAGGGAGGCGGGAGCCGGCGCAATAAACTCGGTTCAATAAAACTTAATTAACCCCTCGGGCCTCGCAGGAAGCTGGCAGCCGGCCGAGAGCCGGGGAGCCCGGAGCCTGGCACCGAGGGGTTACCCCGGCCCTGCTGGCCGGGGAGGGCGGGGGCCGGAAGGCACCGACCGCACAGCACATACGTGCACACACGTGTCCACACATGGCTCTCCCCCTCAGGAGGGCCCGTTATCCTGGAGCCCAGAGCCCCACCCTGAGGGGGTAGAAGGCCCTTCTGAGTGGTCTCAGGGGCAGCCACACCCCCGCCCCCTGCAAGGGGGCTCCAGCCTCGGCTTGAATTCTTTCAGCGCCGGGGCGGAGGGGGGCTCACGTCCGCTTGTGGTGACCCCCCCGTCCCCCATCCACCACCGAGGAGGCCCTTCTTCCCACACCTGTCTCCACAGGCCACCTGTCTCCATGGACCACCTGTCTCCACGGGGCCACCTGTCTCCACGGGCCACCTGTCTCCACGGGACACCTGTCTCCACGGGCCACCTGTCTCCACGGGGACACCTGTCTCCACGGAGCCACCTGTCTCCACGGGACACCTGTCTCCACGGAGCCACCTGTCTCCACGGGGCACCTGTCTCCACGGGATCACCTTTCTCCATGGAGCCACCTGTCTCCACGGAGCCACCTGTCTCCACGGACCACCTGTCTCCACGGGCCACCTGTCTCCATGGGCCACCTGTCTCCATGGACCACCTGTCTCCATGGAGCCACCTGTCTCCACGGGCCACCTGTCTCCTGTCTCCACGGGCCACCTGTCTCCACGGGTTACCTGTCTCCATGGGGTCACCTGTCTCTATGGAGCCACCTGTCTCCACGAGCCACCTGTCTCCACGGGGCCACCTGTCTCCACGGGCCACCTGTCTCCACGGGGCCACCTGTCTCCACGGGACACCTGTCTCCACGGAGCCACCTGTCTCCACGGGACACCTGTCTCCACGGGCCACCTGTCTCCACGGGACACCTGTCTCCACGGAGCCACCTGTCTCCACGGGTCACCTGTCTCCACAGACCACCTGCTGCAAGTCCCGTGTTGGCTTCTTCTGGGCCAGTGGTCGGCAAACCCATTAGCCAGCAGAGCCAAAATATCAGCAAGACAACGACTGAAATGTCTTTGGAGAGCCCAATTTTTTAAACGTAAACTTCTTCTAACGCCACATCTTCAACATAGACTCGCCCGGGCCGTGGCGTTTGGTGGAAGAGCCGTGCTCAAGGGGCCAAAGAGCCGCATGTGGCCTGCGAGCCGCAGTTTGCTGACCACGTTTCTGGGGGATTGAACCAAATCAAAGCCAAGAGAGAGGCAAGGGCTATTTTTAATTATTATTATTAATTATTATTATTTTGCCTGTTGGCTGTCTGGGTAGATGCTCAGATACAAGCTCCTGCCCTGAGCGGGAATTGAATCCTGACCTCCTGGTTCACAGGTTGGCGCTCAACCACTGAGCCACTCTGGCTGGGCAAACCGAACATTTAAAAATGGGGAATTAATGCGAAGGAAACCACAGTACAGCCCACAGGCACTGTGCGGCGGGTCACGGGTGGGTGTCCACCCCCGGGCGTGGGAGCCACCACCGAGGCCTCGGAGAGAGTCCCCTCCTCCGAGCTGGTGCCCTGGAGGCGCTGCAGGGAGGGGGACCGTGTCTGGCTCCGGCCTCCCCCCTCAGCCCGCCCCGAGGAGGCGGCGTCTGTGGGAGGCCGCTGCTCTGGATCAGCAGATCCACATTTATGGCCCCGCTGTGGGGGGAGGAGGCCGCCCAGCCAGGGCCATAAAAGGAGCTGGTTTTAGCTGCTGGCGCTGCTTCTGAGCACAGCAGATCTGCCGGCCGGCCGCGGCTCACGTGGGCGCCGGGGAGAGGGCGGAGGGGGGGGAGGGGGCAGTCTGCCCTCTCTCTGCCCATCTCTGGGCACCAGGGAGCCCACAGCTGCCCTGGCGGCTTTGTTCCTGGGCCAGGACGCGAGAGGAAGGGCCAGTGGGTACTCCGCCTCGTGTCCATTCCTGCCACGGACACGCTCTGTGGTTCCAGGTGGCCACGTGCCTTCTCTGGGCCCAAGGGGCCGTCGAGGGGGCAGGGGACGAGGGCAGGAATCAGACCGGGTCATCTGCAAAGAGCCCTCGAGGCACCCTGCAGCCCAACGCGGTGGACTTGCAGGTCGGGGGAAGGAAGCATCTCCTATGATTCCACAGCCAACTCCCAGCCACGGCCACAGCCACGGCCACAGCCACAGCGCCCCCTTCTCGGTGCCTACCCCCACTCTCAGCATTCTGAGCGCCGGCCTGACCGCTTCAGACCCTTGGGCAACTCCACAGGGACAGGCGGTAGGGGCGGCTCCCAGAGTCCTCCCACTTGGAAACGCCCAAACGTACATGCTCTCTCGTGATCCGAGGCCACGGGGCCGCCGTGTCTCTCCTGCACCGCACCCTGACTGCTGAGAGCCCGCCCTTCCCCACGGGCTGCCCTCGGCACACGCTCTCCCTCAGCTGCCTCCTCCCCGGATTCCCGGCGTCCTCCCGGATCCGGCGGCTCCACGCCGGCCGGCCGGCCGCGAGTCTGAAAAGGCTCAGGGACAGAGGTTCTCCGCCCGCAGACCGTGGAGCATCCGAGCCACAGCGCCACGCCCAGGATCCTGCCCGGGGGTGGGGGTGAGGGGCCGGGCCTGGGGACGCCGCCTCTGCCCTGGCACCGCCACCGGGATTTCCTGCGCTCTGATTGGCGTTTCCTCTCCGCCTTCATGTTTCCAGAACAAAGGGGCCCCGTTTGATCTGTCCCCCAGCGGCTCCCCGGCCCCCGCTCCTTGATCATTTCCGACGCCCCCTCCCCCCGCCCCCAGCGCCTTTGTGTCCTTTAAAGACGGGCCCAGACCCGCACACCACATCGCCAGCCATCAGGGGGCCAGGCCTTGATCGCTGCCCATTGATGTTTTAAAATAAAAAGTCTGATCAAAATGCGTCATCCTGAGGAATTTGTATTAGAATCGAAGCCATTCATCCATCCATCCATCCATCCATCCATCCATCCATCCATTCATCCATTCACTCACTCATTCACTCCACACGCGGAGTCGCTCGGGAAGAAAGGAGGCAGGTCCGCCGGGCGCCCAGGCTGTGACAGCCAGGCCCCTGGGGACAGCAAACAGGGCGAGAAGCTGCTCTCGTCCCTCAGGAGCGAGTCCCAGAGCTGCTCGTGGAAGGCCACCGAGCAAGAAGCCACCAATAGTGATATCTTCCACCGGCCACGGGGGCTCCGTGGCTGAGCGTGGACCTAGGCACCAGGAGGTCACGGTTCGATTCCGGGTCAGGGCACAGGCCCGGGCTGTGGACTCCATCCCCAGTGTGGGGCCGTGCAGGAGGCAGCCGATCGATGGATCTCTCTCTCTCTCATCATGGATGCTCCTCTCTCTCTCTCCCTCTCTCCCCCCTCTCTTCCCCTCTGACATCAGTGGAAGAGTAAGAATGACAAAAAGGGAGCCATGGCCGTGTCTTCTCTTCAGACCCTCCGAGCACGGGCCGCCTCGCTGTAACCCCGGGGCCAGGCGGCCGCGCTCCTCAGAGCGGGAGGACCACACACGTCTGAGAGGCACCGGGCTCCTTCCCGGGGCCGGCCCTCCGCCTCGGTGGGAAGCCAGTCACCACGGCCGGCGAGGCCTCGGGGAAGAAAGCCGTCCCCGGGCCACGGTCTCTGGAGGCAGAGTGCACACGGCGGCCTTGTCTCCCGAGCTTTCTGCAGCGAGAGGAGAGCAGACAGAGAGCAGACAGAAGGTGCATTGTGACCGGTCTCCCTGCATTTCCATAACAACGCGGGCAGCGCTCCGTGGCTCGCTGGGCGTGGCCTCCACCGAGAGCGCTGAGGTGCTTCCTGGGAGCACAGGTTTGCCGGTGCCCGAGGCGGGGGAGGCAAACTTTGTCCCCGTCACTGATGGACGACAAAGTCACCAAACTCATCAGCCTTTGGGAACCTTTTTGCCAGTTGATTCCCAAACTTTCTCGCTAGTGAATTTAAATACACACGGAGTGGCCAGATGATGATGATCTCTGAGCGCATAGTAATCTGGCCGCTTGGTGTATGTCCTATAGAATAAAAGGCTCATATGCAAATTGTCCTCTGGATGAGGAGTTCGACCAGCAGGCAGGCCGGCCCACCGCCCACGTCCCCTCCCCCTGGCCAGGCTGGCCGGTCCCCACCCATGCACGAATTCATGCACCGGGCCTCTAAAAAAATTACACACACACACACACACACACACACACACATGTGGCCAGATCATTATGCGCTCAGAGATAATCTTCTGGCCACTCAGGGTGTATATGAGACAGGAAGAGAGACCGGTACCATCAAACAGTACACACCTCCCTGAAATGGGACTCCTTGCAAGGTGTCTTGGCGTCTCCTAAGTGGCTGTACACTGTAACTGAAAAAAAACAGTTTTTAAAGGGTCACCTCCCTTTTCCCAAGTCCTCTCTCTGCTCGGCGGCGGCAGCCACCGGGAGCTTTTGAACGCCACGTCCAGAGCGGCTCACCTTGCCGGTGGCCGAGGACTCTTGAAACGTACAAAGGCGGCGTTCACACAGAGGGGAGAAGAGGCGCTGGCAACAGCCACAAAAGCAGGAGCCCCACCCCACCGAGCTGCGTGTGCGCTGGGCGCAGGCGGCGGGCGCGCAGATGGCCGGGAGTGAAGTCACCTCCCGGCAGCGGGGGGAGCCGGCCTGGTGCCAGGGAACCACCTGGCCACTAAAAACATAGAATGAAGGCCCACGCCGAGCAGGTGTCTGGGCTCCAGGACCTGAAGTCAGCCAGGAGCGGGTTCGGCAGTGACGTCCTCACAGGGCTCGGCCTCGGAGGGAGCCGATGTCGGGGGGCCCCAGAGTGGGGTGGGGTCCTCCTCCCTTCTGTGGGGTTCCCTTCCAGGTGTAGCTCTCGTCCGGAACCAGTTTGCTGAATGTGTTCTTTTGTTGGAGACTGGGGGCAGGTCATGTAGATGAACATAACATAACACTTAAAATAATAATAATAATAATAATAGCCGAAACCGGTGTGGTTCAGTGGATAGAGCGTCGGTCTAAGGACTGAAAGGTCCCAGGTTCGATTCCGGTCAAGGGCATGTACCTTGGTTGTGGGTACATCCCCGATGGGAGGGTGTGCAGGAGGCAGCTGGTCGGTGTATCTCTCTCATCGGTGTTTCTAGCTCTCTATCCCTCTTCCTTCCTCTCTGTGAAAAATCAATAAAAATATTTTTTTTAAATATGTATTTTATTGATTTTCCATAGAGAGGAAGGGAGAGGGATAGAGAGCTAGAAACGTCGATGAGAGAGAAACATCGACCAGCTGCCTCCTGCACACCCCCTACCGGGGGTGTGCCTGCAACCAATGTACATGCCCTTGACTGGAATCGAACCTGGGACCTTTCAGTCCGCAGACCGACGCTCTATCCACTGAGCCAAACCGGTTTCGGCAAAAAATATTTTTTTAAAAATAACAATAATCAAGAACAAAAGCAAATGAAATGTAGGGTATTGCATTCCTTTCATTTTCGGGTTTTTCGCTGTTCATTTTTCTGTTGTTTTTTTTTCTTTCGTTGCTGGGTTACTTTGTATGTGATCCGGTCCATTTTCATTAAACGCCATTAAGAGGATTAAGGGTTCCTCAAGACATGCTCTCCTCCCTCCCCACGTGTGGAAACTCATCCTTCCCCCAGGTCCTGGCCACCTGGTGCCAAAGCGATTAAGGAGAATGTATAAAGGAAAAGAAGATAATAATATAATAATAATAATAATAATAATAATATAATAAATTACAATAAAAGATGGGCAATTATTTGGCAATTTATGTAAATTGTATTCTCTCTTTTTTTTTTTCAAATGACATACTTTTCCTAATAATGTTAAATTATCTATTGAACATTTGTTTGCTGTTTTTATCTCCTTTGCACAAAGCACTCTCCTAGGCATTTCAGGGGTGCAGTAGGCAGGTAAATGAGATGCGATTTTTTTTTATAATCAAAGTGTTCGGCATGTCTTAAGGATAAAAGCAAACGAAGTGTATACCCACAACAAAAGGTGGAACACAGTAAATACCATCAGTTTGCTTCAAGAAATGACGTGTTTGTTTAAACCAAGCCAGCTTTTAAGTGCAACGCCCGGTGGGGAGCAGAGAGAGAGCCTCCATTTGCTCCACGAAGAGGTTAACGAGTAAAAGACGCAGTGAGTCACTCGCTTGGCTGCAATTTGGTGGGCGCTGAGAGGAAGTTGAGGTGAATTCCCTGGAGCGGGATTCAGGGAGGAGAAAAGGGGGGCGTTGCCGCGGGAGCCTCGGTCGGGGAGATTGGCGTCCGTGGGGGCGACAAGAGGGCCTCCCAGGACGAGGGAGGCCCGGGGACCCAGCTCCGCTGTGGGGTGAGGAGAGAGGCGCGTGGCCATGGGTGAGCCATCCGGTTCTGCCGAGCCGCCGAGGCCACCACGGGCGCCGAAACGCATTGGGACAAAAATAAAACGAAATAAGCCGCCGCCCGCTGCCCTGGCGGGATTGGCAGAATGTGGGACGCAGCCCCCGCGGGGACGTGGCTTGTCGTGTGAAGCAAGCCAAGTCCCGGGAGCATCAAAGTTGGCCAGAATGACATTGAAAGGTGGGCAGTTCTCTGAATGCTCTGGGCCTTGGTTCCTTCCCCCCTCCCATGGGGTTATGAACACCTACATGGCGAGGTTGTTCTGAGGGCCGTGTGGCTGTCGGTCTACCCCTTAGCTGGCGTAGAACAGACACTGATACATCTCTGCTATTTTTGTTTTGTTGATAATAATACAAAACAATAATAGCAGGCACGATTAGGCCAGGTGTGGCTCGCCATCACGACGTGAGTTCCCTGCGTTTTGAATTCTACTGAGCTTATGTAATTATGGATAATAAGACGTCTAAATAACTTCCCCATTAACTTCATCCTCGGCGTCGTGATTTACCTCACGCATCGATCTGCTCAGCTGCATCTGGCTGGAATGTTAAACACTGTCATCACCAGAGATTTAGTGCATTTTATGCAGATGAACATAAAACCAAATGTTTTCCAAGGAAGCAAGCTAAGGAATAAAATAGGAGGGCCGCATGGTGTGCTGGGGAGAGGCGGGGGGGGTGGGTAGATGTTTCGCAGCCAAACCTGAATTCCAATTCCAGTTCAGTCGCTTACTCTCTCTGTTTCCTTGTGTGGATTATGTAACCTCTCTAAGCCTTAATTTACTTATTGCAAAAGGGTGTGTGTGGTGATGATGATGGCAGCAATAATAACAACAAACAACAACCATAATATCTATGCCATAGAGTCACTAAAGAAAGGTGCCTAGGGCAGAGTATTATTTTCTTCTTCTTCTTCTTTCTTCTTCTTCTTCTTCTTCTTCTTCTTCTTCTTCTTCTTCTTCTTCTTCTTCTCCTTGTCCTTCTCCTTCTCCTTCTCCTTCTCCTTCTCCTTCTTCATATATTCTTCTCAATCATTTCAGCCTCAGGTGACCAGGATTTGTGGGAAGAATGAATTTTCATTCGTGGGGATGGAGGGGAGAGTGTCTTGCTGTCGGAAAAACCCGAACCCTTATCCCAGCTCTACCACAGCTCGTGGGATGACCTTAACGCCTTAACCTCAGGCCCTTTCGTTTGTTAAATGCAGAAGTTACGGTCGGTAAGGTCCGCCGTTGATTTTAGGACTAAGGTGTGTGGCCCACCGCAGGGCCCCGGATCCCCTCCGGCATGCGCCTGCCCTATGAAATTCCCCACCAACCTGAGCATGTATTTTAAAAGACAATTTTTGGGGGGAAAATCAACCAAAATCAATGCACCTTTTCATGTGCTTATTTGGCTCCCGTAAAGAATAAAAAAAAAAAAACCATACAAAAAACAGTGCAACGTCTTCGTGCAGGCTGTCACAGAGGAAGGTACACTCCTCTCTCTCTCTCTCTCTCTCTCTCTCTCTCTTTAAACTCAGGTCCGTGTTCTGGATAAAGGCTGTGCTCTGTGGGGTGACTTCGGCGGGGGAAGCGAAGTCTTAGCCTCTCCAGAATCTTGGCAGCACAAGTGGAGATCACTCAGGTTGTTTACCGGGGCTCTCACTTGGTCACGAGGCGAGGTGTGCTGGGCAGACTCAGACGCGCGCTTTAAATAGCTGCTCGCTCTTGGGGTTGAACGCCGTCCCGGAACAATTTGAACATTCCTGGATATTATTGATGGAGACAATTTGGAGAACACTCTTTTTTTTTTTTTTAATATCTAATGGCCCCGCCGAGTAGGGAGTCGGTATCTTCAAGCTTTCCCAGGGCCCCTCAGAATGCGCTGCATCTGATTTTTTTTCAGAAGCCAATCGCCAAAGGTATATTCTGCCCGGTCTTCTTGATGCATGTTGGAGGGGAGCCTGGACACGTGGTGTGCCACATACCTTGGCCACTTTAATCCTCGCACAAAGCTCTCCGGAAAACCAGGCCTGCGCCAAGGCAAAGGGAACCAGAGATGTTCCATTTCCAAACAGAAACCTGGACAAGCCTGCAAAGCCTGTCCTCTCTTTTCAGCACGCTGGACAGCTCGGGGGGGGGGGAGGACAGGCACAGTCTTTTCAACACCGCGGACAGCTCACCGAGGTCTGCGTGGGCTTTTTTCAGAACCACGGACAGCTCACAGGCAGCCTGTGCTGTCTTTTCAGCACCGCGGACAGCTCGCCTGGGTCTGCGTGGTCTTCTCAGGACCGTGGACAGCCACACACAACCAGCTCTTCCTAATATCCTTGGCTCCTAATGGCTCTCCCGGGCCCCAGATTGGGGCGAGGCAAACAAAAGGTCCAGGATACAGTCCAGTCCAAGAGTGGGTGCCTTCTTTTTTAAAAAAATATATTTTATTGAAATTTTACAGAGAGGAAGGGAGAGAGATAGAGAGCTAGAAATGTCGATGAGAGAGAGACATCGACCAGCTGCCTCTTGCAGACCCCCCACCGGGGATGTGCCCGCAACCAATGTACATGCCCCTGACCGGAATCGAACCTGGGACCCTTCAGTCCGCAGACCGACGCTCTATCCACTGAGCCACACCGGTTTCGGCGAGAGCGGGTGCCTTCTTAACCTCCGCGCCCTAGGCGCCTCGCTCGCCCCGGCCTCGTTTTGCCACGGTGGCTGCCTGCCTTTCACCTGTTCACTCGGGAGCCTTCCCGGGTCCCTGCAGCTGCGCCGTATGCTCGCAAAGCTAGTGAAGCAGACCCTCTCCTCCCGGGGTTTGGCTGCCTCTGGGAACCGCCAGCCAGTGGGTCTGGAATCGTTCGCAGGGGCAGGAGCGTTTCAAGAAATAATTTTGGGTCCGTGGTCAGGGAAGAGAGCATGGGTGAGTGTGTGGACCACACTCTAGACCAGTGGTTCTCAACCTTTCTGATGCCACGACCCTTTCATACAGTCCCTCATCCTGTGGTGACCCCCATCCATAAAACTATTTTTGTTGCTACTTCATAAGTTGAGAACGGCTGCTGTAGAACCTAAGACAGGGGTGGGCAAACTTTTTGACTCGAGGGCCACCGTGGGTTCTTACACTGGACCGGAGGGCCGGCACAAAAGCAGCCTGACCATGCTGGCACTCTCATCTTGGGCTGCTGGTGAAGGCACGGAGGGGAGAGCAAGAGAACCCTCCGCTCTCTCGGCTCCGAGGGCCTGAGAGAACAGCCGAACGGGCCAGATCCGGCCTGTGGGTCATAGTTTGCCCACGGCTGGCCTAAGACCATCGGAAAACACAGATATTTGCATTATGTTTCATTAACAGGAGCAAAATGACAGTGATGAAGTGGCAACAAAAAATAATGTCATGGTCGGGGGTCACCACCACACGAGGAGCTGTGTTAAAGGGCCGCGGCATCAGGAAGGTTGAGAACCCCTGCTAGTCTAGAGGATAAAGTTCACGGAAGCTCCGTGACATTTAAAGCACCGCGGCTGTGGAGACGTGTCTGTGGCACCGGGCCCTGTGAGCACACAGCACCCAGCAGAAGCGCAGACAGGGGCTCGGTGTTTATTTGTTCAGCGAACAAAGGATGCTGGGCTGTGTTTGACATCGCGCCTCTGGATTTTGAGAGGAGTGGCATCCTCCCTCCATTCTGCGTTGTATAAATATCACGGTGGCAGCGTTATGGGGGGTGGAGGAGAGGGAAGAGGTCCCGGATATAGAGAGGCCAAGCGTCAATGACTGCGGTGGTTACCGTGAGAGCCAGTGTCCACCCAGCATGGCTATGGGCAACAGGGTGCGAGAAAAACCAGGACCTAGAATTAGCGGAAGCTTGGGAGGGCGTGGAGATGTTGTGGACGAGATGGTTCCCTGTGGGAGGTGGTGAAATGTCACAGTGGAGGTCCCTGAGGGAGGGGGGCATGGTTCTGGGAGGAAGCCAGGAGTCTGGGCTGGTGCACACAGATTTGTTTCCAGAAACAGCTACGGCCTTCCTGGAGTCGTTTACTCCCTCCTCGAGTAAATGAGCAGGGCTTTGAAGGGTATTGAGAGAGAGAGAGAGAGGGGGGGGAGAGAGAGAGAGAGAGAGAAGAGAGAGAGAGAGAGAGAGAGAGAGAGAGAGAGAGAGGAATAGCAGAACTAGGACATCTAAGTTCTTCTGCCCATGTCCGAGACACCCTGACAGACCTGCTTCCTCACTCATCGGATGACAGTGTTGGCCCGGGGTACCTCTCTCTTCCTTCCAAACGCTATGCTCTCTGACCGTCCTGACTCAGGGCTTACGAGCCTCGTGTCTGCCGAGGCCGGGTGCGTTCCTCCGAGCACGGGAAGCAGGCCAGGTGGACTCCAGGACAACTCGGAGAGTGTGCGTTCCACCTCCTCCCCACACGGAGTCCACCCAGAGAACCTCTGAGGCACGGCACGTGTTCACTCCTCGCCTCCAGAGCGCTGTCCTCACGTGAAAGGGTAGACATCAGAGGACTTTCTTTAAAAAAACAAACAAAAAAAAGGCAAACGAAGACACCACATTCCGTCCTTAGTTGAGGTAGGATCACGTGACCACATGAGCTCCTAAGCCATCTTGTGACGACGACACGCCACGTTTGTGCCTCGGGGACTTCTCTAAAGTTTGGGGAGGAACGGGTTAGCGTACAAGCGAGGTCTTAAAAACGTAGGCAAGTTACCTCCCCGGAGGCAGGGGAGCCTTCTGGACCATTTCCTCTTCCTGCTCACTTGCTATTGGCTCCAGGCATCCTCCTCCTCATACACACACACACACACACCCCGCACACACCCACGCCCTTGCCCCTCGCGCCTGCTTCCCCAGGAAGACTGTGGTGACCTGGGCGTGCTGATCCCAGAGCTTGCAACTCTTCAAGAGAGCCCAGACATCCGATTTTTCTGCGGCAAACTCCCCGCGTCTAAAATGGCAGCAGCTGATTAAGAAGAAAAAAGTGGTTACGTTGGTCCATCCTAACACACCTCTTGTCCATCTTCTCGCCCATGGACCACAACGGGCAGCATCATTGCTCACAGCGCCCCACGCTGTTTAGAACCGGAGATGCGAGTGGCCTGCCGCGCGGGCGGCTGGGGAAGACAAAAGGGACTCGTGTCCCTGGCCTTCCCCTTCCTCTCGGCGGAGAGGGAGGCAGCACAAGGGGGGATGTGTTCAGACCAGGACAATAGGCATGACGCGGTGCCCGTGAACAGGAGACGGTGCCGGTCCGTGTGTGTGTGTGTGTGTGTGTGTGTGTGTGTGTGTGTGTGTGTGACCTCCGCCGTACACCCACGACAAACATGCGAATCAGGCTACCATCTTGCCTTCCGCGGACAGGAGCCCGCGCCGCGTCCCCTGAGCCGGGATACAAACCGGCGGCGTTGGGACCGGGCACCTTGTCCGCTGGGAGTCTGCGGCTCCCTCCCCGGAGGTCAAGCCCCGCGGCTGGCTGCCGGTCTCGGGCCCCGGCTACGTGGGAGAGCGAGCGGCTGGTGCAGCCGGTGCCCGCGCCGTCCGCGCTCACGCCCCCGGGAGAGGCCCGCTCGGCCGTGTGTAACGACAGCGCGCAACCTTGGTTTCCCGGGAAACCAAGGCCAAGTGGTCCCGATGCTTTCTCTGCGGCCCTCGTGCTGAGCAGGGGGGGTGCGGCGGGAGCGGCCCGGCGGCGAGCACCCTGAAGACGCGGGGATGGTGTGGGCTCCCACGTGACCGGGGCCACTGGGGCGCCGGGCACACTGGCCGTGATGCCGAAGGGCGGGTGCACGAAGTGGAGGTGGACATTCATCCCCCTGGAGGTGCCCCCGATGCCCCTTATGGGACCGGCGGTGTGGCAGGGTGTAGGGACCCCACAGGAGGGGAGACACGCCCCTAGTTCATGACTCCCCTCCCCACTCCGGTTGGGGAAGACAGACATCTGATCCAACAAATACACCACCGAGACAAGTCCAGCGGCTCAGAAGGGCTACGGAGACAATAAGACAGGGAGATGCGGCCGAAACTGGTTTGGCTCAGCAGACAGAGCATCGGGCTGTGGACTGAAGGGTCCCGGGTTCGATTCCGGTCAAGGGCATGGACCGTGGTTGCGGGCACATACCCGGTGGGGGGGTGTGCAAGAGGCAGCTGATCGATGATTCTCTCTCATTGATGTTTCTAACTCTCTATCCCTCTCTCTTCCTCTCTGTAAAAAATCAGTAAGATATATATATATATTTTTAAAAAGACAGGGAGGTGCAGAGGGTGTGTTTGTAGGGTGGGAGGGCAGCCACTTCAGAAGGGGGCGGTGGGAAAAGCCTCTGGGAGGTGGCATTGGACCACAGGGGTCCCGGGGCCAGGAGGGGCCGGCAGGGGCGTGGGTGGGACCTCCCCTCCCAGACGGCGGCGGGAGGGGAGGGGGAAGGACTCCTCCAGGTCTCGCCTCAGCTCCAGAAGCTGCCGTCGTTACCGCATCCGTGTAGATGCATCCTCCCCCATCGCCTCCTCCCCAAAGGGAAGGGATCTCAGCGTCCTTCGCACGGCCCAAACGTAGAGCAGTTTATGCCCCATCTTACACACGCCAGCCCAAACCTCCCGCAGCGAGGCGCCACGGGGCTGGGTTTTATTTTTAAGACCTCCGGGAGAAGGTGCGCCTGACCCGGAGACGCCCCGTTCTGGGAGCCGGCGCGAGAGACACTTCCTCCCGGGCGGGTGAGCCCGGGAGCGGCTTCAGGCTTTCACGCGCTGAGCTGCGGGACCCGAGGCCTCGGAAAAGGTGCCGGCGGGGAGAGAAGAGCCATCTCCTGCACCTTGCAGGCTCTCGTTCTGCCCTCTGCTCTCTTCCTCCCTGCCCTCCCCACCCTGGAGGAACCATCCCCTCGGCCGTGTCCTCGCTGTGTCCGCCGTCTGCGACCCGGGAAGTGCCTCGGCGAGAACCCACAGGGTGAGGTCCACTGCCCGCACCCGGGAGCCCCGTGAGGGCGGGCTCACGGCCAGCGCCTCCTCCGACAGCCACTCTCCCACCCCAGCTCTCTGCCGCGAGGTCCGCCAACACCCACGGGACGCAGTTAGGTCACGAGGGAGCACCGAGAAGAATCCCGGAGGGTCCCCAGAAGAGGCGCAGGTGGGGAGGGGGGGAGGATGTGTCTCTCAAGGCGCGTGAGCGGGGGCCTCATCGAGGCCTTCACGAGGGCTCGGCTGACCACGGTGCGGGGCACGTAGCCACAGCTTCACGCACCCAGCTGCTTCCGCCCCTGCTCTCGTCGCCATTGTCATGATAATCTCACGTCTCCAGGCGGGAGGGCGTCCCTGGGAGGGCACCCTGGAGCCATTAGCAGACACCTGCCCCCAGCGCCGTGGCTCGGGGCGCCAGCCGCTCACCGGCTCACGCTCACAGGGGGCGTCCCTCTCCTTCCTCCCCAGCTCACCCCTGTCTCTGGCCGGAACCCGGAGCCACGGGGTTCCATGAGCAGACTCCCCTCCCCGCGCCCGCCCGCACTGTTGCCATGGCTCCCGGCGTGCCGGGCTCCCGGGGAGGGCATGTCGGCCCTCACCCCGCCTTGTTGCCGGTAAACATGGTCTGTTATCTACGTGGGGCCGGCGGAGAGGCCACGGCCCCGGCGTGGAGAGCCGGGGCGGAGGGAGGGCGACAGATTGGGGACGCGGCCGAGGCCAGCACGCAGCCCGAGCGTGTGGTGCGGCTGATCCCGACCTCACGGGCCGCCCGACCGGTACACGGGGCTCTTTGAGGCGAGGGCCGCGTTGTACAGAAAGAGATGAGTGATGTCTCGGTTAGGAACCGCCGGGTGGGAAGCCACGGGAGCCGGCTCAGGCTGGCGGAGAGGCAACGGGAATTTGCTCGGGGGACCCTGGCGGGCAGGGAGGCCTGGGGCGGGCGGGGGACGCCAGCCTTGGCACCGTGGCCCGGGTGTGGGCCCAGCGGTCCAGCGCTTCTGTCCACTTCCCAACAACAGGGCCCGCGGGACCCTTCCTCTCCCCGACAGGAAGGCTGGCCGGGCCGTTCCATCCCCTCCCGCGGGCGAGAGCCGTCACCGTGGCTCCCCCGCCGCCGCCGCCCTCCCCGTCCCCGAGTCCGCTGGGCCCCTAAGCGGGGGACGTCCCGCAGAGCCGGGAACCCCAGGTACATTTGCGGCCGCCGGTCTGTGCACCTCAGACATTTGCCCTCGCTCTCTCACAGAGCTTCTCGGGGTGCGGGCTGCACATCGGTAAGAGACTGGGCTCCCCGATGCCTTTGGAATACTCAGCAGAAACCCCACCCGCCCCTGCAGGCGACCCCCACACATCCATCCTCAGCTCCAGTGGAATCGGCATCTTGGCCCCGCTGGTTCCCCGGGACGCGCACACGACACCGCCACACAGAAACACGAGCTCAGAGGAGGCTAAGGCGATCGGAACCCCCCTCCCCCTAGGTGTGGGACTCGCCTGCCCCGGGGGGCCCCCGGATTCTGGAGGGAGAGCAGCGCATGGTAACGCCGACACGACCCTAAACGCCCCCATCTCTCCGTGGGACCCCCCAGATTGGACCACGGGACATCCCCTGCAAAGGATACACCCTGATTGGACCACGGGACATCCACCCATAAAGGACACCCCCAGATTGGACCATGGGACATCCACCCATAAAGGATACCCCCTGATTGAACCACGGGACATCCACCCACAAAGGATACCCCCAGATTGGACCACAGGACATCCCCAAACAAAGGAAGGGCATCTCGGCCTTGGGCTCGCAGCCCTGCGGAGTGAACTCCGGGGTCGCAGGGGGAGGCCACAGGCAGCTGGCAGTCTGCCCGGAGCCACGCCTGCTCTCACCGACCTGGCTCGCGGCTGCACTCGGCAGGCAGGCAGGCCGGCGCGTGACCGCAACCCTCCCGTGGGGTCGGAAGGGACGGTCCAGGGTGTGACGACCGCCTCCTTACCGTCCAGGAGACGGCGAAATGGAGGCTCAGGGAGGACGAGGCCCCGGATCCACATCCACCCCCGCGGGACGCCTGCCTGCCACCCGCCGGCTCTCCCTGCCCGGCCTCCCTGCCTCGCCTGCCCCGGCCTCCCACACCGACGCGCTTCCTCCTCCCCAGCAAGGTGCACGGAGCCCCCGCTTTATTTGGGGGGGTTTCCTGGCGCTGCCAAGACAGAGGCCACCCACAGCTGGGTCACCTCGCAGAGCCCAGGAAGGCGTGGCCTGTCTCCCACGGGAGCGGGTGCCCCTGCCACCGTCCCCAGGCTGCTGAGCTCAGACAGCGCCCCTCCCCCTGACGATCGAGCGTTGAACCCAGACGCCCCCCTCGTGCCGCCACGGGGCCTGGGCTCTCAGCAGCCCCAGAGCACACCGTAAAAACCAGCCACGCCCTGTGGCTCCGTGGCTGAGCCTCGACCTAGGAACCAGGAGGTCACGGTTCCATTCCCGGTCAGGGCACAGGCCCGGGTTGCTGGCTCCGTCCCCAGCGTGGGGCATGCAGGAGGCAGCTGGTCTGTGATTCTTTCTCATCACTGATGTTTCTCTATATATATCCCTCTCCCTTCCTCTCTGAAATCAATAAGAATATATTTTTTTAAATAAGAGAAAAAACGATCAAAATCTTTAGGTGACAATTTTCCCTGGCTTTGTGGTCTCTCTCTTCCTCTCCTCCCCTTCCCTCTCCTCCCCTCCCCTCCCCTCTTCTGTTCTCTTCTCTCTCTCTCTCTCTCTCTCTCTCTCTCCCTCCCTCCCTCCTTCTCTTCTCTTCTCTTCTCTTCTCTTCTCTTCTCTTCTCTTCTCTCCTCCCCTCCCCTCCCCTCCCCTCCCCTCCCCTCCCCTCTTCTGTTCTCTCCTCTCTCTCTCTCTCTCTCTCTCTCCCTTCAGAACCTCGAGGAGAAGCCTCTATTCACTCTGACAGGAGCCCGGGCTCGTCTCTCTCCTGTTTTCCCCGTCGTTGATCAATAGGCGGAAATGCCAGGCCTCCATCAGGCGACCGGCTCTGATTGTGGGGCCCGCTTGTCTGCTTGAGTTCTGACGTGAGAAATGTCAGGGCCGGGAGGGGCATGGGTCCCTGTCAGCCCCGGGGGAGGGTGTGTGTGTGACAACTCATTCAGGCACCTCCAGGCACCCCCGGGAGACCACGGCGGCGGGGAGACCACGGCGGCGGGGAGACCACGGCGGCGGGCACGCACCCCTGTCTGTGGTAGCGCCGGTCACGGGTGGCGGGGAGGGAGTGCCAGTGGCTGGGGGCCAGGGCTGGGGGCCGGGGGCAGGGCCAGGGGTAGGGGGGCCGGGGGTGGGGGCTGGGACTGGGGGCCAGGGGTGAGGGCTGGGGCCGGGGGCCGGGTGCTGGGTTGCAGGCTCGATCCCCAGTGTGGGCCGTGCAGGAGGCAGCCGGTCCATGATTCTCTCTCATCACGGATGTGTTGTTGGTTTTTTTCCTCTCTCTCCCTTTCTCTCTCTAACCAAGAAAAACATATTTTTTTTAAAAAAAAGCAGCGAAACAAAAGCAGTGGCTTGCTAGCAGAAGGATAGCATTCTATTCGGCTCCCTGCCATGCTGAATAGTAGAGATGCTGCGTTAGAGCTGGGGAGGAGGGGGGTGGGGGTTCGAGTCCTGACCCTGGGCCTCCGAGCTGTCCCCGCCTCCCCACCCCCTGGGGTGTCTCCCTGGGCCATCGCCCCAGAAACACCTCGGAGACCCCCCCCCGGCAATCACTGTCCTCCGCCCCGACCCTGAGGCTGCTGTTTGCACTGCCGCTGTCTTTAACCGTTTCGGGCTGAGCTCCCTGCAGGTGCGGCATTTCAGAGCAGCTGCCGGCGGCGTTCCCGCAGGTGGGTGGGCGGAGAGGGAAGCTGAGTGGGTGGAGAGGAAGCGGGAGCGAGAACTCCGGAGCACCGACTGATTTGTTTCACGTTTTCATTGATTCCAGCGAGGAAGGGAGAGGGAGGGAGAGAGTAAAAAGCATCGACGAGAGAGAATCACGGGTCAGCTGCCTCCTGCACGCCCCCCACTGGGGCTCGAGCTCGCAACCCGGGCGTGTGCCCTTGACCGGAATCGCACCCGGGACCCTTCAGTCTGCAGGCCGACGCTCTAGCCACTGAGCCACACCGGGGAGCGGCTGACAGTTTCGGTCGAGGGGAGGCGTTCCCACAGGGCCAGGCGTGGCCTCGCTCGCTCCGGCAGAGCCCTGGAGACTGGGGGGTGGGGGTGGGAGTAAGGGGGGCCCAGGATGGGGAGACCAGTGGGGAAGACCAAGGTTTGGGCCTGTTAGATATTTTTTTTAAAAAATTAGAAGGGCAGATCCCAGATAAGGGGGCCGGTGGAAAGAGTGGCATCCCGGGGCCCACGAGATTGGGGGGCGCAGAAATGCCACGTGACCGTCCCCACGCTGACCACGCAGGGCCCCAGGAGGGCGGGAGCGGGGGAGACGCGTGTTTCGTGGTGACAGTAATTTACTGCCCACCCTCGGATCCTCTGGCCTTTTCTCTCCCGTTACGGTGAAGACATTCATTTTCCTTCAAACCCCATAAATTATTCTCCGTCCGCAAGCTGGGCGGGCGGGCGGGGGGCGGGGAGGGGCGGAGGGGGGCCATGGGGGTGGGGATGATGCGAAGATCTTGTTTGCTCTCGGCGTCGCCTCTGTCTCGTCCAAACACTGCAAATGTCAGGTTTGCTCACTAATTAAACACGTCTGTCTCGGCCAGCCCTCGCGCCTTCCCCGAGAACGTGTGGATTCCCGGGGAGGCATTGCACATCCGTGTTTGCAAACACAGCCTTCTGGGGGCTCCCCGGTGACCCCAACACCAGTTCCGCAGGAGGAGGGACCCCCGGGTGGCCGCCCGGGCCGGAGGGGGCGGCCGGGGGCTGCGAGGGGCCCTTCCGGTTTACCTCCCGGGAGCGGGGTTCTGGGCGCCTGCGGAGGGCCCGCCCCGGGCGATCCCCCATGTCTGTGACCCCCCCACCCCTCACCCCGCACAGCCCAGGCCTCCCAGGCCTGGGTCATGAAAAGTCTCCTTCCCTCGCCCGGCCGGCCGGCGAGGCCCGGGGCTGAGCGTCGACCTGTGAACCAGGAGGTCAGGGTTCGATTCCCGGTTGGGGCACAGGCCCGGGTTGTGGGATCCACCCCCAGTGTGTGTGTGGGGGGGGGGGGAGGAGGCGGTGGGTCCAAGATTCTCTCTCATCATGGATGCGTCTCCCTCTCCCTCCTTCTTCCTTCCTGTCTCTGAAATCAATAAAGATGCGTGTTTTTTAAGAAGAAAGAGGGAACTATGTGAGTTGTAATCGTGTGGATGAAAAGCAGCTCTCTGCTCTGAGTGCTGCAGGCTGGGAGGGAGGTCTCACCCCGTGGCCATTTCCCCGTGTCCCTGCGGGCTGGGTGCAGAGCACCGCGTGGACCAGGCCGGCATTGAACCCGGGCCGGCCGCCGGGGAGATGGTCTCCAGCCCCCCCCCCCCACGGCGCTGGGCCCGGCGTCCCCCCTGCAGCGGGGTGGGGGGGGGGTGTCTGCAGCTCCAGCCGGAGGCGGGGCACCCCGGCTGCGCCCCCTCCCGGCGGGCGGCGATGGCGGCCTTGTCTGGTCTCCCGGAGGAGGTGCCAGGGCGCCTGCCAGCAGCCAGCGATCCAGACCGCTCCCTCGGGGCCGCCATCTGGGGCTGCGTGCCCGGCCTGGCCGCTCCGCCGCTCTCGGCGCGGTCCCCACGGAGACCGCGTCCCGCACACTGTTTGCTGAGACGCGGCCGCTTAATTAAAAGCGAGCGAGCGAGCGAGCGAGGGCTTCTGTCTCGGCGGCGCCAGCGGGGGCTTCAGGAGCCGCCAGCTGTACGGCGACCAGATGGGGGAGCGGCCAGCTGCCCGGAGGCCAGCCCCCCCCCCCCCCGCCTCCTCCCATCCCTGCTCCGTCCCGGACGCACCTGCCGTCCCGTCTTAGGTCCCGGGTCCCGGGCAGCCCCCCAGAGCACGGACACGACTCCGCTCTGGGGAGGTTGGTGGGCGTGGATGGCTCGGATGCGCGCCGTGGCACAGAAGTGGCCGGGTGTGGCGGGGGGGGGTGCAGATGGACAGATGCCCGGGGAGAGGGCATTGGGGTTGTGGAGAGGCTCCAGGAACCAGGCTAAGCCGTCCAGCCCCGGGCTTAGGCAGCATCTGCTGGCTCAGGCCTGGGGCTGGCGCTGGGGGCTCTCTAGAAGCTTCCACCGGCTTCTCTAGATCCGCTCTGCACCCTCCTCGCCCCCCTGCCTCCCTGCCCTCCTGCCCCCCTGCCCCTCGCCGCCCCAGCTGGCCTGTGGGAGCTGTGCAGCCAGGCCCTCCTGCCCTGTGGCTCCTGGTTGACTCTGGTCATGGGGGTGGGGGTGGAGGGTGGGGTGGGGACCAAATCCTCAGCGGCCGCCAAGCTCAGCGACCGCAGCCCCAGCCGCCAACTGGATGGTGGTCTGTCCTGGACCTGGAGCCAGAACCGCCCGAACCCCGAGCCAGAACCGCCCAGACCCCATGTGGGGGTCACTGCTCACTCCCGTGGGGTTGGCTTCCTCTGGCCACGGCCCTCCCACGGCCGCCTCACGCCCAGCCAATGCCAGGAACGCTCACGGAGGCCTCGTGGCTGCAAGACACGTGGCTATAAGACACGTGGCAGGAATGACAGGCGCCGGTCGGTCCCTTTAGGAAGGATGTGCTTTAGCAGGTGGAGTGTCATCACCCACAGACTCACGCACGCACGCACACGCACGCAGCACACGCCTCCCTGAGCAGGTGTGGCACGTCACGCTGTCACGGGAGAGGAAGCAAAATATTGCGTGGGGCTTTAGGGGCGAGGACGCGGGGCGCTCAGTAAATTAAAGCCATTTATAACGTGCAGCAGGCACCCGGGTGGGACGGGGGGTGATTAGTCAGCAATCGTGGGGTGTCCGGTCGTTTACTCACAGAACAGTCCTGGGGACAGGGGAGGAGGCACCGTGGAGGGCCCGCTGCTGTGCAAACACAAACACATGAGTGCTGGCCCCGGGGCCGACTCGCTGACCTGCCGGCCTCGGACTGACTCTGTTCACTGTAAGCCCCGGGGCCCTCCGGCTCTCCCGGGCGAGTCTGCGGCCCCGGGGGTCCATCTCCTTAGCTCCCAGCGCCCTGGACACACGGCAGGGAATGGGTTACTCCCAGAGGTCACCACGGTGGCCTCCACTTGCCCAGAACGCTGCCCTTGTTCAACCACGCCGCCCGTGCACCGAACGGTGAAGGGTTCGAGTCCCCGTCAGGACACAGGCCCAGGTTGTGGGTCCAATCCCCGATCGGGGTGCCTAAGGAAGGCAACAGACCGATCGCTCTCTCTCTCACATCGATGTTTCTCTCTCCCTCCCTCTCTCTCCCCCTAAACATAGCCTCAGGGGAGGATTAAAAGAAATAATAAATAAATAAAAAAGCAAGCCCCGTGCCAGCTGCTAGGCGTCCAGGAGAAACAGAAAAGTCACACGACAGTCCCGACCTCTGCCCCGTGGAGAACCTGCTCGGTCTATTCTGCCCCCACAAGCAGCGTCGGCGTGTCACGTGTGTGTGTGTGTGTGTGTGTGTGCACGTGTGTGCATAACCTGCTAGCCATCACACCAGGGCTCGCAGGTCTCGGGGTCTGTGTGTGTGTGTACACGTGTGTGTACACGTGTGTGTACACGTGTGTGCATAACCTGCTGTCCATCACACCGGGGCTCGAAGGTCTCTGGGTCTCCGTGTGTGTGTGTGTGTGTGTGTGTGTGTACACACGTGTGTGCATAACCTCCTGGCCACCACACCGGGGCCCGCAGGTCTCGGGGTCTCCGTGTTCCGGGGTCACACGTTTTCAGGAGGATGCGGGGGGCCATCGGCAGTTTCCAGTCCTCCTGGCGGGGGAGATGCCACCTCCGCCCTGAACCCTGTCTTTGCTCAGCGCTGGGCGTTCTCTGAGGCGGGGGCGGGCGGGGGGGGGGTGTCTGCCGCAGGCGGGGTGCCCCCCGCCTCTGCTCCCCCCTCCCACGAGGGGTGCCACGGCACGGGGCCGGCACTTGCTCCGGAGAAGCCTCCCCCGGGGACCCAGCGTGTGGGACCCAGAGCTGGGGGGCAGGGGGGGGCGGGAACGGAAGTCCTATTTCTGCTCCTGCTTCTCTCTCATTCATCTTCTGCGACCGGGGCCGAGCGGAACTGACACCTCATCAAACGGCAGCGCCTGTTCCCGCGCCGGCGCCGGGCGGGTGGCATTTGCGGCGCCGGCGCCGCGGGGACCGCTGTGTTTGCCGATCCCGCCTGACCTTTCTCCGCGGCGCGCCGGCACCGCCCGCCCCGGCTGGGAGGACCGGGAGCCTTCTCCCCCCAAAACAGGCCCCGGGCCGCGTGGCCGGCCGGCCCCGGGCGCACAGCCAGGCGAGGGAATTGCCCAGGGCCCCGGCGGGATTAGCGCGGCCCCTCGGGAGACGGTTTAATTACAAACACCCGCGCCCGCCCGCCGCGGCCCGGAGGAATCTCCGGTCGGCATGCGGAGCCCACGGAGGAATCACACCCGAGGTCGCTGTCATTTACTGGCATCTGGGCGTCCTGAGAGGCGTCTCCCCCCACCCACCCACCCCTCCCCGCCCTCCCCAGCCCTCTCCCCCCACCCCTCCCCTCACCGCAGCAAGTCCTCCCTGGTAAAGGCTCGTTCAGGTGCTCGGAGCTAGAAACCCGCCCCGCATCGGGCCACGCAGCTGCAGAAATGACCTCTGTGTGTGTGTGTTCCCGGGACAAAAACCTGGGGTCCAGGTACTCCCCGAGGCCCGGGGGAGCAAGAAGACCAGGTCCCCACGGCCAGGGGGTCCGGCCTGGCGGAGGCAGGCAGTCTGTACGGCGGTCAGTGAACAGCGGACGTGGTTTCACAAAGTGGGGCGCGTGCCCCGTTGTGCTTGGAGAGGGACAGACCACGGAGGGTGCCTGGGTGGGGGCCTTGGGGTGCTGGGGGTGGAGCATCGGCTACAGGCACTGTTCCCGCCCCGGCCGGGCCAGGCCGGAGCAGGTCTCGGACCCCAGCTTCCGGAAGAGTCCCAAGGGTCGGGCCGTCAGAGGCAGCGGGCGCCCCCCCGCCCAGCGCAGCCTCCAGCTCGGCGGCGGCGGGCGCACGCCCGTCCCGGGGGGGCCTTCTGCTGGAAGCCCGGCTCCCTGATCAGCAGTCTCCTCCTCCTCCTCCTCCTCCTCCTCCTCCTCCTCCTCCTCCTCCTCCTCGGGCCGCGCGGCCCTCGGGGCCCCGTGCAAAGGCCTTTATGAATTTAGTATTTATTAGGCCCGCCGCGCGCACTTGACACGGGGCCGCGTCTGCCGGAGAGCCAGCCTCCGGAGGAGCCGGTCTTACGGCCAATTTGGGGGGAAGCAGCCGGGAGAAGCAATAAAGCCGCCAGCGCGGAGGCTGCGCGTGGCCGCGAGCACCCGTTTGGCGCGCTAATGGGCCCCGGGGCGGGCGGGCGGGCAGCGATGGCTCGGCACTCTCTTTCGCCTGGAAAGCCCTCCGATGAGCCACCCGGCACAGCCGTTTGAGGGGGCCCCCACGCCCCCCTGAGAGCCACGTCTGGGCCGCGGCTCCGCGGCTTAATTGGCTGACGGCAGAGAGCTCGGGGCTCAGCACCGACCAACCGCCTCGAGGAGCGTGCGGCCCCAGAGCCCGGCCCTCGGCCCTGACGCTCCCGCCCTCCCGTGCCTCTGAGTTTCTGCTCATACACACACTCTATTTTTATTTTATTTTATTTTCTAGAGGAAGGGAGAGGGAGAGATAGAAACATCAACGATGAGAGAGAATCATTGGTTGGCTGCCTCTTGCACGCCCCCTACTGGGGATCCAGTCTGCAACCCAGGCACATGCCCTTGGCTGGAATCGAACCTGGGACCCTTCAGTCCGCAGGCTGACGCTCTGTCCACTGAGCCACACCGGCCAGGGTCACACACGCTATTTTAAAACAACCCGTGAGAGCCCTTTGCACGTGATAATGCTGAACAAACAAAGTCATTGTCCCCCGCCCCTGTGGAGAGAAGGAATATGGACTGAGTTCCACTTGATGTCTGGCCTTTTTTTTTTAAATTTAATATGTTCTTATTGATGTCAGAGAGGAAGGGAGAGGTAGGGAGGGAGGAAGGAACATCCATGATGAGAGAGAGTCCTGGGCCGGCTGCCTCCTGCACGTCCCCGCACTGGGGATGGAGCCAGCAGCCCCCCCCCTGTGTCCTGACCGGGAATGGAACCCTGACCTCCCGGTTCATCGGTTGGCGCTCACCACTGAGCCCAGTCCAGGCCTGGCTCCTGATCTGTCTGATCCTAACGCTTCTGTCCCCTGTTCCTGGCTGGACGGGGACACTGAACCCCAGGCCAGAGGGAATGACAAATCCACGAGCCCCCCGAAGAGGAGTCTCCGCCCCTTTTCCCACCAGCTCGCCGTCCCTCCAGCTGTGGAGGTTTTCCCTCCCACCTGCCTTTGTTTCTTCGTCTCTGAGCTCGTTCTCCAGCTCAGACAGGGCAGAGGGCGGAGGCCCGGCGTTCACGTCACCTCGGCCTGGGTCCAGCTGTCCACTCCCTCCTAACCAGTCACTGGTGTCCTTCGCCAACCCTTCTCGCCTGGCAGGGGCGGCTCTGAGGCTCGGCGCGTGCCCCTGGCCGGGGCCCGGCTGGCAGGGCGGGCGTCTCCCACCACGTGGTGGACCTCCAGCCACCACGACGGCCGATGCCACCGGCGAGAGGAGATATTCCGATGAGAACTCTTCTTTTACAAAGAAAATGCTTGTAGTGGTTTTGAGAGAGAGGGGAAGGGAGGGAGAGAGAGAGAGAGAGAGAGAGAGAGAGAGAGAGAGAGAGAAACATCAATGATGAGAGGGAATCGCGGACCGGCTGCCTTCTACATGCCCCGCCCTGGGGATCGAGCCCACAACCCAGACTTGTGTCCGGACCGGGAATCGAACCAGCAACGTCTGAGCCACCCGGCGGGGGCCTGATGCCCGCTCCTGAGCAGGAACACGGTTAAGGGAGGCGGGGGCCGCTGTCCAGCAGAAACGGGAAGGAGAGGAACGTGGGGGCAGGAGCCAGAGGGGGTGGGTCCCCGGAGGAGAAGGGGCCGCATGGGGAGCTGCCCAAACACCCCCCGCGCACACACACAGCATGGAAGCGTGAGCCCACACACAGGGGTGGCCACACCGGTGTCCCCGCCCGCTCCGCCCTCTCCGTGGTCCTGGCAGCCCCCCTCTTCCTCGTGGGGAACCCCCCTCTCCGCTCCCAATGCCTGTGGTTTCAGGGGGCCCATACCACTCCCGCCCGCCCCCCCCCCCGGGGCCAGAACTGACCAACTGGATGGTCTCAGCGGCTTCAGAGGCGGCACATCGCCAGTTCCAGCTTGGTGGAACCGAGGGCTGCTCAGTGGGCAGGGTGCCGGCAGGGGGGCTCGGTGAGTGGGGTGCCAGGGGGGGGCCGATGTTTGGGCCGAGCCCTCAGAGCCTCTGGCGCTCTCTGCACGGCCCACAAGCCGCAGGGCGTCGGGAGTCACCTGTAGCCATAGAGCTCAGAAACGGGATGGGGAGGGGAGGGGGGAGGAGGAGGGGAGACAGGGGAGGGGGGCGGCGTTGCTACTAATAAAGACGGGCTGGCGGGGAACCAGCTAATATCTCGGCCTCCGCCAGGCCCCGGGCCGCCTCGGCACCGACGACGACGACTCCAATGAGATAAATTACTTTCCCGCCCGCACAAACATGACTGCGATCGATGCAGTTAGTGAGGAGCGGGGTTTGCGGGAGGGAAGGAAATGCCAATATCAAACCCGTTCCTGTCGGCGGGAGGCCAGGTCGGTCTGCGGTGTGCGCGTGGGCGCGGGGGCGGCCCTGGGAAAGGACCTCGGAGCCCGGCCGGCCTGGCTCAGCGGCTGAGCATCGGCCTAGGAAGCGGGAGGTCAGGGTTTGATTCCCGGTCAGGGCACAGGCCCGGGTGGCGGGCTCCATCCCCAGGGCGGGGCGTGCAGGAGGCGGCCGGTCCACGATTCTCTCTCATCACGGATGTTTCTCTCTCTCTCTCTCTCTCTCTCTCTGCCTTTCCCTTCGTCTCTGAAGCCAATCAAAACATATTGTAAGAATGAACCTTGAGCTGAAACCGGTGTGGCTCAGTGGACAGAGCGTCGGCCTGCGGACTGAAAGGTCCCAGGCTCGATTCAGGCCAAGGGCATGTACCTTGGTTGTGGGCACAGCCCCAGTAGGGGGTGTGCAGGAGGCAGCTGGTGGATGTTTCTCTCTCATCGACGCTTCTAGCTCTCTATCCCTCTCCCTTCCTCTCTGTAAAAAATCAATAAAATATATATTTTTTAAAAAAAAGAATGAACCTTGAGCACAGCAACCTCGTCTGCCTTCCTTGCCACCGGGGCCCTGGGTCCAGGCGCACAGTAGACGCCCAGCAAGTCCTCATGGGGTAAATGGGTGAGTACGTGAAGGCTTGACTGTCTCCCTCTTCACGACGCCAGGCCCTGACCAGCAGCGTCTGCTGGGCGGACGCGTGCACAGGTTTGCCTATGGATGAACGAGCAGGTTGACCAGCAAGCCAGGAAACCAAGAGCGGACGCAGCACGAGGGCGTGCGCGAAGCGTGTCTGCACAGCCCCGCTGGCCCCACGAAGCTCCCACGCCTCGTGAATGCCTTCATCCGGGTTGGACCTCCGGACACCGCCACGCGATCCCACCTCGCCCACTCAGACGCGAAGGGACTCTGGAACCGGGCTAAGACCCCCCCATTCTGTCACCAAACTCAGCCTGAATGACAGAGTCCGGGGCGTCTCCATCGGCCGCCTGAGGGCCGTCGGGGGAGCCTGCCCGGGGACAGACGCCCCTCCCGTAAGCAGGGCTGGGAGGAGGGAGAGCAGGTGGGGGAGACGTCTGCCCGGGGGCGGGGCGATGGCCACAGGCTCCCCAGGAGGAGCCGGAGCCGGCACTGTCCCCGTCCCGGCTCAGCCAGGCCGGCGCAGGCCTCTGACCCCGCTGCCTGGCAGAGCCTGCGTGCCGGGCCACGGAAAGCCATGGCTGGAGGTCCCGGGGACCCGGGGCCCGCTCTGGGGGACGCCGGGGGGAGGGGAGAGGCGAAGGGCCTGTGTAGACATCACATGAGGCTTCGGAAACGGATAATTGGGAGGCTGCTCCCGGGCTGAGGACCGAGGTGTGAAATAGAGGGGCCCGGTACGGAGGGGCTCGTGGCGCGCTGATGAGAACCACCCGTTAGCGGGGTGACGCCGCCAGCAGCTCCTGGGCCCCGGGCGGGGTCCCCGCTGTCCTGGGCACTGGTTCCAGGTGGGTGGCGGTAGGAGGCTCCTCTTGGAAAAAACACATTAATATCCAAGCCCACCCCACCTCTCTCTCTCTACACACACACACACACACACACACACACACACATACACAGACCACATGCACACACACATAAGCACATGCATGCACGCACGCACGCACGCACACACGCACCAGAGAACTCAAGTTAGACCAGTAGAGATGGATGGGGCCATTGGAGCTGTTTGTGCCGAAGGCAGCAGGCAAGACGTTCTGCACACATATACTTTTAAATATATTTTTTATTGATTTCAGAGAGGGAAGGAGAGGGAGAGAGATAGAAGCATCCATGACGAGAGAGAATCACGGACCGGCTGCCTCCTGCACGCCCCTCATTGGGGATGGAGCCCGCCACCCGGGCCTGTGCCCCGACCGGGGATCACACGGTGACCTCCAGGTTCCTCAGTGGATGCTCACCCCCCTCCCACCCCCCGAGCCCCGGGGGCGGGACCGGGCGCCCCGCTCTGAGGGCTCCCACGCCCCGGGGAGATAAGGCTCAGCCTGGTAGGGGAGAGGACCACTTCCTGGGGGAGGGAGAGGGTGACCGTGGGGCCGGGGCGCGCTGAGCCGGCAGAGAGGGACCCTGGGGAGGTGACCCGGGGACCCAAGACGGGGCTCAGCAGCCCGTGGGTACCGGGTTCGAGTCCCAGCTCTGCCCCTGACCGACTGCATGGCCAATTCCTGCCGCAAGGACTCCTGACTCAGTCTTCTCCTCTGTAAAATGGGAATAACCCCGGAACCGAACCCGGGCCTCCTGGTTCACAGACCAACGCTCAGCCACTGAGCCACGGGGGCGGAGCCTTGACCAAAAAAAAAATTTTAAATTAAAAAAAAAAAACCTGGGCCGCTCTCGGCGCCTGGCACGGAGGGAGTTAACCGAAGCCGCCACCGTGATGAATGGCCATAATACCGTCGACGTAATGGGTTTCCTATTTAAATTTTGTGGGAATTTAATCAGCTGGGCGCAGCTGTGAGAGACGCCCCATAAACCATGTTGAAAAATATGTAGACATATACATTTATCTGCTACAAATTAAGCTCACTTAGAGGTGCCCGTAATGGCCCGTGCAGCCATCATCACGGGCATAAATCCCAGACTGTCTGTTTCCGGCGCATTTGCTTTGAGGAAAGAATTAATGCCCGTCCTCGGCCGCGCGGTGACGGATGGAGGGCCCCTAATCCGCGGAGCGCTAATTGCCGGCCGACCCCGCCCCGGCGGCCCGTGGCCGTGGCTTCCAGGAGGATTCCGGGGCCCCCGCTGGCCCCGGAGGGGGAGGAGCAGGCTTGCTGGGGGCCACCCCTCCGGGCTTCCCCTCACCTGCTCCCGGAAGGCCGGCACCCCGGTTCCGGTTCCGAAGCCGGGCCGTCCAGCCGCCCGCCCGCCCTCCGGTTCTGGCGGCCTTGGTTCGGCCGGAGTTCTGTGCAGGGCCCGGCCGGGCGGCCGTGGCGGCGAAACGCAGCCCCGAGGGGACCCAGGACTGAGCACGGCTCTCCGTGCCGACGGCGGCTCACTGCCGGGCACCTTCTCCCGCGTCCGCTGAGGCCCCCGCCCAGAAGCGGGCAGGTGCTGGGGGGTGAGTCCCCATGCACCCGGCCCCAAGCCCCCGGACCATGGGCGGATCCATCCGGAAGGTCGGGTGTTCCTTCTACCCCACAATGCAGGCTCTGGCGCCGGGAAACCCACCGGGACAGGAACGGAAGCCTGCGGGTCGGGGCCGGGTTCCTTCCGGCGATCGATCGGAAAGGCAGAGAACCAACACGCGCCCCCGTGTCTGACACGAGAGGTGAGGCATTAAAATGCTGAAACTGGCTTCAAACCAGCAAACCAGCAACCCGTCCTAGGAGACACGGCCAGCAGTGCCCACCAGCAGTGTCTTGGGGGGGCAGCTCCCAGAACCCCTCCCTCTCTCTGTGTCTGGCCGTCTGCCCTCACCCCCCTTTAGACGCCTCGTCGTGTGGGAGAGGGGTTCTCTCCCGCACCACACCCCGCACGGGGGCCCGCACCACCTCCCCCAGGGCCCAGGGGCCAGCCGGGTCCCCGCCGGCCTCTGTGGGTGCTCTCCTACAGGGCAAGCTCCCGCTTCTAGAGAGCAGCGAGTCAGGACGCGGGAAGAGATAAATGCTTTAAGAAGGAGAGGCCCTCGCAGGCGAGAGAAGCCGGTGCCGGTCCAGCGTCTCTGTGCGTGGAGATTCCCCCCCACGGACGCCGGTGGAGCTCCGGCCTGAAGCCGCACTCAGGAAGCGAGGGCGCGCCCTGGACGGGCCACTCGAACCCGTGGCCACCGGCACCCAGGGCTGGCTCCCCGGCTTTCCGGAGAGCCCCACGGGCCGGCCGTGCCCAGGCGAGGAAGGGCTGCGGCCAGGGCAGGAGGAGGATGCAGCCACGTCCGCATCCGGTTCAGAAAGCCGGGCTCGGCGGGCCCTCGGCGGCCGCTTTGTCTGGGAGGCTTTGCCGCCGGCCCGCCGCCCGCAGGATTATCTGCGGTGACGGACTCACCCGCCCGCCCGCGCACAAAGGCGTCCTGGGCAGCCGGACGCCCTCATTGTTGCCGGCGGCGAGGGCGGGGGCGCGGGCCCGGGGTCCCGCGGCGAGCGGGACAAAGGGCCGGGCAGACAGAGCTATTTTCGGAGGAGCTAGCCACGGGCAGCCCACGGCACTCCCAGATCCGCCTGTGCCCGGGCCCCGACGGGACCCTCCGGGAGCCAGCAGGGGCTTCCTGAGAACGCACTGCAGGCCGGACACCCTCGGGGCCGGGGCCGATCTGGGGGCACAGAGGCGCTAGGGTACCCCGGGGGGCGCCGGGCCGGCCGGGCCTGCATTCTCCCCGCACACCTGGGCCCCGCGGCCGCCCTCCGCCCTCGGCGTCTCGGGGGGCGTCGGCCGGGGCCCCCACCATCCTGCTCTGCCTGTCACGTGGTCTCTGGTCACCCCGGGGACACAGCGAGCCGAAGGACAGTGCCTGCCCTGTCCACGGAGGAGGAGGAGGAGGAGGGGCGCGGGAGCCGCCGAGCGGGCACGGCGCTCTCATTACTTAGGTTCCCCCCAACTCTGACTGAGGCCCCCGGTTCCTCCCGGACGTGCCGGGGTGGGATCGAGCCCCGGCCCACGGACCACACCCGGGCTCTTCCTGCCGCCCAAACCCCTGCCCGCGGCCCGCAACGGCCCTGGGGGCCGGAGCTCGGCTCCGGGGGGGCCGGCAGCCCGGGGTTGGAGTCGGAGTCCTGCCACTTGCGCCCTCGGCATGCTCGGTCTCCCCGCCTGTGAAATGGGGGGGTGGGTGCTAGCGAGGAGCTCACAGGGCGGAGAAGGGAGGAGGGAAGCCCTGGCCGGTGTGGCTCCGTGGACAGAGCCGCGGGCTGCGGACCAGAGGGTCCCGGGTTCCACGCCCGTCGAGGGCACGTACCTCCGTCACTGGTTCCTTCCGGCCGGGGCCTGGCCAGGGCGCGCGTGCCGGAGGCAACCCATCAACGGGGAGGCCCTGGGTCTCGGGGAGCCCATTAGCGGGGCCTAGTGGAGGGTAAACATCGAGACTGACAGGCGCGAGCTCGCGCCCCGCGCCCCGCGGCCGGCAGATGGCCCGGCCAGATGGCTGCGGGCAGGGGCGGCCGGCCAGGTGTCTGCCAGAGGAGGAGTTCACCCCCCGCCCCCCCGCCCCGGCCTCCCCGCCCGGGGTGCCGCCCACCCCGACAGATGTGGCCGGGAAGTTTCCAGGTGATGGTGGGGAGAGTGGGCCATTAACCCCATGCCGGGGCCTGCTCTGGCAGAACCGGAGCCGGGGGTGAGTCCCGGTGCTTCGGCTCCGCTGCCCGCGCTCCCTCCCCACAACCGTGAGCTCTGCACACAGGCCCCGTGCACCCCTATGCAGCCCCCGCCTCCTTCCCCAACCCCTCCGATACCCCCTCTGCCCTCTGCCCTCTGCCCTCTGCACACAGGGCCCCGTGCTCCCCTATGCAGCCCCCGCCTCCCTCCCCAACCCCTCAGATACCCCCTCTGCCCTCTGCCCTCTGCACACAGGCCCCTGTGCACCCCTATAGCAGCCCCGCAGATACCCCTCTGCCCTCTGCCCTCTGCACACAGGCCCCAGTGCCCCCTATGCAGCCCCCGCCTCCCTCCCCAGCCCCCCAGATACCCCCTCTGCCCTCTGCCCTCTGCACACAGGCCCCTGTGCTCCCCTAGGCAGCCCCCGCCTCCCTCCCCAGCACCTCAAACATGCCATCCTCATCCCATTTCCTGGGGGCGTTGGTCCTCGGCTCCAGAACTCCATGCCACGGATTTAGACCCAAAAGTGTCTCCTTCCCAAGACTCCCTGAGCTCTGGGTAGAATTTTAGGTCTCTCTCTCTCTCCTTCTCTCTCTTAAAAGAAAAGCAAACACATATGGTGAGGGATCAACATTCCTGCGTAGTGGGTGGTCCCCAGCCCCCAGCCTAACGGCCTCTGTCTGCCGCAGGAACCACCCCCACAGCCACGTTGCACCCAATCAGGAGCCTGCGCTGAGGAAATACTTCCTTTCGTGGGCATGCCGTCCCGGAGGATCGGACGGGGCGGACGCTGGTGGAGGGGAACGGGAGAAGTCCGAGCCTGCACCGGGCCGGGGTGCAGGCATCACGCTGCGAGCCCCGGCACTCCAGAAAGTAGTGGCAAGGGGAACAGGCTGGGCTCCCCGATGGGTGGGCTGGGGGGTCGGGGGGCCCTAGCTCAGCCTCCGAGCCCCCACGCGCTCACTGGTGCCGACGCAGGGGTCCCGGCCTCCCCCCCCCCCCCCCGGGCTGCGTGTAGATGGCCCGAGAGGCGTGTGACCTCCCTCCTGTCACAGTCGAGGCGGTCCCACGGGAAAGCTCCCGTGTCCTGCCAAGTTCGTGGGCGACGCCTTTGCCCCGGGCGCGGGCGCAGAGGAGGCCTGCATCCTGAGCTGCCAGCGGGAGGGCACGCAGCCGCCGCCGCCGAGCGCGCCAGCCGCCGGAGCCTGCGCGGTGCGGCCGCCCCAGGGCTTGGCAATGGGGAAGGCAGAGATCAGGAAGCCGAGCGGAGTTCACGGGGAACGAACCGTGACGCGCGGCATCGCAGGGTGAGATCAACGCTGCCAGGCCACGGCAGCTGCCTCGGGTCCCTGCTCCTCCTGTCGGCCGTCACACGCTCCGTCCCATGTCAGGAAAACCACCACACGCGTGTACGGCCTGTGTCTGTCTCGCCCTCCGAGCCTATAACTTCCCGAGGAAGGCGCCTGCCGTGCCCATCTGTGCCCCGCTCCCGACATGTGATCCTCTGCTCCAAACTCGGGGACCAAGCGTGTCCTCCTCAGGCTGAACCCCCACACCCCCTGCGTGTGGACACGGGTCCCTGGACCCCGGGCCCGCGGGGCTCAGGGGCTGAGCATTGACCTGTGAACCAGGAGGCCAGGGCTCAATTCCGGTCAGGGCCCAGGCCCGGTTTGCAGGCTCCATCCCCAGCAGGCCCATAGTTCTCTCTCATCACGGACGTTTCTCTCTCTCCCTCTCCCTCTCCCTTCCTCTCTGACATCAATAACAACATATATATTTTTAAAAAGAAAAGGAAGGCTCTGGTCTTTGTGAGCATCCTACAAGCTGGGGCCCGGTGCGCTCTCTCTCATTCTGTGTCCACGTTCCTGGGGGGACAGTGGGTGGTGGAGGGCCCTCCCCCACCCCCAAGCGACCCGGGAGGGTGCCGCTGAGAAACTCAGAGGGAGGCAGCCCTGCCCCGGGAGGGAGACCGCCCCGGCTGGCGGGCTGGGCGGCGGGCGTGCCGATAAGTGGGTAACACCGCCACCACCAGCCCCCTGCACTGCACACCAGGCCTGGACACATAGCGTTTGCCAGTTTCCATGGAGTCCACACTCCCACCTCCACGCTCCCAGCACGGAGCACGGCGTCGGGGAGAGACACCGGGTCGGGGAGAGACGCGTGCGCCTGGCGCCGGGCCCCCGGCTGCCGAGGTCACCGCCTCGCGCCCCGGCCTCGGCCGCTGCTCTGCCTCCCTGGACGCTGAGCGCAGAGCGCGCACCAGGCTCTGCCCCCGACAGCCCCCGAGAGGTGGGGACCCGATCCCGGTGGGCTGGGTGGTTGGTTTGTTAATCCTCCCCCGAGGACATCTTCCCACTGATTCTTAGCGAGAGGGAGAGACCGAGAGAAACGTCGATGTGAGAGAGAGAGACACATCCATGGGTTGCCTCCTGCACATGCCCAGACTGTCCTTGACCAGAATCTAACCCGGGACCCTCCGGTCCACAGGCCGACGCTCTATCCACTGAGCAACACCGGCCCGGGCCCTGATCCAAGGACGTTAGTCGGGGAGCTGGGAGGCAGCCCCGTCGCCCCCACAGCCCCGAGTGGGAAGGTGCGTTCGAGGTCACAGGGCCACTCCGGGGTCAGCAGACTCGACGGAGCTCACCTCACCCCCTTCTCAGCCCGACGCCCTGGGCGCGGCCACCCCTCCCCTGGGCACCTCCGGCGCCTCGAGGTGCCCTCGCCCGCCCGCCCCTGTGTGTGAGGGCGGTGTCACCCTGGGAGACGGTCCCGGCAGGTCCCTGAGCCCCGCAGGGGTGGTGGCTGCAGGCGACAGGTTCTGGCGGGGGCCTCGGGTTGGGGGACCTTCCGGGCAGGTCAGGGGAGCGGGTGCAGCGGGAAGCAGGTGGGCAAGGGCGGGGGCGCGGGTCCTGAGCCGGAGGGGGGTGTGCGACCCCAGGCGGAGGGGCTGCGGAGACGTTCCGGCTCAAACGAACCTTGGAGAGGAGCTGGCCACGACCCGTGGACCCCGTGGGGGAGCCGAGGCCCAGAGCAGGGAGTGGGTTTCCCCACGGTCACGGTGTCCTCGGGTGTCAGAGCTGGCGCTGCTGGGCGTGGGTGAGAGCCTGGGGCTCTGTGTTGGGGGAGGAGAAAAAAAAATCCCTGGCTGGTGTGGCTCAGTGGGTAGAGCATCGGCCTGCAGACCGAAGGGCCCCGGGTTCGATTCTGGCCAAGGGCACGTACCTGGGTGGCAGGCTCCTCCCCCTCCCGGGCTCCGGTCAGGGTGTGTGCGGGAGGCAACCCATGGGTGTGTCTCTCTCACATCGATGTTTCTCTCGGTCTCTCTCTTTCTCTAAAGTCAGTGGGAAAATGCCCTCGGGTGAGGATTTAGAAAAAAAACCACCAAATCTGGGGCCCGGTGAGCCTCGCTGAAGTGAAAGGAGCCTCTTCCGGCAGAGGCGGGCGGCGTAGCCACAACCCCGGCTGCGGGGCGTCCGGATGGGCCGCCCCTTCCCCCACGCCCGCCCGCCCGCCCGCCCGCCCGCCCGCCCGGGAGGAGGGAGAGGCCGGGGCAGGAAGATGGATGAGGGGGATGACGCCGACCTCGCGGGGGGCGGGAGGCTCGGCGGGGTCACCGGGCGGAGCAGATGGCCGGCCGCCCCGGCTCCGGCTCGCACACGGCTGAGTGAACCGCGGTGGAGGTTCCGTGCCAGCCCGGGCGCGGAGCACCTCCACCTCCCGCCGGGTCATCTGCTCCGCCCGGGGCGCTCATTTCCTCCCCGCCCGCCCGCGCCTCCGCACGGCTGGCTGGTCAGGAAGCCGGCGCCCGGGAGGCAGGGCCTGTCTTCGGGAGGTGGGAGGAGGGGAGGGGATGGGGGGTCATGTTTTAATTCTTTTCACTAAGACCCCCCGAAAGCAAGGCCAAGGGCTGTGGCTGGTCTCTCTGTGTGTTTACTTATTTGTGTAATATATTTTTATTGATGTCAGAGAGGAAGGGAGAGGGAGAGAGAGACACATCCACGAGGAGAGAGAACCACGGACCGGCTGCCTCCGGCACGCCCCACACTGGGGAGGGAGCCCACAACCCGGGCCTGTGCCCTGGCCGGGAATCGAACCCTGACCTCCTGGGTCCTAGGTCGACGCTCAGCCCCTGAGCCACTCCGGCCGGGCTTGGCTGAATCTTGAAAAAGTGACGCGTCCGCAGGAAAAGGCAAATTCACTTTAAAAACAACAACAACAACAACAACAACACCGTGGCAATGCCCTGGCCAGTGTGGCTCAGCGGTGAGGGCGGCGGCCCCCACACCCAAGGGCCCCGGGTTGGATTCCCGGCCAAGGGCACATAGTTGGGTTGCAGGTTCCATCCCAGCCCCGGTCATGTCAGGGTACATGCAGGAGGCAACCCATCGAGGTGTCTCTCTTTCCCTCTCTCTTCTACTCTCTAAAAATCAAGGGGAAACTATCCTCGGGTGAGGATAAAGAATATGAAGAATAGGACAGAGGGGGACACCTCCCGCTTGGGCAGTGGCGCCAGGTAAACCTGGACTCCCACCTCTGCACGCCCCCCCCCACACACACAGACACGCACTCGCGCGCACATACACACACACACACACACACACACACGTGTGCGTACACACGCAACCCAGTCCCATCATTCCACACTGCCAATGCCAGCCAACGAGCTTTCACGGCAAACACGCTGTCCCGCAGCCGCGTCGGCCGGTTGTACAGCACATGTGCGTGGAGGACGCAGGTCACCTCACTCCCGGCCGGGGGGTGGGACGGGCGAGGGGACCCCTAGCAGGCCCTCCCTCACAGCAGCTCCCCCCCCCTCCCTCCCCGCCCGCCCTGCTCGCCCCGGCTCTGCACACAGCAGCGTCTTCTCATGTCTTTATCTCAGTGGTCGGCAAACTGCAGCCCTCGAGCCACACGCGGCTCTTTGGCCCCTGGAGTGCGGCTCTTCCACAAAGTACCATGGCCTGGCCGAGTCTGTGTTGAAGACGTGGCGTTAGAAGGAGTTTACGTTTAAAAAATGTGGCTCTCCAAAGGAATGTCAGTCGCTGCACTGTTGGCATGTGGCTCTGTGGACGGATGAGTTTGCCGACCACTGATTTATCTGCAGCTAAAATGTCACCTCAGAGCCCAGCCGGCGTGGCTCCGTTGCTGAGGGTCGACAGTTCGAGTCCCGGTCGGGGCACAGGCCCAGGCTGCGGGCCCCGTCCCCAGGGTGGGGCGTGCGGGAGGCAGCCGGTCCGTGGTTCTCTCTCATCACGGATGCTTCTCTCTCTCTCCCTTCCCCTCTGAATCAATAAAAATGTGTTAAAAATAATAGAACGTCACTTCCCAGCTGCCCGTTCATAGCCGACCTCGCCGGCCGGCCGAGGACGCCGGTTCCTCTGTGGAGGCGGGCGGGGCTCAGGGCCGCGCACAGTAGGTGCTCCCGGACCCTGGTGCTGGGCCTTCCTCCAAAGAGGCAGCGGCTCGGAGCCCCTCCCCGCGGTGAGCTGACTCAGCGGCGTGGAAGCCGGGAAGCCGAGTCCTTATTGCCGCGCCGGCCCCCCCAGGCAGGCGGGGGGTGGGCGGGGGGCGGGCGGGCAGCTGCAGGATGTGCCTCCTGCCTGGGCCTCCCCCGGCCTCCGCCCGCCCCACCCGCCACTCATGCCACATGGCCGCCCCCCGCCCGCGGAGCCGGGCCGAGCCGCGGCCTCCCGGCGCACGCAGGGCTCACACATGCTCGCCCGGCCGCCCGGCATGCGGGCCGTGTGCTGCCGTGGCGTGGTGCCCGCGGCCTGGCAGATGGCGGTGGGGAGGGGCCGGGAGGGAGTGCGGGCTCCGCGGTGCTGGGGGTGAGGGCGGGTGGGGCCGGGGCAGGGGGGGCGAGGCGGGCGGCCGGGGCTGTGGGGCAGGCGGTTCGGGTTTGCCTCGGCGTCCCTCTGAGACGGAATGTAAAGGCCGCTTGTTCCCGGCTCACCGCCACCCCCTGCGCACCGAGCAGGCCTGACGCCCGTCCCTCCCACCCAGGGGCCGGCAGACTGCCCTCTGTGCAGACGGCGCGGGCACCGCTGGCTGCCAGGGCGGCCACAGATCTGCCGCCGGCTCTTCCCGCCCGGGAGCTGCCTTCCGGCTCCAGCAGGCCCGGCCCGGCGGAGGGGGGCGGCCCGGCGCACGGGGAAGGCCGGGTTACAGACCGGGTGCCGGGCCCACGGCCCCACTGGCCAGGCTGAGTCGGAGGCCTCGTCTCTCCCAGACCCAACGTTAGCATCTGTGGAATGGCATCAGGCCTTCTACCCGCGGCCGCCGAGGAGTTGCGCCAGGATCACGGAGGCCGGCAGCGCCCCCGCTGGGTTGCTGAGGGACCAGCAGTGAAGACAGCGCCGGCTGCCTGGCCCTATGGGAGCAGGGAGGGGCCGGGGCCCGCGGGCGCTGCAAAGCCCGGCCTGGACGCCCAGGACGCCGCCGAGGCCGCGGGGCCAGACGCCGCACCTGCCGAGCCTCAGCTCTGAGCAGACTCTCCGGTGGGGGCCGGGGCTCGGGCCGCCCGGAGGACACCGTCCCGTCAAGTTCTGCCGGGGGGTCGCGAGAGGGAGGCTCCCCTGCCCCGTGTGTCCTGAGCGCCCCTCTTCCGAGCACCCCTGTCCCCCTGAATCCAGAAGGATGTCACCCCGGGCCCTTCACCCAGCTCCTCCTGGGAAGATGCTTTTCCTGAGCCAGATCACAGCCACAGGCCTCGGGGAGCACACAGCTCACCGCGTGGGCGAGCCGCCAGCTCTGCCACCCTCCCCTCCCCCCCCCCACACACACACAGGGACACACACACACACACACACACACACACGGGACACCTTCCCCCCTCTGGGCCTCGCTCCGCCCTTCACCTTCCTGAGCAGATCAGTCCCCTCTCCTTCTTTTAACAGACGTGTGTGGACTTCAGAGAGGAAGGGAGAGGGAAAAGGAGAGAGAGACATCTGTAATGAGAGAGAGGCGTTGATTACTGCCTCCTGCACGCCCCCCCCCCCCCCCACTGGGGATCGAACCCGCAACTCAGGGAACAGCCCTGACTAGGAATCGAACCGCGATCTCCTGGTCCACAGGTCGATGCTCAACCCGGAGCCACGCCGGCCGGGCCTCGCTTTCCTTTGATGCCCGGCACCTGGCAAAGTCCCTGCCACAAGTCCAGGGCTCCGTGGCTCCGTGGTAAGTGGGTGGGCACACAGGGTGGAGCAGGGAGGAGGGGTAAGCTGGGTTGTGTTAGTTCTCGTTTGTCACTGTCGTACGTGTTCATCTGACGTGTCCTTTTCCAGAGGAACAACCATCAGCCTATTTCTGCCCGCCCCCGGGCAGAACAAACCAAAGAAGCTCCCAGTACAGACTCACCTGTGTTTCATCCCAACTTCCTGTAAGAAATCAGGGAGGAAAAGAGGGCGTGGGACAAGGGTGGGTCCCCTGCAGGCACCATATGGGAGGGAGTATTGGGAGAGGGGGGAGAGAGGCATCCAAATAGCCTCACCCCCAAATGCAGTGGCAATGTCACCAACCCCTTTTACCAACCCCATAAGATTGTACGCCCATTTAAATGTCGCCGCCCGCCACAAGCTCCCTTTCTTTCTCTTTTTTTCTCTTTCTCTCTTTCTCTTTCTTTCCTTCTTTCCTTCTTTCCTTCTTTCTTTCTTTCTTTTTCTTTCTTTTCTTTTCTTTTTCTGTTTGGCAGCCAGGCAGGGCAGAATTCTCACACCTGGGGTAAACCCTGAGAGGGGAGACCAAGCCCCGCCCCCTGGTGGCCAGGTGCGGCGCGCTCAGAGAAATGGGGTCAGGGACCCAGTGGTGGGCTGGGGCTGGGTGCAGAGCGGCGGGGAGCTCTCCCCGTGCCCGCCGGCACCTGGGCTGGCGGCAGAGAAAGATTTCTTTGTCGTCAGAACCCCCTGGCTCACCCCGAGCGCGCTTCCGGCCGAAGGAAAGCCGCCTCTCCTCGGAGAAGACCGTCTGGAGGGTCCAGGGGCGTCTGTGTTTACGGCCCGGGTTTGATTAAAAGTATTATGTTCCTGGAGCCCCGCCCCCCCAAGGCCGCGGCCGCTCGGTTTAATTAGCGCGGCCGGCGGGGCTGCCGGCGGAGACAAAGCCCAGACACCCACCGCCGTGGTGGCGTCTCGCCTTTTGTTCCTGGCGGAGCGGCTGTGGTGCATTGTCCCCCGTTATTGAAATCGCGGGACCGAGAGAAAGAAAAGAGAATGGCTGTGGCCTCGGACTGGGTCCCCCCACGTCCAAACAGGAGAGGAAGAGGGGGGAGGAGGAGGGGAGGGAGGGAGGGAGAGAGGGCGGAACGCTAGCCTTGTTGAGTCGGATCAAGAGAAGACACCCATTTTGCACAAAAGCATGGGGCACCCTACAACCACCCCCGTTTCCAGCAGGGTCCCCGGGACGGAGCACTCCATGAGTGCACAGGTCCCACCCGCTCTCGGTCAGCATCGCGCCCGCCCCAGGACAGAGCCTGGCTCCCTCGGCCACTCGCGAGCCTCCTGTCCATCGGACCTGCTGCGGACGGAGGCAGGCCAGGCCGCCGGTTCCCCGGGCCGGCACCCGCACGCTCTGACTCTGAGCAGGGCCCTTGCCGGCCAGCGGGACCAGCTCCGGGGTGGAGAGAAAGGCAGTGCCTGTTGCCACACTGCCAAGCCCTTTCTCCCTCACAAATCAAATGAGAGAGGACAGAGAGAGAGAGAGAAAGAGAGAAAGAGGAGAGAGAAAGAGGAGAGAGAGAGAGAGAGAGAGAGAGAGAGAGAGAGAGAGAGAGAGAGAGATGGCAATCACACCCTCGGAGGAGCAGGGTGGGGCACAGGGAAGCAGGAAGCACGGGCAGAGGCAGCAATGCCGTGGTCGGAGGGGGACACGACCACCACGCGCTGTGCGCCCCCCAGAGCTGTGAGTGCGGTGCCTGGACTCCGGGGGCCGTCAGCACTGTGTGCGGTGCCTGGGGCCCACAGAGGGCAAAGGTCACCGCTGGGCAGGGCTGCAGGGCGTCCATTCCCGGCCCGGGCTGCAGGCTCCATCCCCAGCGTGGGGCGTGCAAGAGGCAGTGGATCATGATTCTCTCTCATCATCAATGTTTCTCTCTCTCCACCCCTCTGTCCTCTCTGAAATCCATAAAAAATATTTTTTAAAAAAAGAAGAAGGACCCCTCCGGTCAAGGAGTCTCCCACCGTCTGGCTCCAGAGAAACTTCCCCCACGTAGTGTCCCCCACGGTCCATGCCAGGCGGACGGGTCCCTAAGTGCCACCCGGTGAGGTGAGCACCCAGAGGAGGCAGAGGGCTGCACCATCTCACCCAGCACAGGCCCTCTGAGGCGCAGGGCGCTGGAGAGGGAAGGAAAGGCAGGAAGGAAGCCAGCTGGACAGGGATGCAAGTGTGCAAACAGGCATGTGAACAGGTGTGCGAACAGGTGTGTGAACAGGGGTGGCAAGTGTAAAGACCGGTGTACAGACAGGTATACAGACAGGTGAACAGACAGGTGTACAGACAGGTGTACAGACAGGTGAGTGAACAGGGGCGGCAGGTGTGCGGTGGGCGGAGCTCACCTTGGTCCCAATGGTGCTCGTGACCTGAGAGTGGGCAGCCGGGCGGGAGGTGCGGACACAGGTGTCCCTGGACGCCCACGACCGATGCCGGCCACCGGGGGCTCGTGGTTTCATCTGTGATCTGACCTCTGTGCCGTGGAGCAGCGTTTCTCAGGGAGGCGGGTGACCCCGGACCGGCGACCTGCCTGCCCAGCTCACAGGCGACAGCATGGACCCGCCCCGCCCCTCACCCCCGTCCCTGCCGCGTATCCTGTGCCGATCTGTACAAAGCCGAGCGAGGCGGGGCGGGGGCCCCGGTGCCGGTGTTTCTTAAAAGCGATGACATTTCTCAGGGGGCCGGTTGCTATGGCAGGCTGTGCCCCGTGGCATTTGGAGAATGGGAGAGCCAGCAGGAATGTGAGGCCACGGCGGCACTGCCCGCGCCGGGAGCTGGAGCCCCCTGAAGAGGCAGGAGGGGGACATCGGGCCGGGAGGGGAGGGGGACGTCGGGCCGGGAGCGGCTGGCCTGGCCCGGACCCCCTCGGCCGCCTCTCACTGGGGTCTTTAGGAGCCGCATCTCCTTCCAGGAGAACAAGGTGACTGTCCCCTTGTCCCCAGGGATCAAAAATGACCATAAACTCCCCGAGAGGACTTGCCCCCCAGCGTGGAGGAGCCTCGGGGTGTCGGCCCTGGTGTGTCTGGAGCGTGTCACAGGGCAAAGGGGAGGGGTGCTCAGCGTGTAAAGGCAGAGACGGGGGAAAGAATGCATCTCCCCTAAGAAGAGGGGAACCAGCCCTGGCTGGTGTTGCTCAATGGGTAGAGCACCACCCTGCAGACTGAAGGGTCCCGGGTTCGATTCCAGTCAAGGGCACAGGCCCGGGTTGCGGGCTCGATCCCAGTGGGGGGCGTGCAGGAAGCTGCCGGCCCATGATTCTCATCATGGATGTTTCCCTCTCTCCCTCTCCCCTCCTCTCTGAAATCAATACCAATACATTTTTTTTTTAATTTAAAGAGAGGAACCAGATTTCATATGTGCCAGTATATGCCGACATAGAGAGATGTCACAAGCGTGTAACATAGGTATATTGTATGTGTGTTACATAACGAGGTGGGTAAATACACTGTCTCCTCATGATGCATGTGCTTAAATAGTCCCGAGCATTTGTCACGTGTCATGCGCTGAGCCGGGCACCGAAGAAACCGCCGGAAACCGTTCACGGAGGCGGCGCTGCCGGAGGGGAGGGCACAGGCAGGCAAGGGCCTGGTCTCAGACCACCCGCTCCTCCCCGGGCCTCCGTGTTCTTCCACAGGACACGTTCTCACAGCCACGTGACACTCCGTGGCGTGGGCTCCGCTAACCTAGCCAACTAGCCTCCCGTGGTTTGGCGCTGAGGTCTTTCCACATGTGGAGGGGTGCACAAATGCATACGTGTCCGTTCATGAATATCTTCTCTTTTGGATACATTCTTGTTGATTTCAGAAAGGACGGAGAGGGGAAGATGGAAACATCCATGATGAGAGGGAATCGTGGATCGGCTGCCTTCTGCACACCCCACCCTGGGGATCGAGTCCGCAGCCCCGGGCCTGTGCCCAAAGCCTGACCACAGAGCCACGCCCGCCGGGCCACTCATGAATATTTTCTTGGGATACAAGCAAAGAGGTGGAAGGGTTGCGTCAATGTGCGTGAACATTGCTAAGGGTGTCCCCTGTGGGCAGGAGGCTCCAAACCTAAACATCTCGGCGTTCAGCCACGATACGTGGTTACATGGGTAGCACAGGTGTCCTGAACACCTTCCTCCGACACCAGGTATGTTAACCCTACATTTCCACATACTCTGTGGTCCACAGGGAACCCGGAAGATAGTTAGGAAAAAACAATTGGACGAAAATGACATATAGCATATCACACGAGTGGGATGTGGATCAAGAAGTGTTTAGAGCCGAAACCGGTGTGGCTCAGTGGATAGAGCGTCAGCCTGTGGACTGAAGGGTTATGGATTCTTTTTCCAGTCAAGGACATGTACCTTGGTTGCAGGCACATCCCCTGTAAGGGATGTGCAAGAGACAGCCGATCAATGATTCTCTCTCATTGATGTTTCTGACTATTCCTCTCTCTTCCTCTTCCTCTCTGTAAGAAATCAATATATATATTGATCAGTATATACATATATCAATGTGTATATATCTATAAATATATCTATAAATATATCTATATATATCTATATATATATCTATATATATATGAAGTGCTTAGAGAGACAGTTACAATGTTAAAGGCTTATATTTTCAGAAAGAAACGTCTCATATCAATAAGCCGGTCGTTCGCCTTTAAAAAAGAAAAAAAAACGGAAGAAGAGGAAAATAAACTCACAGCAGCTAGAAGGAAAGGGACGGTAATCATCAGGGTGGAGATCAATGGAATTAAAAACAGAAAAATAGAGAAATCGATGAAAGCCAAAGTTGGTTCTTTGGAAATATCAATAAAATCGACAAACCTATAACCAGACTCTCAGGGAAATGGAAAAGACACAAATTAGCCTCATTAGGGGTAAAAGGGAGGACATCGGTGCGGACGACACGGACACCACGACGTGTGACAGGGGTGGGGGGTGGGGGGGACGTCTCGCTGAGGGGACACCGTGAGCAGCTCTGCCCCGTGGACTCAACAGCACAGAGGACACGGCTTGCTTTCTCAAAAGCCACAAGCCACGAAACTGAGAGATTTTAAACCCTTCTGAAAGGAAAAAACACAGCAAAACCAAAAGCCTCTAAGCCCAGAGAGGTTCCCCAATGAATTCTACCAAATCAGTGGTCGGCAAACTCATCCGTTCACAGAGCCAAATACCAACAGGACCACAATTGACATGTCTTTGGAGAGCCACATTGTTTAAACTTAAACTTCTTCTAACGCCACTTCTTCAACACAGACTCGCCCGGGCCGTGGTGTTTTGTGGAAGAGCCACGCTCCAGGGGCCAGAGAGCCGCAGTGTGGCTGGCTCTCAGTAAGGGTCTGCTGGAGAAAGGAATGCGTGGGAGCACCACGGGGGCCTGGACCCTCACGGACACGGGGAAACAGAGCCCACTCCCCACGCACCCCCGGGGCACCCGCACCGCCAGCCCAGGCTCGCTGCGCACGGCTGTGCCCACAGGGCGCCCGGAGGCTGCGGCGCCAAGGGCACGGCTGCCGTCCTCGGGGCCGTCTGCTCCCCGCGGAGGAAGAGGCAGAGGGACAAATAGGATTAGCGGTGCTGCCAGATGCTCTCCGCAGAGCCGCGTCCCGGTGAGAATCCCGGCCCCGGCCCCCTGGCTGGTGCTGGAGGCGGCGGGTGTCAGGGGAAGACGGGTACGAGCCAGGGGTTTTCGGGGCACTGTCTCCCCAAAAGACCGAGGACCCCACACTAGACAGTGCGGCCACCCCGCCCTCGTCCCCACCCACCGCCGCAGACCACCCATCCCAGCAGGCGGCCCGGCCCCCCACCACCCCAAACCCGGGCCCCGGGCCCCGGGCCCGGCACAGGGGCTGCTCAGGTCTCCGCAGAGGGCACACTCGCCCCGCCAAGCGGAGGCCTCGGCCCCAGCGCTCCTGCCGAGCCCAGGGGACCCTCGGGCTGGACACAGGAGCCGGTGCGGACGGCGTGCCCGCAGCAGCAATCTGTTTTCATATCCGTGACCCGCACGCCCACGCAGATCAATGCGGACGAGGCGCCCCGCGGCGAGTTTAATAAGGAAGCGGCCCGAGGGGAGACGGGGAGCGGAGGGCCGCAGGTGCGCCGGGCTGCAGGCGGGGTGGGGGGTGGGGGCTGAGGGGGGCTCCCGGCCTCCCCGGCATAATGAAGGAGAGGCCGCCCCAGCCCCGAAGGGGAGGCAGGCGCAGAGCGGCGGGAGCTTCTGGCAGTTTCTGGCCCGGCCCTCCTGCCCTGGCCCAATCCACAGGGCCAGTCTTCCTTCTCTGGTGGCTGTTCTCCCTTCCGCTTCCCGGTGGTGTGCGGTGCCGGCTCCCCGTGCTGGGGGGCGGGGGGGAGGGGGACCTCCTCGGACCTGGGAGCCATCAGTCCTGACCTGGGAGCCATCAGCCCTGGACCCGGGAGCCAGCAGCCCTGGAACGCAGCCCTCTCATTCAGACCTGCCCGCTCACATGGAAAGGCTGACCACCTTGTAGCCGGACCAGGACCCCCACCCCGGCCTGCAGAGCCCACTTCCCCGGGCCTGTGACCCTGGTCCCAGCCCATCCTCGTCCCACCCCTGGGAGCAGCTGGCTCATGGGGGTGGGGGGCCGAGCAGATGTGTGTGGGCACCTGCTGCTCCCCGCTGCCGGCAGGACTGGGGTAAGCGCCCACATAGGAGGAGTCCATCCTGTTGTCCATCGAGTCCTCCTGCAGCGACGGGCCGGGTTGTCTGGTTCCGACACCACCCCGAGGCCTGAGGGGGGGCAGGTTTCGGAACTGGCGCGGCTCCCGGATGGGGAGGGAGGGCCGCGTGCTGGCTGGCTTCTCCCCGGTGCTCTGGCGCGCGGCCAGGGCCCCATCATGGAGAGCCGGCTTGCGCCTCAGCAGGGCGGCCATCCATCTCCCTGAAAGGAATCGTGAGGCCCGAGACCGCGTTCCTCAGTGAGCAGACTGTAAAGGAGGCCGTGGCCGTGGCTGTGACCGTGGCCATGGCTGTGGCCGTGACCTTGAGGGAGCAAGGCCGCACGGAACTGCTCCCTGTGGTTCCGGAGCTCCCCGGCCGGCTCCCCAGGGGCACGTCCAGAACTGCCCTTCGCCCCAGGACGCCAGGGCGCCCCCTCTCTGCCGGGTCCTGCTGCCGGCGGGCTGGGTTTCCCCCACGAGAGACGGCTCAAGGGCGCGGCGTCCTCAGCTGTCACCCGCGGTCCCCGCTCCCGCGGCGGCGGCCCTGATTGCCTGTGACAGCCGGGCGCCGTGTGCCGCGGAGATCCCCCCAAATCGGATTTCGATGTCTGGCTGGTCTAATCAACTTTCTGGAAAGTTCAGCATTTTTCTTCCGTCACCTTCAGATCTCAGCATGAACTCCAGAAACTAGTGGGAGTGAGGGAGTCTTTCAAAGGACTCCAGTATATATAATCAATAATATCTTGTTTTTTTAGTATTGATTGCAGAGAGGAGGTGGGAGGGAGGGAGTGATAGAAAGAATCCATAGTGAGAGAGAATCATGGACCAGCTGCCTCCTGCACGCCCCCTACTGGGGATGGAGCCTGCAACCCGGGCCTGTGCCCTGACCGGGAATGGAACCGTGACCTCCTGGTTCAATGGGGTGACGCTCGAACCACTGAACAACACGGGCCAGGCTCTCTCAGTATCTAAAGAGCACGGCTCCAGGGGAGAGGACCTTGCTCCCGGAGAAAGGGGACGAGGAGACAGCTGCGGAGAGGAGTCAAACGCACACGCACCCCCTCACGGCCTTTCCCGGCGTTTCCGATGCTAATGCGCGGCAAGCCTTGCTGCCTCCTGCCCTAAAAATAGGCTTGTCCGGCTCCCAGCTCCCGGCCAATTAGTCCAGGCAGACAGGAGGTTGAGTGTGTGCGAGGGGACGTGTCAGACCCTGTGAAAGGGGCACCACGGCAACGGGGCGCCCCCAGGCCCGCCCCCTCGTCTGCACGGCTGACAGGGCAGCAATTAGCGGCCGCGGCCTTTGTCAGGCCCCGGCAGTGCACACGCCGCTGGGAGGCGGTCTCCGGGAGACGGCGGGCCCGGGACTCGCCGCGGTAACGCCGAGGGCCGCTCTCTGAGCCGCAGCCCCGCGTGCCCTGCCTGCCATCTCCGAGGTCCCTCCCTCCTGTCCCACCCACCGTCCCCCAGACAAGGCCCTGGGACCCCGGGCTTTGGGGACCGCCTCCCGCTCATATCCGGTTCCCAGGGCCACACGCACACACACACACACACACACACACACACACACACGCATGCACACATATACACACACATGCACACATACACACAGGCACGCTAATACATGTATACACATACACATGGGTGCACATATGCACGCACACTCACTCACACACTCACACACACACACAAACGCACGCGCGTGTTCTCCCCGGTCCTGGGCGCTGCGAGTCCAGGTCAGGCGTCCCAGCTGACTCCCCGAGGCCCCGTCCTTGGCGGGTAGGCCTGTGTCTTCACTCGGTCTCCCTTCTGGGTCCCGATCCCCCCTTTGTCCAGGACGTTGGTCCCATCGATTAGGACCCGCCCTACGCCCCGCCAATGGGGGGCTCAGGGGTTGAGCATCTGCCTAGGAACCAGGAGGTCACGGTTCGATTCCGGGGCAGGGCACAGGCCTGGGTTGGGGCTCCATTCCCAGGGGGGAGCATGCAGGAGGCAGCCGATCCATGATTCTCTCTCATCAGTGATGTTTCTCTCTCTTCCTCTGTCTTTCTCCCTGAAATCAATAAAAATACATATTTTAAGAGACCCACCCTAAGGCCCCGTTTTAACTGAACTGCCTCTCGAAGGACCCTATCTATCTTGAACCATTCTGGGGTCGGGCTTCCACATGGCGGGGGGGGGGGGGCCACAGTCAAACCCACAGCAGGCCAAGGATGGCTCTGCCCTCAGGAAGCCCGAGGGCGGCCCCCACGCTCTCCACCTGCACCCCCCGCCCGTCTCCCTCCTCCCCTGCGTAGCCTGCCCTGGCCCAGCCCTGGCCCCTCCGCCAGGAAGCCCTTTGGGCTGCTCCAGCCCACAGAGTCTGGAAAGTCACTTTGACCCACACCTGCCTCTTACCACGGGAACGCCACGGTCCCCGAGAGGAACTCGCTGGCCGTGGCCACACTGCCGGCCCCTTTCCTCTCTCTCTAAAATCAATAAAAACTTATTTTTAAAATTTGGGGTGAGTGTCCAGGCTGGTCCATCAAACACGTCACTTTCCCACCGAACCCCCTCCAGACGGCTCCCCGAAAGCACCGGAGGCTCCGGCTCTGACGGGGGGGTCTCGGGTTGCTCTTCCTCGCCTCTCGCTCCCTCGCTCGCTGCGCCCGCTCCTTCTGCTCCTGCCCCTCACCAGACGGCCCCGCCCGGGCCTCCGCAAACGCTCCCTCTCCACGGCCTCCTCGCTGCTGAGGCTTTGCTTACAGGTGACAGCGCACTTCCCCGGGGGCTGTGAGCGCTGACAGCGCGGCCTCCGCGCCTTCCAGATCACAGCGTCTGCGTCGCCCGACAGTCCCTGGAGGAAGAAAAAGAAGCTGGGAGGACTGGCACGTCCTGATTCCAAAGCTTCCTACAGACCGAGGGAGCCACATAGCGGGGTGCTGGCACACAGTCAGACCACAGACCAACGGAATAGAAACAAGAACCCGGGAATAAACGCATGCAAAGGATTTTTTAAAAGGGGGGGGGGTAATGGGGGTGCTTCCATGAAGCTGACCTTTTCGTACGTCTGATGCCCCAAACAAGAGCTATCTGGGCGTGGAGGGTTCTTGTTCCTTCGTTCATTAGGCAAACATTGGTGCGCCAGCCGCTCCGGCCGGCTGTCCCGGGGCCTGGGGGAGTCTGGGGTGAACACCTAAGGGAGGAGGTAGACCGACTCGGCAGGCGGCGGCGCCGCGGTGTTCATCGCCTATCCGTGGAGGAGACGGCGTTCTCTGACAACACCGTCCTCAGGGAAGGTCCTCAGGACCCACTGGCGGTCTTTCTAAATGTCACACTTACACACACACACTCACACACTCTCACACTCTCACGCGCAAGCACGCACACACACGAGAATGGATCACGCTGTGTCACCTGTGTGGCAGAGAGGGAGGTGGGAGGGGAAGGCGGGAAGGAAGGAGATGGGCAGACACACTCGCTCCCGTATCACCCACCCTCTCTCTGGAGGAGGACTCCTAGCCAGGTGACGTGATGGCGGCCTCTGGGCGGAGGGCACATCTCCAGATTGAGGAGCGTTTTCAGCACAGACCCTTTGACGCTGCTTTTTAATCTATGTCTTTATTGGTGTCAGAGAGGAAGGGAGAGGGAGAGAGAAACATCCATAATGAGAGAGAATCACGGACCGGCTGCCTCCTGCACGCCCCCGACTGGGGATGGGGCCTGCAACCCGGGCCTGTGCCCTGACCCGGAATCAGACCGAGACCTCCGGGTTCACAGGTTGACGCTCAATGAGTGAGCCACATGGGGGCCAGACTGTCTTTTTGATTGTTTTAAGATATAATTTTATTGTTTTCAGAGGGGGGGGGAGAGACGGAAACATCAGTGATGAGAGAGAATCATGAATCGGCTGCCCTCTGCACGCCCCCTACTGAGGATGTGCCCTTGGCCGGAATCGAACCCGGGACCCTTCTGTCTGCCGACCAACACGCTGTCCACTGAGCCAAGCCGGCCGGGGCTTTATACAGCCTCTGTGTGTTGTTCCCTATCTCTCCTTCCAAAAAAACAAAACGTCTTAAAAAGAAACAGAAGCAGGAAAACTCAAGCTCAGGAAGGAGACGCAGCCCGGCCCTCCTCCGATGAGTGGACGAGGGGGCCAAGGCGGGGGGGGGGGGCATTCACATGGCCTCTGGGCTCCGGCGACGAGGCCAGCCTGGGCTCAGACGCAGGACAGACAGACACCCTGCAGGTGTTTCGACTGACAGCATCTAGCTGTCAACACCAAACTCCGGCCCCGAGAAAGGTTCCCAGGTCTGGGGCAACCTTGTAGGGACAGTGAAGGGCTGACGCCAGACTCTCCCAGGAGAAATGGCACCCCCCACACCCCACTCCCCAGCCCCCGAACGGAGCTTGGCTCTCCCGCAAACGTCAGCCCAGGGAGGAGCCGGCAGACACCGCTGCTTCGTTAGCACCGTGACCTTCCGCCCGCCCCAGCGGCGCAGGGAGCGAGGGGAGGCCTCCCGCCCGGAGTCCGCAGTGGCGTGGTCTTCTGAGCGCGGTCCTCATTTCTGTCCGGGTGAGAGAAAACGTCTGCACCCCCCTCCCGCCCCAGCCTCTCAGCGCGAGCCTTCCTTTAAGAGAGACAAGGTCCTTGCTGACATCTCTCTTTCGAGAGTTCCATCAAAATCCTGCACCTGCCCGGTGTCCTCTCCTTGGCCACCGGTTACCACGGAAACGAGATACTATGGCAACACAGGAAGGAGAGGAAGAGGCATCCCGGGCCCTTCCTCACTCGCGCTCTCCTCTCTCCTGGAATCCGGGCAGCTCCCAGGGCCGAGAACGTGGGTTCTCAGCTGCCGGGGTGGGGGTGGGGGGCAGAACACACACGTGGGGGCGCTGACCCAGAGCACCCCACTCTCCCACCTGAAGGCTGGTGCCCCCCCAGGCCCCCGGCCCCTCCCGCTCTGGAACCTAGGACACAATGTCCTCAATGCGAGATGGGAAAGACACAAAGATGTTTATTCAAGTGAGGGAGCAAGATCAGCAGGCCACCTGGCCAGCGTGGCCATGATTGAGCGCCAACCTCTGACCTAGGAGGTCAGGGTTCGATTCCCGGTCAGGGCACGTGCCCGGGTGGCGGGCTCCATCCCCAGTGGGGGGCGTGCAGGAGGCAGAGGATCCAAGGTTCTCTCTCATCACGGATGGTTCTCTCTGCCCCACCCCCTTCCTCTCTGAAATCAATAAAAACCCATTTAAACAAAAAGATATGCGAAGCCCGAACACAGCGCGCAGCTCCCGTGCACGACCACATCGCCGCCTGTCTGCGCCACCGCCAGCGCGGCCGGACCGGTCTCTCGTTTCGCCCGCCTCTCTGCTCCCCATTCAGCCCCTGACCATCAGTCCCTGCTCCTCCCACGCCCTCCGCCGGGGTGTCTGTGGTACCCACCCGCCCCCTGAGGCCTCCCTCCTCCGACGGCCGCCCCTGTGGCTCTCAGGACGGAGCTGCGGGGAGAAAGGGTCCCGGGGCCCCAAGGGGCCTCGGGCGAGAGGAACCGGACCTCCGTCCGCCTGGAGGATGTCCCAGCACCGGCCACCGTGGCGAGTGCACTGCCGTCTGCGGTAACCCCAGGCGGTGCCTGCGGCCCGGAGACCTGTCCTTGCGCCCGCATTCACCCCCAGCCGGGGCTGCAGGGAAGGGGGAAGAAGCCAGGCCATCGGGCCGCGGCGAGGCCTGACGCTCCCCCGGTGGGCAGGTTGGGGAGCCGGGGAAGCCCCTCTGAGAGGCCGGGCTGCCCTCCACCTGCGGACGGACAGGTGTCCCCTCTGAGAGGGGGACATCCAGACACAGGTGTCCCCCGGGGTGGGCTCTGGCCAAGCCGCCAGTTCCAGAAAGGCCTCTCCTCGCCAGAGCGGCTGCATGTGCCTCCTGTTCCTCGCAAGGCACCCAACACATGACCGGCCATTCCTTCTAGAAGAGACCCCGGCGTGCTGCACCAGACACAGCGGCCCGGCCCAGCTGCCCCGGGAAAGACGGGGGCAGGCCCTCCCGGCGCCTGGCTGACAGCGAGCCAGACTGGGGCGGGCGGTTTCCAAACAAGAATTGAACGTTTGTCACTTTTGCCGTTTAATTGCGACCCAAGGGGGTCGCTAACGCTGCGCATTCTGTCGGCCGCGCCCGCTTAATTCCGCTATTAAAGAGTCGAGATTGCCATGCAGTTACCGAGGAGCGAGCGTTTCAGCCTCGACGGATAACATTTTTTAAAAATAATAAGGGTCTGCGATGCGTGGATCCCGTCTCCCTGCCCGTCCTGGAAGAAAAACATTTTAATTATCTGTGGGCACGTCCGGCCCTCGGAGCGAACGGCCGACCTCCTCCGAGATGGATGGGCGGTGGGCGCGCCGGGGAGGAGCCGGCGGAGCGTTACGAGTGCATGTGCGGGGCCGGGCGCCTTGTCAGAACTCTCCGGATGTGCTGCTTAATGGCCACTTGGCGCCTAATTAGAGCGAGACCGCGGCGCTGCCTCCACACCCGGGGTGCAGGCCGTGTCCCCTCCCCGCGCTCCCCCTCCACTTGGCACCGCTTCCCCCTGTCAGACCCCCCCACCTCGGGTACCGGCCCGGTCTGACCGGCAGCTGCCCAGGACGGCCCACCGCTTGTGCGTTATTTCTTTGTTATCAGGATGATTAGTATTATTTTAAGTCCTCCCCTGAGGATATTTTCCCACGGATTAGAGAGAGGGGAAGGGAAGGAGGGGGGGGGGAGAGAAACATGGATGTGTATGAGGTGGACCGGGTCCTGGGCTGGGGACGAGCCTGCAACCGAGGTTCATGCCTTTGACTGGAATCGAACCCGAGACTTAGGTCTACAGGCCCACGCTCTGTCCACTGAGCCATGCGGTCCAGGGCCTTGCTGGGAGTTTGGACGCCTGGAGGGGGGGTCAGGCTCCGCTGCAGAGGTGTGGCCGAGTCAGAGGCTGGGCAAAGGCCTCCTCTCGGCCTCCACGGCTCTCCTCTGACCTTCTAACGGGTCACCCCACCCCACGCACCTCTACATCCCCAGCTGGGCCGCCCCAGCTCCAGTTCCCTGCCACAGAGACGCCGTAAACCACCCCACCGTCCCCGCCACCTACCCACATGCCCCCGCTTCCCAGAAGCCTCCGGGGCTGCTCAGCCACCCCTGTCCCTCCGCTCCTGGTGGACGCCTCTGCCCAAAGCGCCGGCACAGACAGAGGAGGGACAGGTAACCCGAAGGAGAGGTCGGCCCAGGGGTGGGCTCCCTGGCTCAGGAGGGGCCCTGGGGTGAAGCTCTCCTCCTGGGGCCCCAAGACCCCCTGAGGCTGGGGCTGGGGCTGTGCTTCCAGGGGTACCCAGGGCCCTCGGCAAACCGTCTCCTTCGCCCCGGGATCAGGGAGCCCCGGACTGGTCCCTCCTCCCGCCATCGGTCCCCCGTCCGGCCGCTCGCTCCCACGCAGGCCCTCCATCCGGCTCCCCTCCTCCAGGGGAGGAAAACAGAAAGTTCTGGAAGTGCCCTCAACCACTCGCAGCTGGGGACAGAGTCCATGGGAGCTGGGGAGAAGGAAGGAGCTGGCCACGCTGATTACATTGTCCTTGGCAACCGCACGTCCCCGCGGGCGGGTCGATACCGAGGCCTCCCTGGGACGCAGGCCCCTGACTCGCGCGGGGAAATCTATATCCTTCTCAGGACAGCATGTCCCCTCCCGTCTGCCACGTCCCCTCCCGCCTGCGGGCAGCTCAGGGGACACGGACCAGCTGGAAGGGGGCAGAGCCCGTGCCCCCAGCCTGGCAGCCTGCTAGGCGACGTGGCGTTTCCCCTGCCACACGGCCCCCCGGCACCCCACGCCAGTGCCTCTCGGCCCCAGGACTGCGGCCCCCTCCAAACTGAGGGGGACGTTTGCTTCATTCTCACTCCCTCCCAAGGCCCACAGCACGGACAGCCGGCACCTAGCGGGCCGCTCCCCGTGCCAGGCCACCAGCATCCACGCATCTCATCCTCACACAGCGCCCCGCAGCTCAGAGCGGATGGCACTCACGTGGCCTCCGGTCAGCCGGAGGGCCTGATCTCAGAGCAGAGAAGTGGTTCCCTCGCCCGAAGCCACGGAGCTCCTCCGTGGCACCCGCCGTGGGCGGGGCAGTGGGAGAAAGCATGTTTGTGAGACCCCGGGGAGGGGCCTCAGCCTGCGAGGGGTGGGCTGACGGCGGACAGGCAGGGCCGGGGAGGACGTCTCAGGCAGAGAACGGGGTGAGGACACGAGGTCACAGGGGCCCCCGGAAAGTCATGTGACAGGGCTCCGCCCAGATGCCAAAGAGAGGGTGCCCTCGCCTTGGCCACGGCCGAAAAGGGCCCGGCCACCGTCTCATTTGCTGCCTCCTCCGTTTTTTATCTTCATTGTTGGGTAGAGAATAGGTGTCCGTCCCCCTGCTCCCCCCACGGCTCCCCTCCATCTGGGCCCCGCCCGTCCCAGGCCTCCCCCGCCCCATCCTCCGTGCCCACAGGAATGCACGCGTGCAAGTACACGCTGTGGCCCGTTCCCCCTGCCTCCCCAGCCCGGCCGCCTGGAGGACACGGAGCCAGAGGCGTGGGGACATGGGACGCCCGTTTTGTTGGTGGGAAGACTGAGGCCTGGACACCCAGGGACTTGCTCGGGCACCAGCGGGGGAGGGAGGTTGGGGTTCAAACCCTGTTAAGCAACATTGGCATTTCCAGCGGTCACAGCTTCGGGGTGACACCCGCTGCCCTCGGCCCCCGAGCCCAGGGTCCCACGGCCCCTCCCACGGAGTGTCCGTGAGGCCGACTACAGAGACTCCTTCTGCGGTGCGGCTGGCAGCACTGGGGACGGCCAGGCTGCTCTGGAGAGACGCCCCGAGATCCGGGGGGGGGGGGGGGGGACAGGAGGGAAGGCTCTAGCTGTGTTTTCCCGGCGGCGGCGGCGTCTGGCCCGCCAGCACAAGGAAGAATGCAGGCCTCCGAGGGGGCGAGGGCTGGAGTGAGAGCAGCGGCGCCGAGGCTGCGGCAGACAATGTGGACAGCGGGTCGCTGCTCTCCGATGTGCCAGCCAGGCCCTGATCCGGTCTGCCGCCGCTGTCTTTGTCGTTGTGGACGGAGAACAAAGAGGGCGGATTGGATAGCCCCCCGCCGGCCGCGGGACGGGAGGCTGAGACTCGGCTCCGTGGACGCCGGGCCTGCGGAGGTCGGGGGTTCGCGGTGTCCGGAGACGGCCCTGCACGGCTCCCTCACCGGCGGCTGGCCGAAAGGGCCGCCGGGCGGGGGGCGTCCCCGCGGGGGTGTTTCCATCTCCGCCCCGTTGTGCGGCCAAATAAAGCCACGACGGTCAGCGGCGGCTTCAATCGCGCCCTGGCGCTCACAGATAATGCGGAGGCGCCGGGGCCCTGCCTCCCAGGGCCCGGCCTCCGCTGCCTCCGCCATCAGTCACTGCCGGCCGCCGGGGGCCCCCTCACGCCTCCCCGATCGGGCTCCGGCGTCTCGGAAGATATTGCCGGGATTTATTTATCTAATCGCGTTAGGGAGGCGGAGAGTTATGGTGCGGTCAGCATTCTCCCCGCGCCCTCCCCGCGCGCCCTTTGTCTGAGGCTCTGCTCCGAGGGCTAATGCGATCACACGCTACCTGGCAGAGAGTAATCCGCAAAGAATGAAACCCCTTCCCTGCTGCGCTGTCCACTCAGCCACCCATCTCCTGAAGCCCAGGGCTGGCGTCCACCCAGCAGCCACCGACTTGATGACACCCGCATGGGAGCACACACACACTCACACACATGTACACACAAGTACTCACACACATACACATGCGCACATGCATGTACACACAGAGACAAACACACATGTATCCACACACGTACACACACACACACACTTTCAATGCCGCTCTCCCAGGTCCTGAAGGCAGCCATCTTCCAGGGGAACGGGGGAACGCTGCCTCTCGCTGGGAGCACCAGCCCTTCAGAAATCTCTGGGTCCTGGGTCGGCAAACTCATTCGTCACCAGAGCCAGATGTCAACAGGACAACGGTGGACACTTCTTTGGAGAGCCCCATTTTTTAAACTTAAACTTCTTCTAACGCCACTTCTTCAACATAGACTCGCCCAAGCTGTGGTGTTTTGTGGAAGAGCCACACTCAGGGGGCCAAAGAGCTGCCTGTGGCTTGAGAGCCGCAGTTTGCCGACCACAGCTCTGGTGAAAGCAAACACACTGAATGTGAATCACAACTGAACACGGGGCTGCCTCCCCTCGGGGCCTGCGTGTGGGTTTGGGGGAGGGGGGGTCGTCTTACCTCGTATCTCTGCCACCGAAGGCCGAGGTCCGTGGACCAATGAGTGTGCCGACCACGGGCCTAGGCTGGCTGGCTCCTTGGCATCCCGGGCCCCTCACATCATGGCCTCACTCTCCCGTCCACTGTGGGGCGCCGCGCACTCTGGGAATGTTCTCCTCGCGGGCGCAGGGGGCATGTGATGGCACCCACAGGGAAGGGCGACCCTCCCAGGACACTGGCGGAAACACACACTGTTATACAATCCCCGACACAAGGTTCATTGGACGCCAACGTGTAGGTCAACCTGTAGACAACAGCTCAGCCTGGACTGTGGCTGCAGGACACAAGGAGAGTGTCCATAGCGGGCCGGCTGAGACACAGCTATGCAGCGATCTGATTTAGACACATTGGAGGGCTAACCCCGGAGACCAGGTAAGCGGCTGTGTCACCGTGGTCGATGGTGTGGGAGGTCAAGATGGCGACTCGCTTTGGGGGTGAGGACAGCGGCTTCCGGGGAGCTGGCCATGCTTCATTTCCTTAAAATCTATTTTTGCTGCTGTCAGAGAGGGAGAGGGAGAGGGAGATAGAGACACCGAGGATGAGAGAGAATCGTGGATTAGCTGCTTCCTGGGGATCAAGCCCACAACCGGGGCCTGTGCCCTGACTGGGAATCAAACCTCGACCTCCTGGTCCATAGGTTGATGCTCAACCCCTGAGCCAGGCCAGCCAGGTTATGCATGCTCCGTTTCTCAGTCTGGGTGCCAGTTACAAAAAGGTCCCAGCCCCCAAAGACAAAACTCTGAGTCATACATACAACCTGGGCGGCGGGAACTAGTGGGTTAGGGGAAGGGCTTCCTCGGCATCAAAGCCTCCGACGGGATGGGCATTGAGGCCGAGGCCATTGGAGACGCTCAAGTAGAGAGATCAGGAAGACACTTTGCCCAGCCCTGGCCGGTGTGGCTCAGTGGATAGAGTGTCGGCCTACGGACTGAAGGGTCCCAGGTTCAATTCGGGTCAGGGGGCATGCCCCGGTTGCAGGCTCGATCCCCAGCAGGGGGCGTGCGGGAGGCAGCCGTTCCATGATTCTCTCTCTCCCTCTCCCTTCCTCTCTGAAACCGATGTTTAAAAAAAATTTAAAAAAAAAAAAAAAAAGAATTAAAGTCAAGAGGGAAGAAAATTAGCCCACACTATTGGATCGAACGTTTCATTCACTTGCCCCCAACGCCCGGGCAAGGCCAGACCAAATGATTGCTTGGCCGTGTGCGTCCCCTGGGCCAGCGGATCCCACCCCTGATGGAAATAAAGCATTTGGACAGCACACGGCCCAGAGGAGAACACCAGGCAATTAACATTGACCTTGGGGCGAAAGTCCTGCTCCAGAGACACGGGGTCTGCGGGCAGGGCCGGTCCTCGGCCTGCCCGTCACGGAGCCCCGAGGGCGGTGGCCGTGGGCCGTTGGGGGACGGGGGGAGGGGGAGGAGGACAGCTCCGGGTTATTGGTTTGGCCAGTCCCGATGACTTACTGCCACTGCCCCCGGCCAGGGACCAGCGAGGGAGAGGATAAAAAATCATCGCATCGATCTTCCCGGCCCGCGGAGCCGGCGATGGTATTCCCAGACCCAACCTTTCCGAAATCACATTAAGTTGAGCTCCGTCTGTCCATTTGTTGAAAAATCATCTCCATCCGACGTTCCGCTCCGTGAGTGAAGGAGGCCGCGGAGCGGGGGTCCCCCGTGGCATGGGGGGACGCGGGGGCTCTCGGCGGCGTTCCGGGACCGTGGGAGCTGGGTGCCCGCACGAGGCATCCATCACCGTCGGGTGGACACGGTGAGGCGTGGGGCTGCGGCGGAGGGAGTGACAGCGGCTGCAGGACCGGACACGGTGGTCAGAAACGACAGTCCCTGCGGTGGGGGGCACCGTCCCGGAAACATCCAGAAGCCCGTTCCTCTTTCACTTCTATCAGGAGGTTTTTCTTTCCTTCACAAACAATCCGTGTGAGTGCTTTCTGGGGAGGACACATTGCGTTGAGACCGCCTCCAGGGGAGGGCGTGTCCCGAGCCCAGACCCGCCCGGATGAGGGGCTGGTGGCGGCTAGGCGGGGCTGACGGAGTACTAAGGGGTCTGTCAGTCATCCTGCCGGCCAGGATGGGTCCGATGGGCTTAGGGGAGACCACATACCGTTAACAGCTGGAGGGGAGGTGTAGGAACCCATTCCGTCTCCCGGGCCCAGAAATTCACGGCCACGCTACCCCTGAGAGCCCTGACCAGGCCGGGCCGGGCCATGCTGTCCAGGAAGCCCTACAGCGGCCCGGGGCCGCCTCTTCCCGGAAGCCTGGCTGAGGACTCGTGCCGCCCCGGTATCCCAGTCGCTCGGAGGTCGGTGCCAGGCCGGGGAGATGCCCAGGACGGCCTCTTGGGGGCCCAGGAGCCAAACTCACACCTTTCAACGTTGGGTTCCCAGTTCGTCTCGCCGCCTGAGAGGGGTGTCCCCTCGCCTGCGTGACCCCATCCTGACTCCTCTGGGGACAGGCTCAGCCCGTGTCCCCTCCCTGTGCCCAGAACACTTCCCGGGTCCCCGGCCCACACCCTCCGGCACCTTCCGAAGGCAGGCTGCAGCCTGGGGCGCCCTCCAGGGTAAGGGCTGAGCTCGTTCTGATGTGGCCGCAGTTGGAGGGCTTGGGGGAACAGAAAGGATGGCCGGAGGAAGTCATGACCCCGCCATCCTGCCGACTGTGGCGCTGCCGTTCGCAATAGCGTAGCGAATGCACATCTGCGTTGCCGCTGCCACGCCCAGCTCTGTGGCACGGTCTCATCACGTGCCTCTCCGTGTGTGTGTGTGTGTGTGTGTGTGTGTGTCTCCCCCTCTGTCACCCTGTCCTGTCCGTTCTAAAGCAGGACTAGAGCATACATGGTGCGTGCGTTGCGTGTAGCTGGCAGACGCTCTCTGCCCTCTCTCCCGTTAATAAGCTCAGGAGAAGGCTCCGGGCCGACAAGCAGACAGCTGGCCCCTTAAATTGCTTTTTCCTTCTTTGGGCTTCCGATCGATTCTAGGAGTGGGGGGCCAGTGGAACGCACCCCCAGCCCCGGGGCGGACTGTGGGCTGTTCGTGTGGGGATACCGAGGGCAGGGCACACACACACACACACACACACACGTGTGTACACACACACACACACACACACACAGGGCGTGTGCTGGCAAGAATGGGCCTTCCCCATCACGCCTCCTCCCGGCCACAAAGGCAGGGGAGAGCCGGGGAGAGAGAGTCCCATCTACTTGAATATTGCTTCCCCGCTCGCTCTTCCTGGAGGTCAGTGAACCTCCCCTCAGCTGCGTGTTCACGGGGAGCGCAGACCAAGGCGCAGAGGAGGCTCGGCCGGCACCCCGGAGCGCCCGCTGCGGGCAGCGACAGGGACGAGGCTCTTGTCCTCGGCTCCGGGCACGGGCCGGCCCCCCGCCGCCGCCGCCAACGCAGGGGCTGCTTCCTGAGACAGAGGCTCCCGCAGGCCGCGCCTCCCCGCTCGTTAGCAGGACCGGGAAACCCCGTGGTGTTCATTAAACCATTTCCGCACTGTTCAGCAACATCTTCCCTTTGAAGGCGGGCTCCGGCGGCTGCGAGGTCAGAGGACTGTGCAACCATTACCAGGAGGGTCCTCTGCCGCGCCCCTTTCGCCCCGATACCTCCGGGCGGGCGGGGATGCACATCCCCCAGACCCAGGGGCCTGGTAGGAATATTGGCCGGGGTTGTGGGCAGCCCCACGCAGTCGCCTGGCCGGGGACGGGGCCAGAGAGCCACAGCCCTGCGCACGGGAGCCCGTGACTCCCGACCCCGCCTGGGTGAGCTTTTACGACTTTCATATCCTTGAGGTTATTTAAAAGAAGATGAGATATGACAGGTGCTGGGGTTGGCAAAAGCGGCGAGTTGATTGCATTGCGGGCTGCCGGTGGGAGCCCCCCGCCCCGCCCCCGCGCCGTCAGCACATCTAGGAGTGTGGGGCTGGCTGCTGTCCTCGGCACTTCTCCCTGGCCCGCTGAGCAAACTGGGGGAGCGGACAGGTGGGGCTGGGCATGTGTTTCCTGGGACCAGCCTCTCTCTCCGGGGTCTCCAACCCCTCCCCCCCACCCCACCCCACCCCATCTCAGTGCACGGAGCTCAGACAAGCCTGACTCATCCCCACTCCTGGGCATCGGGTGATGGGCGCAGCCAAGTCTAGCCAATCGGAGCACATCTCCGGCCTGGGTGATTGCTTCAGGAATAGTCACGTGACTCCCTCTGGGCCAATGAGAGCCTTCCCTGGGGGTTTTGGAGGAGCTATGAGAGAGAGGTTCCCTCCGTGGCCGTGGCTGTAGCCAGGCATGACGTAAGCCTGTGGCCACCCTGTCTGTGGTGGGGAGAGCCTGCATCCTGGTAGAATCCAAGGTTAACAGCAGCTCGGGGCAGAGACGGACGCTGAGGACATTGTTTGACACCTACATGCAGCCCTTCCCGAAGGCCCTCTTACGGTCTTTGGCTAAACCGAGGCCATACGTGGCTTTGGAGGAAGTTATAGTGACTCGGGTCTCTGGCCACGAATGCAGCTGCCTTTTTCCTACAGCCCGAGGGGCACAGGGGATGTCCCCCTGACTGTAAGGCCTGTCCCCGAGCTCCCTACAGCTGCACCAACCCCCCGAGCATGCCATCCGCTTGTTGCTTCTCCCGAATGCAGTTCCTTAAACTCTCGTTGGCACGTGAATCAGCCCCTCAAGGTCTGCTCCTTGGGGACCAGACTAAAAATGTGAGGATGACCTGGAAGGACTCGGCGGAAGCGCTGAGCACCGTGCCTGGTTCGTGTCTGCTGGGTTCCGCTCTCACCGCGGCTGCTGCTGCTGCGTGAAGCCGGAGGAAGAGCTTGGGCCAGGAGACAATTCCCTGACACCCATCCCGTGTCCTTCCAACCGACCCAGTGTCCGACGTGAACCCCAGGTGACCCCCAGAATGATTTTAATTGTTAGGCATCATAGTAACTTTTAAAGTTGTGGAGTTATGGCAATGGAGTGCTATTTTCTGTGTATGGTCGTGGTCATCAAGTGTATTTAAAAAATAAATGTCTTGCCCTAACCGGTGTGGCTCAGTGGATAGAGCGTCAGCCTGTGGACTGAAAGGTCCCAGGTTCGATTCCAGTCAAGGGCATGTACCTTGTTTTCGAGCACATCCCCATTGAGGGGTGTGCAGGAGGCAGCTGATCAATGTTTCTCTCCCATTGATATTTCTGACTCTCTATCCCTCTCCCTTCCTCTCTGTAAAAAATCAATAAAATGTATTTTTTTTAAATAAATAAAAATAAAAAATAAATGTCTTTGGGTTCTGAATCTGAGTCACCCTTTTCAGTCCAGGATAACCCAAGCTTTATGCAGATACGGCCAAAACTGTGGTGCTGGTAGCTGATAGAAAATCCTCACACATACACATACACATACACACACACACACACACACACACACCCCGCACCACCCACCAGCCCAAGTGTCCATGCACTCGGCGTTATGGGGGGGACCCGGGCAGGAAGGAGCCCTGACCCAGAGCGCCCTCCGTAGCCACTATGGTGCCCCTGATGCTGACTCCCGGCCCCGCAGTCTCTGGATGGAGAGAGGGGGTGGTCCATGGGCTGAGAAGAGACGTGTGGCATCTACTTCACAGGGCCCCTGACCTAAGACAGCCGGGGAAATCGCTTTTCCCAAATCCAAGTTTATTGATTAAAAAGGAATACTAGCACCCCGGCTGGCGTGGCTCATTGATGGACCTTTGACCTATAAACCAGAAGGTCAGGGTTCGATTCCCAGTCAGGGCACAGGCCCAGATGGCGGGCTCCATCCCCAGTAGGGGGAGTGCAGGAGGCAGCCGATACATGACTCTCTCTCATCATGGATGTCTCTCTCTCTCTCTCTTTCTCTCTCTCTCCCCCCCCTTCCCCCTCTCCCTCCCTCTCTCTAAAATAAGTAAAAATATTTTTAAAAATAACAGTAGCACATTCAAAATATTTGGAGGACAGGAATAAAAAAGGAGACATATAAATACCACGCGCCCACTGCACTAGGGTAAATAAAGCCCGTCTCAGCGAGGGTTATTAACCGCGGGGAAGTGGGTGGTAACTGGCTGTTTCCCAGGCTCCCTCATCGCACGCGCATTTTTCATAAACGGCTTTACATCTGCCATCGCCGGCCCGCCACATCGGCTCAGTACGCTAAGGCCCACGTGGAGGCTTTTGAAACGTGTGTAATGGTGGAGTAACAGCCCTTTGAAGGTGATTGTTAGCAGACTGTTCTCCAAATGACACGTCTGTAACTATTTTCTCTCTTTTCCGCATCCAGCGCGGCGAGAGAGCCGGTCCAATTCCTGAGTAGAGGCGGCTGGGGACTGAGAAATAGAGAGACATGACACCGAGGCAGAAAGAAAAGCCGGGCCGGGTGGACCGCTGCCCCCTTCTGCTGGAGACAGTGACCCAGAGCCGACGCAGCAGGTTTATTTAATACCCCCAAACACCAGGAAGTCTCACCAAGAGGTCAAGACAAAGATGATTAGTTGCCTTCTTGAGTAGGCCCTGAGCATTCCTGGTGCCGGCCTGGATTTAGGTATCAAACCCACTTCCCCACACCAGGGATGAAGTGAAGGTCAAGCTGACAACACCCCTGCCCTTTTGGCAAGTTGTGTTCCCAGGGTGCAGCTTTGCAGAAGCCACCGGGTTCACTGACAGTAATTAAGAAATGCCCATGTGGCCGAAACCGGTTTGGCTCAGTGGTAGAGCATCGGTCTGCGGACTGAAAGGTCCCGGGTTCGATTCCGGTCAGGGGCATGTACATTGGTTGCGGGCACATCCCCGGTAGGGGGTGCGCAAGAGGCAGCTGGTTGGTGTTTCTCTCTCATCAACGTTTCTAGCTCTCTATCTCTCTCCCTTCCTCTCTATAAAAATATCAATAAAATAAATATTAAAAAAAAAAAAAAAAAAAGAAATGCCCATGTGCCTTCCCAGGGGCCCTCTACACACATTGAGCCCCATTCAGGATTTTATTTTTTTTAATATATTTTATTGATATTTTACAGAGAGGAAGGGAGAGGGATAGAGAGTTAGAAACGTCGATGAGAGAGAATCATCCATCAGCTGCCTCTTGCACACCCCCTACCAGGGATGTGCCCACAACCAAGGTACATGCCCTTGACCAGAATCGAACCCGGGACCTTTCAATCCGCAGGCCGATGCTCTACCACTGAGCCAAACCTGTTTCAGCCTGATTCGGGATTTTAAATGACGAATCACACCGTAAGCGGTATCGCCTTTTATATACTTAGAGTCGCTTCCTTCGGCTACCTGTCCAGCTAGTGGAATGACTGTATGTAAACCTATAGAAGCACATTTAAAACCATTCTTTTTACAGCATATGGACTCCAGGCGTCAGAATCAGGAGTTAGTCCCGTCGCCTGCCTTTGGGCTGTGCGACCTTGGACAACTTACACACCCTCTCTGGGTCCCGGAAGACGTGGAAGCAGAGAGACGCAGGGAGCGCCCCGACATGAGCTCCCGGGACTCCGCTCTGCGCTGGGGCCCTGCCTCTGAGCATGACCTTCGGAGGGAGAGACGGCGGCCAGTGAGTCCACCTGCTGGCCGGCGAGAGGGAGGGTCTGCCGCTGAGAGGCGGGCTGGCCACGGATCCCCTCTCTCCTCCCAGGTCCTAGGCTGGTTCACGGTTGGATTAACCGTATTAGGAACTGAGTTAAACAAGGCTTCCCTTCCCCGGGGACTTCCCACGGTGGAAATCAGATGAGGAACCATAATTCCCTCCCACCCGCAGCAACTTCATTAAAATCCCTCTTTGTACAGAGAGCAGAGCTGGCAGGGGTGGGGGGGGGGTGAGGGCTGGGGCCCGGGTGGCTGTGGGCTGGTAGGAGCTTCCGGGTCCAGGGCAGAGCACTCGTGGGTGCCAGGCGTGCACACTCACCTAATAAACAACGTGTTAAAACTAGACCATTCCTCCTGGCCTGTGAGGCTCAGTGGTTAAGCATCAACCTTTGAACCAGGAGGTCATGGATGGATTCCCAGTCAGGGCACAGGCCCGGGTTGTGGGCTTGATCCCGAGTCAGAGGAATGCAGGAGGCAGCCGATCCCTGATTCTCTCTCATCATTGATGTTTTCCTCTCTCTTTCTCCCTCTCCCTTCCTCTCTGAAACCAATAAATAAAAATATTCTATATAATAAAAGTGTAATATGCAGAATGACCATTGAGCGGGGGGGGGGGGGGGGGGGCTGGCGAGCAGGCAGCACCAGGCCAGCCAAGGCGCATGCCAGCGCGCAGAGGGAGGGAATGGCCATGGGGGGTGGCAGCAGTGACCGGCAGCGGTGGAGGGGGGATTGGGGGGCCTGCCCGGTCACCTCCAGCAGGGGGAGGCCAGACTGCAGCGTAGGGGGAGCGGGCCTAAGCCGATAGTAGGACATCCCCTAAGGACTCCCGGGCTTTGAGAGGGTGCGGGCTGGGCTGAGGGACCCCCCACCGCCCCACCCCAGTGCATGCATTTCCATGCACAGGGCCTCTAGTATTCAAAATAAAATAAAATTAGGACATTCTGATAACCTCTCCTTTGTCCTGCTCCCCAACCCAGCTGCCACTGTGCCTGAATGTCATCCGGGAATGAGGTCGGGGAGCAAGGGGCCTTCTCCGTGATGTCCCTGAGCGTGTAAGCTGCTCGGTGGTGTGTGGTTCTGAGCCCGCTCCGTCCTTTCCCGGGATACAAGTACAGATGGATGACTGGGGGGCGGGCGGGTGGGTGGACTGACATACTTCCCCTCAGAAAACGTGTACCGTTATTTGATATCCATGTCTTGGCAAACAGGCGATCCTCCGGTGTGTACTAGCCACTCGCCAGGATCCCTGTTGGCAGGCAGGGGTGGAGACCGGTCCTTGCAGCCGCCCGGGGGTCTGTGAATGCACCGTGTCACTGAGCCATCGCCCTGCTCTTGGGCACTGAGGCTTCTGCCCTTGCTCATCTGCCCCTGCAAAGAGCGCCTGGGAGCTGGGACATATGCATACACGCACACATGCACGCATGCACACGCGCACACACATGCACACACATGCACACACGCACACATGCACACATGCACACGCGCACACGCACACACAGTGCCTCCCTGCGGTGAGTGTGGAGCACTGAGGTCACTGGGGTTCTCAAACCTCGGGGAGGAGGAGGAGGGCAGGAGCAAATCAGCCAGCCAGGGATCCCCAACACCTGACCTTGCACTTCCATCCAGCCAGACTCCCTCCTGTGAGCAGGGAGAGGCGGTGACTCCCTCAGACAGAAAGGTAAGGGGCCCTCGCCAGTGTGGCTTAGTGGATAGAGCACTGGCCTGTGGACCAAAGGGTCCCGGGTTCGATTCCTGTCAAGGGCACGCACCTGGGACGCAGGCTCCTCCCCAGCCCAGGCCCTGGTCGAGGGGCGTGCAGGGGCAAACCCCATCGATGTGTTTCTCTCACATCGACGTTTCCCTCTGTCTCTCCCTCTCTCTTCCACTTTCTCTCTCTCTCTCTGAAAATCAGTGGAAAAGTACCCTCAGGTGAGGATTTAAAAAAAAAAAAAAACCCACACAGAAAGGGAAGAGGCCTCGCCTAAACGGTAGCACCTGTAGGAGGCCCAGGGCAGACCACTCGGAGTGCGGCCTCGTCGAGGAGGTCAGGGGCGGACCGAGCATGGATCTGACACCGCCGGGTGCTGGGGGGGGGGGGTACCCCTCTCCCGGAGGGATCCGGCCTCAGCAGCCTGTGCTGCCAGCACCACTGACAGCCCAACAGGAGCGCTAACTGCACCATCCGGGTGGGGTGGCGCCTGCGCATAACCAGCTAATGGATTACCGAGGCCGGCGGTCTCGGGGTGCGGCCCCGGGCCCAGAGGCCTCCCCAGCCCCCGTCCCTTCAACTCCGACCCCGGAATGGCTCTCCGAGGCCGAGGCCCGAGGCCCGAGGCCCGAGGCCCGTCCTCCAAAGGCCAGGGGTCGGCAAACCCATCCGTCCGCAGAGCCGAACATCAACAGGACAATAACGGGACGGAGATTTCTTTGGAGAGCCACACCGTTTAAATGTACACTTCTCGCCGAAACCGGTCTGGCTCAGTGGGTAGAGCGTTGGTCTGCGGACTGAAGGGTCCCGGGTTCGATTCTGGTCAGGGGCATGTGCACTGGTTGCGGGCACATCCCCAGCACGGGGTGTGCAGGGGGCAGCTGATCGATGTTTCTCTCTCATTGACGTTTCTGGCTCTCTATCCCTCTCCCTTCCTCTCTGTAAAATATCAATAAAATATATTTAAACGTGAACGTCTCCTAACGCCACGTCTTCAGCACAGACTCGCCCGGCCGCGGTGTTTTGTGGGAGAGCCGCCCTCCGGGGGCCAGAGCGCCGCCTGTGGCTCTCGAGCCGCGGTGTGCCGACCGCGGTCCTAAGGGACCCCCATGGGCAGTGCACCCGGGGCCCCGGGTCCGTCTCTTGCTTCCAGGGTGTCTGGACGGAACCGGCCCGGGACCCCTTCTCCCGCCTCCGACCCCCTCACCCTCCTCCCGGCCGCCGCCCTGGAGCCCTCGGCCTCCGGGGCCGCCAGCACCGTCTTCTCAGCGGAACTCCCCCCGGGGGGCAACCACGGCTCCCCGACTCCTCAGCCGCACCCCCGGGGGGATCCCCCACTCCTCAGCCGCACCCCCAGGGGGCTCCCCGGTTCCTCAGCCGCACCCCCGGGGGATCCCCGGTTCCTCAGCCACACCCCCGGGGGGATCCCCGACTCCTCAGCCGCACCCCCGGGGGGATCCCCGACTCCTCAGCCGCACCCCCGGGGGATCCCCGACTCCTCAGCCGCACCCCCGGGGGGATCCCCGACTCCTCAGCCGCACCCCCGGGGGATCCCCGACTCCTCAGCCGCACCCCCGGGGGATCCCCGGTTCCTCAGCCGCACCCCGCTCTGTGCCCCACACTCACCTCTCTGGCCTCTGTGTCCAGCGATGTCCTCCCGGGGTGGCCCCGGAGGAGCTGAGGGTCCCAGCGGCTCCTGACGACGCAGAGCCAGCGAGGCAGCCGCGCCCCCGTCCGGAGGCCCTGGCTCCGCTCCACAGCCCTCAGCGCTGGATCCGGAGAACCACTTCCGGGGCCGGAGAACCACTTCCGGGGCGGAGGTGAAACTCATAGGGAAGATGGGAACACCTGACCCCCCTCAGCAGGCTGCTGGCCCACAGCCCTCAGCGCTGCATCCGGAGAACCACTTCCGGGGCGGGAGAACCACTTCCGGAGCAGAGGTGACACTCATCGGGAAGATGGAAACACCTGACCCCCTCCGCAGGCTGCTGGACCACAGCCCTCAGCGCTGGATCCGGAGAACCACTTCCGGGGCGGGAGAACCACTTCCGGGGCGGAGGTGAAACTCATCGGGAAGATGGGGACACCCCGGGCTGCGGCCCCACGTGGGGCTGGGCGAGCGCCTCTCCGGAAGGCTCCCCTCAGGCACCTCCAGGAGCCCGGGGAGCCCAGAGGCCTTGGAGGGGCCTCCCTGCCTCCCCCTGGGGTCTGGCTTCTGCCTGAGCCTCTCCCTGCACCCCTAGGCGGCCTGTTCTCCTCCGGAGTCCTTCCCGTGCAGGGGACCAAAGGGAGCAACAGAGCTTTTTGTACTGGAGGAGGAGGGGGAGGAAGAAGAGGAGGAGGGGAGGAGGAGGAGAAATAGAAGGAAGGGGAGAAGGAAGAGGGGAAAGAGGAGGAGGAGAAGGAATTATTCACAATAGCCAAGAGGTGGACACAACCTGAATGCCCACCCATGGGTGAATGGATTAAAAAACATGGTGCGCCGAAACCGGTTTGGCTCAGTGGTAGAGCGTCGGTCTGCGGACTGGGGGTCCCGGGTTCGATTCCGGTCAGGGGCATGTACATTGGTTGCAGGCACATCCCCGGTAGGGGGTGTGCAAGAGGCAGCTGGTCGGTGTTTCTCTCTCATCGACGTTTCTAGCTCTCTATCTCTCTCCCTTCCTCTCTGTAAAATATCAATAAAATATATTTTTTTAAAAAAAAACAAAAAACATGGTGCAACCGAAACCGGTGTGGCTCAGTGGCTAAAGCATCAGCCGGCAGACTGAAATGTCCCGGGTTCGATTCCGGTCAAGGGCATGTACCTTGGTTGCGGGCACATCCCCAGTGGTGGGTGTGCAGGAGGCAGCTGGTCGATGTTTCTCTCTCATCTGTTTCTGGCTCTCTATCCCTCTCCCTTCCTCTCTGTAATAAAATCAATATAACATATTTAAAAATTAAAAAATAAACCCACAAAAAAAAAACCATGGTGCCCATATGTGATGGAATACTCCTCAGCCCGTAACAAGAAGGAAATTCTTCCATGGGTTTCATTGTGAACGGAACGGGAGGACGGTGCCCTCCATGAGTCAGTGTCACAAAGACAGTGGCGGGGGACCCAGGTGAGGAAAGCCGGGCAGTCAGACTCGGCTCAGGACGCAGACGGGAGGGTGCCAGGGGAGGAGGGTTCCTCGGGGGCGGGTGTTTGGGGATCTGCTGTACTCCGAGGCCTGTGGCTGACCACACTGCCCTGTCCACGTGGAGGCTGTTGGGAGGATGACTTCTACGTTGTGTGCAGTTGTTGTTGCTGCTGTTGCTGCTGAAATAACAAAGAAACCTTCCACGTAAGTATTCCCACGTCCGTCCGTACCTACTAAATCATCCACAAAACACAGTACGTTCTCGGTTAGGTTCATTGTAGCACAATTAAGCATTCTGGGCTCCAAGCCGACAGGGAGATTAGAGGCTCCGGGAGCTGCAGAGAATTGCCCGGGGGGATGGGCGTAGAGAGCTGGACCCGGGGACCCCCCGGTGGGTAGGAAAGGACTCGGCTGTTAGAAGAATGCAGACACACAGAGCCCCAATCCCACCGCCCGGCCCTCAGCAACCCCAGGAGGGACAGCGGGAAGCTCGGAGCTGAAGGTCATGGCTGTGCAGGGGGCTGTGCCGGGCCCTCGGCTTCTCCATCCGCCTTTGGAGTCGGGCACTCCCACGTGACCCTCGGTGCCTCGGTTTCTCCCTCTGGGCCTGCCGGGGCTGGAGGGGCTCGTTGGGGCTGAAGAGTCTTAATCATTCGCCCCGTGTGAGTCCCGTCTCTGGGCTTCCTTGTCTTGCCTCCTTCCTCCCTTCGTTTGTCTCGGGAACGTCTTGCAAAAAATTAAAAAAAAAAACGCCCCGCACTTTCCATCTGGTGCTCTCTCTCCTGGAGGCGGGCCAGGTCCCCGGCTCCCGGGGCCGGCGGATGCATATGCATGGGCCGGGAAGGCTGTCCAGCCTCCCGCCGTGCCATCACGGGCTGTCACCAAATGTGCCTGCGCGCCACCCTCCCTGCCCCGCCGTCCCCAAATCGCCACCGCGCTGTCACGCCCCGGAGTGAGCACCGCTCAGCCAGCCTCCGGCCCCGTGGAGAGAAGGCGGCGGCCTCAGGCCCCGCACTGCCAGTCAGTCACCCAGTGACTTTCCCCACCCGGCCACAGCGATGCGCCGGCCACTCAAACAAGACCACCCTCTCCCCCCCTCGCCCCCCCATCCTCCAACCTGAACCCGGTGCCGTGCCAGCTCCCCCGCCCGGCGTGCACCGAGGATTAAGGTCTTAAACATAAACCCTGTCATTAGCTGGTGAGTATCGGATTACGCCGTGGGCCGCTGCCGGATAAAGAATTCAGGTGGGGGGGGGGGTGTTCTGAGTGCCCGGAGCTCCCGCCCCCAAACACCGTCATCGGGACAACTTGGCGGGCGGTGCGGGGAGTTTCCGATGTGTCGTTATTTTGCCATCAATGCTCTGTCATGCCGCACCAGTCACCCTGATCGCCCGGCTGTGTGGCTCAGTGGGTTGAGCCTTGTCCTGTGAGCCAGAGGGCCACCAGTTCCGATTCCTGCTCAGACGCACATACCTGGGTTGGGTTGTGGGTTCAATCCCCGGTCGGGGCCGCATTTGCAGAAAGCAACCAATTGATCTCTCTCTCTCTCTCTCTCTCTCTCTCTCTCTCTCTCTCCCCCTCTCCCTCCCTCACACTTTCCCTCCCTCCCTATCTCTAAGCATATTCTCAGGTGAGGATTTTTTTTTCATTTTTTAAAAAAATTATTAAGGTATTTTATGTGTACATCGCCCCCCCTCCCCCCCACCTCCCATTCATGCCCTCCCTCCCCAGAGTTCTGTGTTCGTTGGTTGTACCTATATGCATGCATACCAGTCCTTTGGTTGACCTCTTATCTCCCCCCAGGTCTCCTTCCCTTCCCCGCTGTCATTTGACAGTCTGCTTGTTTTATGGTGACTATCTCAGGACCACATGAATAGAATCCGCTCCTCCTCTGGTACACACACACACACACACACCCCGTCCCACTGCTTCCCCGGGGCACACGGCTCTCCCGGGGCACAAGGCTCACCGAGGGCACACGGCCCCCTGGGGAACACGGCTCTCAGGTGAGGATTTTTGAAAACAAATTATTCAGTCCTGCAATGTTATGGGAGCAGAGCAGTCAATTATTGTGTTGCATTTGCCTCGGCATTGAAGCGTGACTTTATTCAAAGAGGACATTTATAAGACACCTTTTGCTGCCCTGTTCTGGCGTGTCTCGTTATGTTTAACCAAGAGGAGGCAGGCACCACTCTATAGATTTTTGCCCGGGTTTCTGTAATTCCCAGCAGGCTCTGGGCACTTCCTGGGTGTGAGGTGCCGCCAGGGAATTGGGGCGAATCACACACGACCCCCGAGCTCCCGGGGTCAGAGGGAGGCAGCGTGCCCACCCAGCAGCCAAGACTGGAGGCCACGTCAGCGCTGTGAGAGGGGGGAGAGGGAGAGACACTGGGGGCCTGCTCGGAGGAGGAGGCACGCCGGTGGAGTCTTGAAGGCGGAAACCGAGCTTGGTATGCAGGGGCTGGGAGCAGCCACGAAGGCCGCTTGTTCCAACCCCTCCGTGGCTGCGTTAGCTGAGGCACAGAGAGAGGACAGACCTCTTCAGGTGGCATATTAACGTCCAATCCGTAACCCATCGACGTGGGAAGCGGGAATCAGAGGGCAGGCAGCAGGGAGGGGTGGCACTCGGTAGGATGGGGAGGCGGCCTCGCCCCTAGAAAGGACCCCTGAGGCCAATCTCGGGGTCCTGAAGAGGGGCCCCAAGGCCCTGCAAATGCCCCCCACACTCGGTAGGGCCTGCGAGCTGGCTGCCCCCTCTGCTGGCCGGAGGCAGGGCCCCTCCAGCTGGACGGCCCACAGCCTCGGTCCTGGGTGGCTCCTTCACCAGCAGCCCGCCCCACCCGTCTCTGGGCCTCGGCCCCGCCCTCCTCACCAGCCCGCTGCGGCCTGGGGTGGCCCTCTGGCCCTGAGGCGGTGCCACCTGGTGGGCGGGCTCCTCTCCCAGCTCCCAGTGACTCTGCGGGAATCTGGTCCAATCCTATCACTTGACAGACAGGGAACCTGAGGCCCACTCGGTAATCCCCCTACACCCGTGGGTCTCCTTCGGGCCAGCCTGAGCCCGCCCACAGCCCCGGGCCCGAGCCTTCCGGGAGGGGCTGAAACCCTATTCCCAGATGCCTCCGTGCCCCTGGGATTGCTCTCTGTCAAGCAAACGCAACCCCACGCGCTGAGCCGGGTCCCCGCCACCTTCCCGAGGGCAAACCACACCCACCCACGGAGCCCCCCATGCCCCCTCCAGCCTTCCCCAGCCCGGGGTGCCCCCGGGTGACTCTACCCCCGCAGGGTGCGATAACCCCACCCACCAGTCACCCCTCCCTCCCTCCATCCCTCCCTCCTCGCATCCCTCCTCCCGTGCCCTCGATGACGCCACGGAGTGACGGCCAGACAGGCGGCGATGGGCGCAGACACGCGCACCTCCCGGGCGAGCTCATCTTTAAAACTTCCTTTCATATATTTTTAATAAAACAACTGATACACATTCAAAACCAACTTCATAAATCAAACATTACTCCTCGGCGGCGGCGGCCGCTTCAAGGTTCCTGGGCTCGGGGTGGGGGGGTGGGCCTCGGAGCCGGAGGTTCTGCGAAAGGTTTTATTGGATTCCGCGGTCCCTTGAGGGGAAACCCGCGAACGTCGGTGCAATTATCCGTCTATCGGCTCTCCCGCCCCGGGACACGGCCTTGGCTTGACAGAGATAAGGAACTGGAAGTTGCTCAGTCAATACCGGGCTATTAATCTCTGTCGCCCCGCTGTCACCGCGGCTCCGGGAGGCGGTGTCGGCGGCGACCCGGGCTGGGGGGGCCGCGGCGAAAGCGCCCAGAGGCCAGCCGCGTCCGTCAGCCCGTCAGCCGGGGTTTTGTCACCCCTCACGCGCCCCGAGAACTCCCAGATCTTTATCCTGCCCGGCTGGCGCCCTTCCCGGCCGCGGGCTGGGCTGCGGTGCCCGGCCCCGGTGAGCAGTGAGCACCGTCTGGCAGAGGGGTCAGCCTGTGGCCCCTCCTGACCCCAGCGAGGACAGGGGCAGGCTGCAGACGCAGTGTTTACCTACGCACGCGGAGGGTGGCTGTCACCCTGTCTGCACCCATTGGATGGGGTGGGGGGCGCTCCTCCCTCCCACAGTGGATCCTCCTCCTCCTTGACCTTGAAAGAAGCCCAAGGAATGGTGAGAAGGAGAAGCTGGTAAAAATCCTAATGAGCCGAAACCGGTGTGTCTCAGTGGATAGAGCATCGGCCTGCAGACTGAGGGGTCCCGGGTTCGATTCCGGTCAAGGGCATGTACCTTGGTGGCGGGCACATCCCGGGTGGGGGGGTGTGCAGGAGGCAGCTGATTGATGACTCTCTCTCATCGGTGTTTCTAGCTCTCTATCCCTCTCTCTTCCTCTCTGTGAAAAGTCAATAAAATATACTAAAAAAGAATAAATATAATCTTTTTTAAAAAAAATCCTAATGAGAAAGAAACGGGGGGAGAGGGAGGTGGCTCCCCGCTCAGCAGCCAGCCTACCCTTCCCGCCGAGGGGTGGGGTGGGGGGTCCCACGCCTGCTTCTGCCCCCCTGCGACCCGGGTGGGAGGAAGCCAGGCTGATGGGCACCCGCCCTCCCACTCAGGTTTGCCACGGAGGCCAGGGGAGCGCCCGGCAGGCTGCCGGCGACCTGGCTCTGTCTCGGACACCGTGTCCTCCGCCAGGGCTGAGCCGGCCTCTGCCCTCCAGGGCCTGGCAGACGGGGCCTCGGACCCGGAGCCCGGCACTTGCTTCGTGTGCAGTGGGCTCCTTCTCGTCCCTCCTCCCCGTGAGAAGTCAAACTTCTCCAAGGCCAGGAACCTTCTCTCCCGGGGGCCCTGCAGACCCGGCCCAGGGGCTGGGCCTGAGGTCCTCCAGCGACTTCTCCTGGGCAGACCGTGACCCATGAGAGGCGGGCCAGACGGGCAAGGGCTGTGCCGTGCAATATGGCGGCCACGGGCCGCGACGTGGCTTTGTCAGTGATTGAAAAGCCAATTAAAAACTCAGCTCAGCCGAGGTCGGTTTGGCTCAGTGGTAGAGCGTCGGTCTGTGGACTGAAAGGTCCCGGGTTCGATTCCGGCCAAGGGCATGTACATTGGTTGCGGGCACATCCCCGGTAGGGGGTGTGCAAGAGGCAGCTGGTCGATGTTTCTCTCTCATCAACGTTTCTGGCTCTCTATCTCTCTCTCTTCCTCTCTGTAAAATATCAATAAGATATATTTAAAAAAAAAAAAAACTCAGCTCAGCCAGTGTGGCTCAGTGGTTGCGTGTCCATCTTGGAATCAGAAGGTCACGGTTCGATTCCCAGTCAGGGCACGTGCCCGGGTGGCAGGCTCGAACCCCAGTAGGAGGCAGCCTGTCCATGATTCTCTCTCACATCCTGGATGTTTCTATCTCTCCCTCCCTCTCTGAAATCAATTAAAAAAATTATTTTTTTAAAATCCAGTCCCTCTATCACGAGAGCCACGTGTGCTCACGCGTGAGAGAGGGAAATTTCCCCAGGGACGGTCTCATTTCTTCCCCAGGCCCCAGGGTGTAACTGCTACCCACAGGCCATCTTTCTAAAATATGAGGATCCATGGAGAAAAACCCCCACCTTAAGTCACATGGGTAGACATTCAGCTGACTCCAAATCCACCGGAAATTTGTCTTCGAGAGAAAATCATCTTTCTAAATAATACTATTCAGGCCCTAACCGGTGTGGCTCAGTGGATAGAGCGCTGGCCTGTGGACTGAAAGGTCCCGGGTTCGATTCCGGTCAAGGGCATGTATACCTTGGTTGCGGCGGGCACATCCCCAGTAGGGATTGTGCAAGAGGCAGCTGGTCGGTGTTTCTCTCTCATCGACGTTTCTAGCTCTCTATCTCTCTCCCTTCCTCTCTGTAAAATATCAATAAGATATATTAAAAATTAATAATAATAATAATAATATTCATATAAAATAATAATAATAATATTCATAGGCAACATTTCTCGCACATTCATTAGTCACGTGACGCACACACACGATCTCATTTATTCCTCCCCACCATCCTACAGCACAGACTCGGGGCGCCACCCCTTTTACAGACCCGGAAACTGAGGCCTAGAGGAGCTGGCGGTTTTGCCCAGCGTCACCCCGCGCGTAAGCGGGAAAGACAAGGACCCGGACCCGTGTGTAGTGAGAAGTCGGGTTGATGGGCCACATCATGGGGATCATAATCTCTTTGCGTTTGGACGAGGGAACTGAAAATCCAATAGAAAAAAAAATGTCAAAGGAGAAATTAGCTTCTACAATGACTTCCAAATGGCTCAGCTGAGCAGCTCTCCGAAGACTCGGATGATGGAAGACGCCGCCGTCGGAAACGGCCTTTGTCTGCAGATGCGCTTCCTCTCCCTCCTGCCCACCGGGCCGAGACCAGGGCCGGTGCCGGCTGGGGATGGGGGTGGGTAAGGCGTCTTTGACCTGGTGACATGTCAGCCCCCATGGCGTCCCTCCCCAGTGATAGCCCTCGGGGGGCCAGGCCAGACGGCATCCCTGCTTCCGGCGGCAGCTGTGGGTGGGGACACCAGGCCGCCCCCCTGGCCCACGCCCCATCAATCAGCCCTCCAGCCTGCGCCACCAGCGCAGTGCATCTCGTTCAGGCAACTCCGAGGAAAAATGGCTCCATCTGCTCACCGCAAGGTAATAAATAACATGGAATTGGAGCAAAATGGATGGAAAGCAATTTTTGAAAGATGAATTTCTGAAAGAATTGGCCACCATTTGTGCACCTCTCCTGGTGCCGGAAATGGCTGCCTGAGACCCTGCCAGGCCTGGGGGCTGGAGGAGCCATCAATGGGGAAGGAGAGAGGAGGAGGAGAGGGAGAGGGAGAGAAAGACAGGGAGAGAGAGGTTGAGAGAGAGAGAATACTTCTTGGTGAAGGGCTGGTCAGAAAAGGCTCTGGCAGAGGACTTCCCATTGTTGGCCCTCCCCTTTCTTCTCCTTGACCTTTTTCTTATCTTATCCTTCACCAAGTTCACATCACCACCATATCACCATCATTACCACAATCATCATCACCATCACTATCACTGTCATCACCACCATCACCATCATCGTTACCACCATCAGTAATCATCATCATCATCATCCTCACTATCACCATCACCATCGTCACTACCATCAACACCATCACCACCATCCATCATCACTATCAATCACCATCATCATCATCACCACTATCCATCATCACCACCACCACCATCACCATCGTCACTATCACACCTCCATCACCATCTCCATCATCATTACCACCATCAGTATATCATCATCATCATCAACATCCTCACCATCACCATAACCATCATCACTACCATCAACATCATCACCACTATCCATTATCACTATCACCACCACCATCACCATAATCACTATCACACCTCCATCACCATCACCATCATCACCACCATCACCATCAGCATTACCACCACCAGTATATCATCATCATCATCCTCACCATTACCATCACCATCACCATCCTCACCATTAGCGTCTCTAAACCACCTTTGCTGGCTTCAGAGCCCAGCACGGGGCCTGGCACAGAGTAGGTATTCAAAAAAACAAAATTCTGAACCCATGTAGAGATGAGGAGTAGGGATTTGAAACTTGATGTGAACCCAAAGCTTATACACGCGGACACCACCTACGCTGTTCTCTGAGTGTCTCCCATCCGTGGTGGTATCCGCTCGGAGAGGGCTCGGGAGGGCTGGGGAAAGGTTCGGGAAGGGCTCGGGAGAGCTCGGAGAGGGCTCGGGAGGGCTCTGGAGGTGGACATGGAGAGGGCTGGGTGAGGGCTCGGGGAGGGGAGGGCTCGGGAGGGCTCGGGGAGGGCTGGGGAAGGGCTCGGGAGGGCTCGGGAGGGCTCGGGAGGGCTCGGGAGAGCTCGGGAGGGCTCGGGGTGAGCTCGGGGAGGGCTCGGGGAGGGCTCGGGAGAGCTCGGGAGGGCTCGGGAAGGGCTCGGGGAGGGCTCGGGAGAGCTCGGGAGGGCTCGGGAAGGGCTCGGGGAGGGCTCGGGAGAGCTCGGGAGGGCTCGGGGAGGGCTGGGGGGGGGACTCGGGGCGGCCTGGGGGGAGGACTCGGGGAGCGACTCGGGGAGGGCTCGGGAGGTGGACACGGAGAGGGCTGGGGGAGGGCTCGGGGAGGGGAGATCTCGGGGAGGGCGTGGCTCGGTGGTGGAGCATCGACCTAGGAACCAGGAGGTCAGGGTTCGATTCCCCGTCAGGGCACAGGCCTGGGGTGTGGGGTCGATCCCCAGTGGGGGGGTGTGCAGGAGGCAGCCGGTCCAGGATTCTCCCTCATCATTAATGTTTTTCTCTCTCCCTCTCCCTTTCTCTCTGAAATCAGTAAAAACACATATTTATTTTTATTGATTTTTTTACAGAGAGGAAGAGAGAGGGATAGAGAGTTAGAAACATCGATGAAAGAGAAACATCGATTAGTTGCCTTTGCACAACCCCCACCGGGGATGTGCCCGCAACCAAGGTCCATGCCCTTGACGGGAATCGAACCCAGGACCTTTCAGTCCGCAGGCCGACGCTCTATCCACTGAGCCACACCGGTTCCGGCAAAAACACATTTTTAAAAAAGAAAGAAAGAAACCCTTTGTCACCCCCAAGGACTGTTCCCTGACCCGGGTGCTGGATTTTTCCCTCTGTGCGTGGACTGGGGTGGCCAGCAGGGACGCAGGGGCCGATAGGTGGGCTTCGGGGCCAGGGTCCGAGCACCAGGCTGCTCACCCCTGGGGGAGCCCTGGGCGCCCTCCACCACGGCCCGCTGACGGCCCCCACCTTCCAGCCGGCCCGGCCCGGGGAGCCTCACAGAGGACACACCGGGCGTGGCTGCCTGGGGAGGGCGCTCTGGAGGCCTGGAGGGCGCTGGCCTGGGCTCACCGGGGCAAGGACGCCCAGCCAGGGCCAGATGTGCCCCTGACACACACACACACACACACACATCGCACACCCTGTCTCAGCCGCCCAGCCGACCCGCAGAGCCGCCGGCGGTCACAGAGAGTCTGTCTGTAAGAAGGCCGCCTCCTCTTTGTCTGTCCTCCCTCGCCCACAGCCACAGAAGGGCCCTCATTAGAGGGTGAGTGATTAGCTTCCCGGGGTGCACTGTGGGGACGTTAGAAAACGAGGGGGCTCTCGGCCTGCCTCCTCCTGGCGGCTGGGCTCGGCCTGATGTATGCGTGTTTCCAGGTGAGCCGCGGGGGGCAGGTTTTATGATTGTAATGGTTGCATAATTGCTGGCCTAAGGTTGCCTGTTGTTAAATAAAAGTGCTGATGCAACCAATGTTTGGACGGAACAAGCAGGTAAAGCTGTAATCCCTTTTCCCGAGCAACCCGGCTGCTCCTTTGCAGCCCGGAGACAGCCCAGTCCAGTGGACTTGTGGGACGGGAGGGACAGGGAGGAGGGAGGGGTCTGCCGGGGGCTGGGGGGCGGGGAGGGGGTGTCTGCCCGGGGTTGGGGGGCGGGGGCACCAGATGTGAAGTATCCACTGGACAGGGGGGGGGAGAGCAGGATTTACACATCTGGACAGTCACACACTCTCCCGTCCACTTCGAAGTTTATTTTTTTAATTATTTTTTAATATACATTTTACTGATTTTTTTTTTACAGAGAGGAAGGGAGAGGGTCAGAGAGTTAGAAACATCGATGAGAGAAACATCCATCAGCTGCCTCCTGCACCCCCCCCCCCCACGGTACATGCCCTTGCCTGGAATCGAACCCGGGACCCTTCAGTCCGCAGGCCGACGCTCTATCCACTGAACCAAACCAGTTTTGGCCAGAATTTTTTTTTTTTTAAATACCAGATGTACCAGTTAATAATGCAGATTTTTTCAATTAACAGAGTTACATCTATGTTGATACGTATGCTATTTTGTTGTACTGTCAACAAGCTTCAGAACTTCCGATGTCAAATTTTCTGAAGGTGTGAACCTCACAGACATTTTTATGCTTAAAAATGTCGAATTTCGTGCCCCCCAGAAAAGAGCATTTGCGGGAAGTTTTAATTCAGTATTTTGAAGAAAAGTGCTGCTGAAAGTGATCGTATACTTCGGGAAGCTTATGGTGAACATGCTCCATCTCAAGGTACTTGTGAACGCTGGTGTAAACGCTTTAAAAGTGATGATTTCCATGTGAAAGACAAAGAACATCCAGGTCAACCGAAAAAGTTTGAAGACCAACAATGACAAGCATTATTGGGTGAAGATGCGTCAAACTCAAAAACAACTTGCAGAAAGGTTAAACATTGCCCAGCAAACAATTCCTGATCGTTCACAAGCAATGGGAAAGATCTTAAAGGAAGGAAAATGGGTGCCACATCCACTGAACGAAAGACAAATGGAAAACCGAAAAGTCACCAGTAAAATGTTGTTTCAATGGCACGAAAGAAAGTTTGTTTGTTTGTTGTGTCGAATTGTAACTGGCCATGAAAAGTGGATTTATTGCGAGAATCCCAAACGCACAGAATCATGGGTTGATCCAGGTCAACCATCACCATCGACGGCCAGGCCAAATGGCTTCGGAAAGAAGACAGCGCTCTGCGTTCGGTGGGACCGGGAAGGTGTGGCGCATTAGGAGCTTCTCAAACCAGGGGAAACCGTTAGCACTGATCGCTACCGACAACAAATAACCAATGTGAACCACGCTTTGACCGTGAAACCACCAGAAGGGGCCAGAAGACACGGCAAAGTAACTTTTCTTCATGATGACGCACCATCACACCTTCCAAACCAGTTAAAGACGCGTTAAGAGATCCTGCCTGGGAAGTATGAATCCACCCACCGTGTCCACCAGACCTCGCTCCTTCAGTATGAATGACCACGTGTTACGATCCACGGTGCACGCACTGTCTGAGCAGCACCTCACAACGTACAAATAGGTGGACAGTGGGGTCTCTGAGTGGTCTGCCTCAAAACAAGGACAGTTCTACTGGGACGGTGCCCACACATTCCCTGACAGATGGGGGGATGTGCAGCTAGTGATGGGCATCATTTTGAAGAAAGCACTTTTGATGTTTCTCTTGAAATCATCGGGTTTTCTTTGAGCACAAAATCCGCACGATTAACCGGTAAAGGGTCAATCTGCATCATTAACCGCTCTGTCCGTCTCATGGCCACACCCACCGGAAGCGAGGTCCCCGAAGCCGGGGTCCAGGGATGGTCCTGCGCCCCCTACAGCGCTGCCCCCCAGTCTCCCCACAGCCCGCAGTGTCTGTGTGAGGGGCGGAGTTCCACGTCCCAGTTCTCCAGGGACTGCCCGTTGCCCCAAAGAGAACCCCAGTCCGTCCCAGAGTCCCAGCCCGCTTCCCCGTCCGTCTCCTCTCCCACCGGCTCCCCGGCTCTCTCCTCTCCCGCCTTTTCTGTTTCAGATCCTACAGCCCCCCCACACACACACACGCCCACTCCCCAAGGCCCTGGCCGCCCCGTGATTCCCCCCCCAAGTCCTCTCGCTACCCCCCCTCCTACCCGCCCTCATTCTCAGCTGAAAAGGAGACAGGTTTGCGTGGCCAGCGTAGCTCGTCACAGACTCGCACCCGGACCCGGACCCGGCCTCTGACAAAGGGGGGGTGGGTCCCTGTCTGGTTTCTCTCTGCACCCCCAGCACGGACAGGGCCTGGGCCCGGCGCAGACAGGCAGTCACCACCATGGCAGGAAGGTCCCACATGGGAACAAAACCATCCTGGCTATCTCTCCTCCTCCTCCTCCTCCTCCTCCTCCTCCCTCTCCTCCTCCTCCTCCATCTCCTCCTCCCCCTCCCCCTCCTCCTCATCCTCCAGGCACGGGGCTCCCCGGGCCGGGCCGAGGCCGGGATGGGAGTCGGGGAGCAGCTGGGGAGAAGCGGTGGGAAGCGGGGTCCCCGCGCCGCCCCCGGGCGATCCTGAGTGGCAGTGACCCGGCGGGCCACCGCGTCCTTCCTCCGCCCGCCCGGCCCGGCGCGGCACCAGATGGCCAGGCCTCCCCGGACCCTCGGCCAGGCAGGCTGCGAACGGGCCGTCAGGCGGGGTCCCCGTCGGCCGGCCCAGGCCCCCGAGCTGCCTGGCTCCGGCTCGTGACGGCTTTTTAATTTCCAGCCTGCGGTCCCCGGCGAGAGGCGGACGGCGCCGAGGATGGGAGGACGGCATATGGATCCTGCAGCATCCCGGCGACCTTGGCCGGCAGCGACCTTGAGAGGCGCCTCCCCGCCGCCTGGCCAGAGTCTCTCCTCCGTCTGGGCCAGCCCCGGCCCCTCCTCCAGGAAGCCTTCCTAGACTACCCCAGCCCAAGGCTCGCTCTCTCTCTCTCTCTCTCTCCTCTCCTCTCCCCCCCCCCCCCCAAACACCTCCAGTGACTGTGTTGTCCACCACATATCCGGAGAAGCACTGAGCCACGGAAGAAGCAGACAAATACATCTGATCCTCACAGGGGGTGAGTCCTGCCCAGTAGCTCAGTCAGTTAGAGCATCGTCCTGATATGCCAAGCTTCCAGGTTCGATTTCCGGTCAGGGCACATACAAGAATCCACCCTCATAAATGAGGGGAACAATAAATATCTCTCTCTCTCTCTCTCTCTCTCTCAGATTAAAAAAAAACAAACTGCCAAAACCAGTGTGGCTCAGTGGATAGAGTGTCAGCCTACGGACTGAAAGGTCCCGGGTTCGATTCCAGTCAAGGGCATGGACCTCGGTTGCTGGCACATCCCCAGAAGTAGGTGTGCAAGAGGCAGCTGATCGATGATTCTTTCTCATTGATATTTCTAACTCTCTATCCCTCTCTCTTCCTCTCTGTAAAAAATCAATAAAATATATATTTTTTAAAAATTCTCACACCCGGCCGGCATGGCTCAGTGGTTAAGCATTGACCTATGGCCCAGGAGGTCAGGGTTCCATTCCTGGCCAGGGCACACGTCCAGGTTGCGGGCTCCATCCCCAATGGGGAGCATGTAGGAGGCAGCCCATCCATGATTCTCTCATCACAGATGTTTCTCTCTCTCTCTCTCTCTCTCTCTCTCTCTCTCTCTCTCTCTCTCTCTCTCTCCCCACCCCCTTCTTCCTTCCTCTCTGAAACCAGTAAAGACACCTGTGTTTAGATTCTCACAGTGGGGATGTGACCCCGGTCCCCCGACTGCTCACAGCTGGTGAGGGGAGGCCCTCAGCGCTCGGGAAGGAGCGTCCTCGGGCACGTTGCTGGGAGGAGATGCAGGGGGACACCCAGCTACCGCCCTGCCTCTCGGTCTCCCCTCCTTGACAGAGTCGGCCCCCCGGCCCCCTGAGAGCAGCACCGGCTCCTGGCCTCCCCGGAAATGTGACCTTGGGGCCCCTGGAAGGCCAGGATGCTGGTCTCCTAGCAACAAGCCCAGGACTCTCCCCACGGGAGACGCGTGGCGGGAGCTGTGACCACAGGGCCCGGGGCCTGACGCAGGACTTGCCCCCGGGGTCTGGGGGCCCCAGAGACGGGTCCGGTCGGGGTGAACAGAAAGACACTGGCTCGCCGGGGATTTGAAGTGAGGGGCCACCTCCGCTTGCTCTCTTTGGACCCAGTTTTGGACACTGAGTATTGGGAGGGGGGTCTGGAAGCAAAGACGCTGAGTGAGAGGAGCTGGGGGGAGACAGGTGGGCCACGGGCGGGGTCGAGGGCAGAGCCGCCCTGCCCCGTGGCCAGGAGCCGCCCCCCCCCCAGGGCCCTTACATAAGCCGCCGCCGCCACAGGTCACGCCGAGAGCAGTGACTCTGCAAAAAGCAGGGCTCCCGCCCAGCGCGTCTCGGCTCGGAGGTCACCCGGGACTCGGCGGCCGGTCCCCGGAGAGCCAGCCGGCGTCACCGGCCCAGGGAGCCCGGCCAAGCTGCCAGCGGGCGCTCCTCCTCCCCGCCCACGCCGGGCGCCCCCACGGGCCGGGCCGCTCGCCACTGCCACCGGGGCCGGGTCTCTCGTGGCTGCGGCTTTTGGGAATCGCTTGGAGGGGACGAGGGGGGCAGGGAGAGGGTCTGGGCCCCCCTCCTGCTCGCCCTCCTCTCCTCTCCCTGCCCTCCCCTGCCCTCTCCCGCCTCCCCTCCCCGCCCTCCCTTCACTTGTGCCCCAAGCGGCACTGCCCAGAGGAATTCGCCCACAGCCTCTGGCGCTGAGCGTTCAGGTTAAAGTCTCGAAGGGGAAGTGTCTGAGCAGAGGGGGGAAGGGGGGGTATTTGGGGAAGACTTTGGGGGGGAGGGGGGGCGTCCACAGAAGCCACAGACCCTCAAGGGGGGCAGACCAGGGTGGGGGGCGGGGGGGAGGGGCTCAGAGACACGGGCAGCTGCACAGGCGGGGCCACCGAGGGCACGTGTGCGAGGCAGACAGCGCACCCCGAAGCCGGGAAGGAGCTCGGACCCTAATGAGCCCGACAGGCCGGGGAGGCACTCACTGGAACGTCTCCGCTAATTGGCCGCCGTGGCCGCCTCCATCGCACCCCCCCCCCCCGCTCCCCACGCACCCCCCTCCTCCCGGCGCCGCCGAGGAGGGTGAGGAAAGCCTGGCGCCGAGCGGGCGGAGGCCTCCCCGCAGGTGCCCCTGGCACTGGGCGCTCGGGAACAGCGGCCCCCTGAGCCCCGAGCGGCCACGGCGCCGTGCGGGCCCAGGCCGGGCCGTGTCCGCTGACCCTGGGAGGCGGGCCGCGAGCCACCTGCCCACCCGGCCCGGCAGCCCGTGGGCTCCTCCCCGGCGTCCGCCCGCGCACATCGCCGATCCCGCCACCCCTGCCACCCCCCGCCGTGCCCGGCACCTCGGACCCAGGCTCAGCGCACCCTGCACGAGCACCGGACAGAGCTGCTCAGAAACGTCTAACAGCCCGGTTTCGGCTGTTTGGGCTGCTTGCCCCGCGCCCCATGTCTCCCCACCCCCCTGGCCCGCAGGCCGGAGCCCCCGGGTCAGCCACAGTGGAGCTTCAGGGCGCTGATCGAGGGATGAACCCAGAGGTGATTCAAGACGTGACTCCGCAGAGCCGCCAGCGCTGCTCCACGCCCCTGAGGGCTGGTCCTCTCCCCGTGCCCGGGTGGGCCTCTGACCCTGAGCCAGGCTCCCGCGGGCACCGGGGGTGGACCCCCAGCTCCCGTGGATCTGCACGGTTTATCACCGCTGGCTGGGAAGGGGCCTCTCCTACGTGGGTTCGCAGAGCACTGCGTTTGTCGGGGGACTAGCTCCAAAGTCTCACGTTGGGCCCCTTCGGGAGAGTGGGGCCACTCCGCTCTCTCGGTCCCGCCGCCACACACACCCCGCAAAGTCCTGAAGAGCAGCTAAGAACGGTGCGGCCCCGCCGGCGCGGCTCGGGGGCTGAACATCGACCCAGGAACCAGGGGGTCACAGTTCAACCCAGGTCAAGGGCACAGGCCGGGTTGTGGGCTCGATCCCCAGCAGGGGGCGTGCAGGAGGCAGCCCGTCTGTGATTCTCTCTCATCATGGACGTTTCTCTCTCTCTCTCTCTCTCTCTCCCTCTCCCTTCCTCTCTGCAATCATCAAAAACACATTTTTAAGAATAAATAAAGGAAGGGGACAGATTTGAAGACCGGGGTTCGCCCTTTCTGAGGGGATGGTGAGCAGAAACCCCATTGGAACAGCGTGATTCCCTGGGGGCGCAGGCAGAACCCCTGGGCCAGTGGCATCGCCCAGGGCAGGGGGGGGTCTCAGGTCGGAGCATCCAGCCTGTGCGGGGGAGGGGGGCCGGGGGGGCTTCCCCCCCCCCGGGCTCTGCGTCCTCTGGCTGCTGTGCACGGCCTGAGCCTCGGCCTCTCTGACAGGCTCACCCCCGGGGCTCAGAAGGAAACGTGAGCCGTGACCTGAGGAGCCCTGGGCTGATGCTGCTGGCAGGGTCCCGGCTCCGTGGGAAGCTCCGGGGGTCCTCCCACCCCGAAAGCAATTACCCAGCGCCCCGAGCTCCCCTCTGCCCTGCGGGGGGGGGGGGGCTATGTCAGACAGGGGGTGTGGTGGGGAGGTAAGAGGGGGATGGGGGGGTCAGAAATGTGGGATCTGCTGGAGGACCAGGGAGCCTGGGGGGGGGGGCGAGGCCTCCTGCGTCCTGGGGGGACCGGGTGGATGGGGAGAGCAGGGCAGCCCCCCCAGAGGAGAGAACGGGGAGGGGCTGGGGGAAACGCAGAAGGGGGGGGTGGGCGAGGGAGGAGTGGGGAGGGGGCCACCAGAGAGGAGGTGAACTGTGGGGCTGAGGGGGGAGGACGGAGGGAGAGACCCCGGGGGAGGGAGGGAGGGAGGGAGGGAGGGGGTGTGGGAACTCTGCAGATGGGACCCGTCTCCCCCAGGGGGATTGACCCTCCCCCCGCCCTGGGGCAGTGATTGGGGCGGACAGCCACCCTGCGGCCGCCCAGCGCCCTGGCTGCGGGGGACGGCTAAGTGGGGGCAATTGGACCCGGCGCCTCCGAGGCACAGCCGCCCGCACCGGTGCCGGGCCGGATCGCTCAATTAGGGCGACACCGCGGCTAATCGGCCGAGGCCGCCGCCGAGCATGTGCGCCTCCTTCCGCCGACGACGTGCCAGCCGGGAGGGGGGAGGCGGGGGCTTCGGGGAGGGAGTTGGGGAGGGGAGGGTGCTGTGCCATCGGGAGGCGGGAGGCAGGGGTGTCGGGGAGGGGAGGGTGCTGTGCCATGTGCCATGGGGAGGGGGGAGGCGGGGGTGTCGGGGAGGGTGCGGCCTGGAGCCCCGTCCTCCCCGAGGCCGGCCGGGGCGGTGATGCTGCTTGCCCCATCGGCCGGGCACCGCCCGGACCTCGTCGGCAGGGACTCGGCTCCGAGGTCAGCCTGTCGCCCGCTTCCCAGCGAGGGAGACTGAGTCCAGGTGGTGAGGGTCGCCTCCAGGCAGAGGCTCGAACCCTGACCCTCGGGCCACACTCCCAGCAGTGTCTACGCAGGGCCCACAGGGTGGGGGGGGCCTCGCCCGGTCCGGAGAGAGAATCGGGGTGCCTGCCCTGTGGGACCGGCCAGGGAGGGGAGGGGCTGGCTTCCTGGGAGGCCTCGCTCAGCACGGGGAAGCTGCGAGGGGCAATAGAACCCCTCTATCCGTCTGTCAGACGGGGAAACTGAGGCCGGAGCAGCCGAGTCACGATTGGAGCGGAATGGCGGGTGGCTACCACCCTCCTGTGCTCTCGGGCACCAGACGCTGCTCACCTCGGGAGGCGGGGGGCAGAGCCCAGGGCTGAGGGCCCCCCATCACTGCAGCGGGTCCCCCAAAAGGGGCGCTGGGAGGACCCATGGGCTGGGCCCTAAGAGGGGGGCAGGAGGAACTCGGGGTGCCATGGGCCCTGGGCAAGCTCCTTGGCTCTCTGTGATCGGGGTTTCGGCTCGATCCCCAAAGGGGGGCGTGCAGGAGGCAGGGGACCTATGATTCTCTCTCATCATTGGTGTGTCCATCTCTCTCTCCCGCTCCCTTCCTCTCTGAAATCAATAAAAGTATGTTTTTAAAATATATATATTTTATTGATTTTTACAGAGAGGAAGAGAGAGGGATAGAGTTAGAAACATGGATGAGAGAGAATCATCGATCAGCTGCCTCCTGCAAGCCCCCTACCGGGGATGTGCCCGCAACCAATGTACATGCCCTTGATCCTAATTGAACCCGGGACCTTTCAGTCAGCAGGCCGACGCTCTATCCACTGAGCCAGACCGGTTTCTGCTATTTTTTTTTCCTTAATATATTTTTATTGATTTCAGAGAGGACGGGAGAGGGAGCGAAACAACACTGATGAGAATCATGGACCAGCTGCCTCCTGCACGCCCCACCCTGGGGATGGAGCCCACAACCTGCGCCCTGACCGGGAACAGAACCGTGACCTCCTGGTTCCTAGATCGACGACCAGCCACGGAGCCACGGGGGCCGGGCATCTCGCAAGCTTTAAACATCTGAGACGCGGAGGGACGGCGGTCGCTGCGGACGGCGCGGGGCGGTCTGGAAAAACACAGCCTCGGCGGCCGGCTCGCCTGGGAGGGAGGTCAGCGAGGTGGCGGTAATCTATGCAGCAATCTCTCCGTGCGTTTGGGCGCGCACCTAGCCCGGGAGCCAGATGAGAAAACGCGCTATTTTTAACTCCCTCGCCCTCCTCCGTGCCGTTCCATAAACAGGCACTTAAATATTTGCTGAGTTCTCCTCTCGCATCGGCCTCCTCGTGGCAAACGCCAAGCGAGAGGATGGCTGGGCGGGGGGAGCCACGCTGGGAGGGAACCGCGGGCTTCCGCCAAGGTCACGGCAGCGGGCAACGCAAGGCCGGTCACGGGGAGGAGGTGGGGTTCGGGAGCTGGGGCTCACGGCTCCCGCCACCCCCAGGGTACGTGTGGCACCTGCTCGGCCCCCACGGCACGGGATTTGGGGGAAATAGAACCAATAGGAGGAGAGAGAGAGAGAGAGAGAGAGAGAGAGAGAGAGAGAGAGAGGAGAGAGAGAGAGAGAGAGAGAGAGAGAGAGAGAGAGAGAGAGAAAAGAAAGACCCAATAAGATATAGATCTAGTAGATCCATCTATGGATTTATGTCTAAGGAACAGACAATGAATAGCTAAAGATTTTGCTGGTGGTGCTCTCAGGGGGACGTGGACACACCTTTAAAGAGGTTTGTTATAAGGAACTGGACCGTGAGGTTGCGGAGGCGGGCACGTCCCAGGAGCCGCGGGGAGCAGCAGGCTGGAGACCCCGGGACAGGCGACGAGGCGAGCTCCAGTCCGTCCGAATCCGAGGACAGACGAAGCCCCACGCCCCCACTGAGAGATGACCAGGGCCCCGGCCGGCGTGGCTCAGTGGTGGGGCAGTGCATCATGGCCCCCATGCACCGAAAGGTCGCTGGTTCGCTTCCCAGTCCGGGCACAGGCCCGGCTGCAGGCTCGACCCCCAGGAGGGGGCATGCAGGAGGCAGCTGATCCATGATTCTCTCTCATCCGTGTTTCTGACTCTCTATCCCTCTCCCTTCCTCTCTGTAAAAAAAATCAATAAAATATATTTTAAAAAGGAAAAAAAAAAAAAGGTGAGCGCGGCCAGTGTACGAGCTGGTCACAGACTGCCTGACCCCGAAGAGATGAGCACGGGGGAAGAGGGAAAGTACGGCACCTGCACACGCACGTGCACACATGCACACACATGCACATGTGTGTATACACGTGCATAAAGGATATGCACACACACATACACACGCACTGTGCTTTTCTTCTCTCCCCTCTTGCTTTTGCCCTTGGCCCGGTGTCTGCTCTGCACCCAGCAGAACGCATTCAGTCCGTCCCTCCGTGGCCACCTAAGGACAAGGTCTCTGCTGGGCGCCTCCCTTCCTCTCCCTCTGAGGAGCCGGCTTGGCGGACGCGGTGAGAGGAGGGCCCGGGGTTTGCACGCCGCCGTTCCTCTCCGGAGGCTAAAGGCCTGGCCTCCGGCCCCGGCGCCGGGGATGGACTGCGGAGCGAAGGGCACAGCACGGCCTCCGAGGCTCTTGGGCCCAGCGCCTCCTTGGGCGTCTCCTCCCTCCCCCCTCCCCCCTCCCTCCCTCCCTCCCTCCCTCCCTCCCCGAGCGCTGCTGCCGTGTGGCCAGTCCCCCATTCATTCGCCCACACGGCGCTCGGCGCTCGGCTAAAAGCAGGAGAGCGTGAGAAAACCTCAGAACAGCCCAGCCGAGGGGCCCGGGGGCGGAGCACTGACCTCTGAACCGGGAGGTCACAGTTCAGCTCCCGGGCAGGGCACAGGCCCGGGTTGCAAGCTTGATCCCCCGTCAGGGGGGCGTGCGGGAGGCAGCTGAGCGATGATTCTCCCATGTGGTCTACCTATCCATGGATCTAGCCAGCTAGCTTCCTACCTACCTACCTAGCTACCTACCGGTTTATGTACCCATCTACCACCTATTTACCTGCCTACCTACCTATGTATGTACCTACCTACCTAACTAGCTACCTACCTACATACTTAGCTATTTGTATACTCACCTGTCACCTATTTACCTATCCACCTGCCTACCTACTTACCTACCTACCTATTTTTGTATCTACCTACCTATCTATCTACCTACCTACCTACCTATCATCTACCTATCTACCTACCTACCTCTCTACCTTCCTGTCTACCTACCTACCTACCTGCCTGACCACCCAGGGATGCCAGCAGCACGCCATGGACAGAAACACAGGCCCGGAAGGAACTGAGGCCCCCAGCCCACAGCTCGGGAGTCGCCGAGGCCACCCAGCACACACGTGCGTGAGCGAGGACAGGGCCCCTCCGGCCCCAGCCCCCAGCCCAGCCCTCAGGTGGCCGCCCCAGAGGACAGGGCGGCCGCCACTTCCTCAGAGACCCTGATCCCGGCCCGCCCCCCAAGCAGCTCTGGTTCCTGACCCTCGGAAGCCGAAGCCAGCCAAACAGTCAGTGATTCTCCACTTTAAAAACCTGCCAAGTGTGGGAGCTACCGGTCACCCAGAGAGGGAGAGGGGTGCCCCCTCACCGGACGGGCGCGTGGGGGTGAGGACGGTGCCCCGGGGCCCGGGCTGGGCCAGGTCTGCCCGCAGCACCCTCCTGGCACCTCCCTCCTGGTCCCCCCACCCCCTGGCACCCCCTGCCCTTCCCCCCAGCTCCCCCCCCCCCCGGGGCTGGGGCGCTGGGTCCGCATTTCCTCATTTAGAAGCCGCTTCCCTCCCCGCGTCTTTAAACAGAATCCCGTTCCAAGCCAACGAGCAACAGAAGCAGAGGTGTTGTCAGGAGAAATGAAGGCCTTCTTTCTATTTTTTCCGTGCACATGTCAGCCGGGAGAGCAACGGGAAGCCCTCTGCGCGTTTTCTGAAACCGGGGCCTCTGTTTGATTGTTTTTAAGTGCAAATCAGCGTCCGCGCTCAGACCTGGGCGGCCGGGGAAGTGAATTGGAATGCCGGGTGTTTTACATACATTTGTTTCTTTCTGCTTAAAACATCGCCGAGCGGGAAGTGGAAAGAGGAAAAAAGACCTGAGCCGGAGGTGTGCCCAGCTGGCTGGCCGGCGTGGCTCAGGGGCTGAGCGTCGACCTGGGACCCAGGAGGTCAGGGTTCGATTCCCGGTCAGGGCACATGCGGGTTGCGGGCTCCATCCCCAGTGTGGGGCGTGCAGGAGGCAGCGAATCCATGATTCCCTCTCATCATTGATGTTTCTATCTCTCTCTCTCCCTTCCTCTCTGACATCAATAAAAAACATATTTTTTAAAAATTAAAAAAGTAGATAACGTAAATAAAAACTTATCCTCAGGAGAGGATTAAAGAAGAGAAGACTCCCTGGCTGCTTCCATTGAGGCAGCAGCGATTCCTCAGCGCCAGGAGCGGGGGGCCGCCCACCCAGCTGGTGTGGGGTAGCCCTCTACCAGCCGCTCCTTCTCCGGTGCCGAATGCGGCCAGGCCCGATCTGAGCTAAGCTTTTTTTTTTTTTTAATATGTTTCTATTGACTTCAGAGAGGAAGGGAGAGGGAGAGAGAGCTAGAAACATCAATGAGAGAGAATCATCATCAATCAGCTGCCTCCTGCACACCCCCCACCAGGGACACGCCCGCAACCAAGGTACATGCCCTTGACCAGAATCGAACCTGGGACCTTTCAGTCCGCAGACCGACGCTCTATCCACTGAGCCAAACCAGTTCCGGCTAAGCTTTTTTTTAAATATGTTTTTATTGACTTCAGAGAAGAAGGGAGAGGGAGAGAGAGAGAAATATCCATGAGGAGAGAGAACCATGGACCGGCTGCCTCCCGTACGCCCCACACTGGGGATCGATCCCGTAACCCAAGCCTGTGCCCCGACCGGGAGTCGAACCCTGACCTCCTGGGTCATAGGTCGGCGCTCAGCCACAGAGCCACGCCGGAGGGGCTCACGCTCCTTCGCCACGGAGTCCTCCTGCCTTCACATCCGTGTGTGCGGACTTACGGGTGACGAGGCCAGGCCAGAGGGAGACTAACAACGCATGCCGCCCCAGCAGGAGGGGGCAGTCCCGCCGGAAGCTCGCCCGCCCTCCCCTGCCAACTGGAACGTCGGGGGAGCTGGGCACGTGCAGGCCCGGGGCTCACGGTGACGGGCCCGCGGCAGCCGCCCCGCCGGAGACGGAAGACTTATCTGCGCGTTCTGACGGATGGAAATGAATTCCACGGCTTGTCAGAGCGCTATCAAGACCCCGATGGAATGAGCTTCCTTTTTTTTTCCTTTCCCTTTTCAGGGTGAAGGGAGTGACGGGGGAGAGACATGAATGCCGGAGACAGATTGCTTTGATTGGAAACGAAAACAAACAGGTTTGAGGGGAGGGAAGGAGGGAAGGGGGGGTGGCTTTCATTCTTTGGGAGAGACCTTGGCATTCTCGCCGATACGCCCATGAATTAATCATTAGGGCCCTGCCACGTGGAGCGCGGATCGCGTGGTCTCCGCGCCAGCCCACGGGAGAGGGGCCTCAGGCCGCCACGGAGACACGGAGCCCTACGTGGCTTGTGTCCAGGAAGCAAGTGGGTGGCATGTGTGTGCACGTGTGTGTGTGTGTGTGTGTCTGTCTGAGGCAGCCCTGGGGTCCCAGGCTAGAAGCCGCTCTGACTGTGTGTCGCCACCAAGCCCCGCCATTAAATACCCACTAATGGCTCGGACCGACAGCCACCGACAGCCGGATCAAAGGGCGTCCACGCTTCCGAATCACCAGCGCTAATTGGGCCAATCAGAGGGGCGGCGGGCGAGGAGAGCTGAGCCGACGCGTGAGAAGGAACGCTGCCCACCTCGCCCTGTCAAGAGCCAGGGTCCAAGCGGCCAATTAGCGCCGACGAGACCTCCGGAGCGGAGCGCGCGGGAGCGGCCGGACGACCTCATCACGGCGACTCCCGGTTGGAACGGAAGGCTGCTGATTACCGCTGATTACCGGCGGCACAATTAAACAGGGTGGCGGCCGAGGGAGACAGCCGGCCAGGAGTTCCCGGGCCGCCCAGGCTCTCCCCAAAGGCCAGGGGGCGGGGGCTGTCCGTGGTGCTGACAACATCGCCTGCTGAAAAGCCTGTTGGGACAAGAGTGCTTCAAGGGGGGGGTGGGCCCGCTTCCAAAACCTGTGTGCTCAGTGGACAGAGCAGCCGTGGACAAACTACGGCCCGCAGGAGGGATTCCGGCCCGTGCGGCGGTTCTATCCGGCCCGCGGAGCCGAAAGAGCGGAGGGTTCTCTTGCTCTCCCCTCTGCTCCTTCACCAGCAGCCCAAGAGGAGAGTGCCAGCATGGTCAGGTTGCTTTTGTGCCGGCCCTCCGGTCCAGTGTAAGAGCCCACGGTGGCCCTCGAGTCAAAAAGTTTACCCACCCCTGGTACAGAGCGTCGGCCTGCAGACTGAAGGGTCCCGGGTTCGATTCCGGTCAGGGGCATGTGCCTGGGTTGCGGGCACCCCCCCAGGAGGAGGTGTGCGGGAGGCCGCCGATCGATGATTCTCTCTCATGGCTGTTTCTGGCTCTCTATCCCTCTCTCTTCCTCTCTGTGAAAAAATCAATTTAAAAAGTATATATTTTTAAAAACTAATAAAAAATAAAAGGGGGGTGTTTCTCCTTCCTACCCTCCCCCGCCCCCGCCCCATTGCCAGCCCTGAGACCCGCTCTCGCTTTCCCCATCATCGCCCGTTTTCAAGCTAATTGCTGGGGGGGGAGGGGGGGTGCGGGGAGAAGATGGGGAGGTGGGAGGAGAAACCTCCAAGCCCAATTAGCACCGGCCGTGCCATCTTCATGTCCAGCTGCTGACGCTGAGGTCTCCCGGAGGTGACCTTTTCCTCTTTCTTTCTTTCTTTCTTTCTTTCTTTCTTTCTTTCTTTCTCTGTCTTTTCCTTTCTTTTCTTCGCCTGCTGTTTCCTTAAGGGCTTGATTGGCAGCTAGCTCGGGTTTGACAGCGGACCCAGGGCTGCGGTATCCATTCAGAATGTCCGCGGGGGGGAGAGGGGAGAGGCGGGCAGAGCAGATGCTCCGGTGCCGGACCAGGAGAGCGTCTTCCAGCACCTGAGGTCGGTGCGAGGGGTTCCGGGAAGGCCCAGCTGGAGATCTCATCTGCTGGGACCTTCAGGAGCGGCCTTTTTTCCAAAAAAAGAAAAAATGTTTTTTAAACTGATTTCAGAGAGAAAGGAAACAGGGAGAGAGATCGACATGTCAGTGATGAGAGAGAATCACTTACCTACCAGGGATGTGCCCCCAACCAAGGTACATGCCCGTGGATGGAATCGAACCCGGGACCCTTCAGTCCGAAGGCCGACGCTCTATCCACTGAGCCACACCGGATTCAGCATGTTTGCTCACTCTTTGACATTTACTGTAGATTCCTTATTTTGTTTTCATATGTTTTTATTGATTTCAGAGAGAGGAAGGGAGAGGGAGAGGGAAAGAAAGAGGGAGAGGGAAAGAAAAAGGAAGAGGCAGAGGGAGAGAAAGATAGAAACATCAGAGACCACACCCTAGCTGGTCTGGCTCAGTGGATAGAGCGTTGGCCTACGGACTCAAGGGTCCTGGGTTAAATTCCGGGCATATGCCCGGGTTGCAGGCTCGGTCCCCAGTAGGGGGCGTGCAGGAGGCAGCTGATCCATGATTCCCTCTCATCATTGATGTTTCTACCTCCCTTTTCCTTTCCCTTCCTCTCTGAAATCAATAAAAATATTTTCTTAAAAAAAAAGAAAGAAAGAAACATCCATGATGCGCGAGAATCATGGATCGGCTGCCTCCTGCACGCCCCCTACTGGGGACGGAGCCCGCAACCCGGGCCTGTGCCCTGACCGGGAATCGAACCTCGGCCTCCTGGTTCGTAGGTCGATGTTGGGCCACGGAGCCACGCCGGCTGGGCGGACGCTACGATCTTAGCACGACGCCTGGCAGGTGCGGCGACCTCGGAGGACGGGAACTGCCGAGACAGCGGCCACGCTACTGTCACGTTGCTGCTCTTACCGTTTCTGTCCGGGTGCCCGCCTCACGTCCCGCCTAATCCAGGCCCCCCCTTCTCCGTGGAGTCTCCCCCGGCAGTGCCGTTCCAGGGGCTGCTGTAAACCTCTCCCCCGATGGCGTGCTCTCCCTGAGACGGGGACCCCCCCGCGGCCCGGGGCCTCGTGTAGCTGGAGGACCTGCCGGGCCCTGGAGCCTCGCCCGGTGCGGGCGTGACCCGGGTGTCCACCGCTACTGTGCCGGAGCGGCGGGTCCACGTCCCCAGCCACACGCGTGTCAGAGGGCCGGCGCGTGCCCTTTCTCCACACGGAACCCCGCCGCCCGGAGGCGGGGCCGTGATTTTCCGTGTCAGCTAGCCCTGTCTTCCCCGGGAAATTGGATGCACAGGTCCTCGGCGTGATCTTTTCAAAATGTAAATTGGATCCTTTCATGCCTCTGCCGGACCCCCTCCCGGCGACTCCTCCTCGCCCTTACGATGACACCCCGCGTCCCCGCCGCAGCCCGCGAGGCCCCGCGAGTCCGGGCCGGTCCTGGCCTCTCGTTCTAGCCCACGTTCCTGCTCCACCCGCCCCCGCCCCCGCCCCCTCCAGCCCCACAGGCTTCCCGCGGCTCCTTGACTTCCCCACAGTCGATCGGTCCCATCCCACAGACCCTGTCCTCTCTGAGGTCAGTAGAGACATTCTTGTTGAATCTGGTGATCGCTGCTGCCCGTGGTGTGAAGATGAGAGGGTGTCGTGGTTGGCAGAGCGGGGGCTGTCCGTCCGCCCGAAGGGGTCCATTACGCTCGGACCAGAACTCGTCGAACGACCCAGAGCGACGAGAGGATGGACGGGGCGGCCAGCGGGCCTGGGGGGGACGGCTTCCTTCCGGGCCTCCATCCGGTTCGGGGCTCCGTGTCCGCCCGCCGTCACGCCGACACAGAAAGCCTCACGGTCACTCACCCACGAGACACGAGCGTGCACCCGCAGGGAAGTCGCCCCCCAGGGATCTGCCCGAGGGTGTGAGGCGTTAGACAATAAATCACTCCGCGGGAAGTAAAGTGAAGATGAGCGGGAGGGAGGCGTTCGTCACACACACACACACACACACACACACAGATACAGCACAGACACACAGAGGCACACACAGGCACACACAGATACACACAGACACACACAGAGACACACACAGACACACACAGAGACACACACAGACACACACACTCACACACATACACTCACATAGACACACAGACAGACACACATACTCACTCACAGACACACAGAGACAGACACACAGACACAGACACACACAGAGACACACACAGACACACACAGAGACACACACAGACACACACACTCACACACATACACTCACATAGACACACAGACAGACACACATACTCACTCACAGACACACAGAGACAGACACACAGACACAGACACACACAGAGACATACACACAGACACACACACACACACACACACACACACACGGCTGTCATACCCGAGCCTCGCTCTCCCCTGCTCGGCAGTCCGCCAGTGACACCCGGCTCCCTGTCCCCTGGCACCTGGGACCGGACCGTGCGGTTCCGGTTCTTGGAAAGGAGACCACCCCAGATCCATCGCCGCCCGCGCCCAGAGTGAAAGGAGCAGCGTGGTATGGCTCACCTCCACGGCTCTGACCTCAGGACTGATGCTTGGACAGGAAAAAGGAAAAATAAAAAAGGAGATGCATGTATATGTATTGCTTTAAACAACAAAATTTTTTAAAAAATTAAAAAGAAAGAAGCCCTAACCAGTGTGGCTCAGTGGATAGAGCATCGGCCTGCTGACTAAAGGGTCCCAGGTTCCATTCTGGTCAAGGGCATATACCTTGGTTGGGGGCACATCCCCAGTGGGGAGCTTGCAGGAGGCAGCTGATTGGTGTTTCCGACTCTCCCTCTCCCTTCCTCTCTGTGAAATCAATAAGATATATTTTTTTAAAAAAGAAAGAAAAAAGGAAAAATATCCTTAGGCCTAGGAAGGCACTGGCAGCCGCTCCCAAGGATTATAAAAGGGAGAGGGCGGCCCCTGCTGGTGGGAACTGGAACTGCAGCCTCCCGTGGGCACAGGGAGAGCAGAGGGCGCCCAGGTTCCCACCGGGAACCCTTCCCCAGGGAGACCACGGAGCAGAGCGGCTCTGTGAGGAGCAAAGGGCTGGGTCCCCCTCACCCCCAGCCCCCGCCCATTGGAGCTGCCTTTGCATTTGCAAAACCGAGGCGGAATGCAGGAACTGTCCGGCCCCGGTGTGAGGGGCCAAGGCTGGCGCCTGTGGACACGGGAGGGGGGGGTGCAGTGCCGGCTGCCCAGCCCCTTCCCTGGGGCACCAGCCACTCGATCCCGGCGCCCACGGCGCACTTTCCCGCTCAGGGGCCCCCCATGCGGACCCCACTGCAGCCAGTCCCTTCCTGAGCGTCGGAGAGGGGCACACACCCCTCACAGTGGCTTCTCGCGGGACGGAGAAGCCGTGACCCACGGAGCTGGGCCCCCCACAACCGGGGCAGGCCGTCTGGAACGGAAATGCTACACAGGAGAGCATCCACGTTCCGGTCATTGGGGTGAATCTGAAAAAGCCAAACCCGGCCGGTGTGGCTAAGTGGTTGAGCGCTGACCTATGACCCAGGAGGTCACGGTTCAATTCCTGGTCAGGGCACATGCACGGGTTGGGAACTTGATCCTCAGTGGGGGGGCATACAGGAGGCAGCCGATCCATGATTCTCTCTCATCAGTGATGTTTCTGTCTCTCTCTCTCTCCCTCTCCCTTCCTCTCTCCCCACCCACCACCTGAGTCCCAGGCTGCCTTCCTGCCTTCCCTCCCTTGTCCTCCTCTCTCTCTGTTCCTGCACCTGTCCCCCTGGCAGCCTCTGTTTCTCTCTCCCCATGCATGGCATCTGGTATGCAGTAAGTGCTCAATAAATGTTCATTGAATAAATGCTGGGGTGGATGAGTAGTGGATGGATGGATGGATAGATGAATGGATGGATGGATGGATGGATGGATGGGTAGATGGATGGGTGAATGGATGGATGGATGGATGGATGGATGAGTGGATGGATGGATGGATGGATGGATGGGTGGGTGGGTGGATGGATAAATGGATGATAGATGGATGGATGGGTGGGTGGGTGGGTGGGTGGATGGATGGATAGGTGGATGGATGGATGGATGGATGGATGGATGGATAGGTGGATGGATGGATGGATGGATGGATGGATGGATAGATAAATGGATGGATGGATGATAGATGGATGGATGAGTGGGTGGATGGATGGATGGGTGGGTGGGTGGATGTGTCAATGTTAGGCGAATGCTAGGTAAGGTCATCAGGTGAATGGGGGGATGGGGTGGTACCCCCCGCCCCTTAGCCTGGAGGACATGTTTTATGATTCCGATGATTCCCCTGACCCCACGTCTCCTCGCTGGTGCTTCTCTAATCCAGTGCGGGCAGGAGTGGACACGCTCTTTGTGGTTCATGTAAAACATACATGTGAGTGCGGTCTGATGGGCTGTGCCACGCGAGGCCCCGTCTCCGCATCCAGTCCTCACGGCTGCCCTTGAGTGGGATGGCTTCGTGCTTTTTTTCTTTTTCCAGAGAGGAAGGGAGAGGGAGGGAGAGAGAATCATCAATGATGAGAGAGAGAGTCACTGACCGGCTGCCTCCTGCACGCCCCCTACTGGGGATTGAGCCTGCCACCCAGGCACCTGCCCTGACCAGGAAGCAAACCTGCGACCCTTCAGTCTGCAGGCCGGCGCTCTATCCACTGGGCCACACCAGCCAGGCAGGAGGCTTCCTTCTTCGAGGGAGAGTGTGGCTCTTCCCTCCCCGCTGGCAAGCCCGCGCTGCGGAGATGCTCGGCTTCTATAAACATGCTCTTCTCCATGCGAAGCGCGGAGAGCAATTTCCAGAGGTCTCTGCCTCCCAGGAGCCCTCGGCGATGTCTAATGGAGCCACCTTTGGTGAGAAACTAAAGTGTAAGAAGTGGAAATGTTTCTTGGTTTTATGTCCAAACAGAGGCTTCCCCTGGAAAAGCACCAGGAGAGCACTTTCTGTGGCGAGGGAAAAGGAACGTGAGCAGCTCAGCCGAAGAGAGTGGAGCGCAGGGGGTTGTCGGGGAGTCGGGGGGGGGACACCCCCCTGAAACGCCGGTTTCAAGCCCTTCCTTCGCTGACACCAATCCCCCCAACCCTCTCATCTCCTTTGGCTTTCAAACGTGAGCATTCGGTACGACCACATCTGCCCCAGCTTAACTACTCGTCTGCTCCGTAACCGCTCATGGGGTGGCCCACGTAGTGTGTGTGGCTCCGTGGTTGAGCCATCCACCCATGAACCGGGAGGTCAGGGTTCGATTCGCGGTCAGGGCACAGGCCTGGGTGGGGGGCTTGATCCCCAGTAGAGGGCGTGCAGGAGGCAGCCGATCCATGATTCTCTCTCATCATGGATGTTTCTATCTCTCTCTCTCCCTTCCTTTCTGAAATCAATAAAAGTAGGTTTTTAGCCGAAACCGGTGTGTCTCAGTGGATAGAGCGTCGGCCTGAGGACTGAAAGGTCCCAGGTTCGATTCCGGTCAAGGGCATGTACCTTGGTTGTGGGCACAACCGGAGTAGGGGGTGTGCAGGAGGCAGCTGATCGATGTTTCCCTCTCATGGATATTTCTAACTCTCTGTCCCTCTCTCTCCTTCCTCTCTGTGTAAAATCAATAAAATATATTTTTGAAATAGATTTTTGAGGGAGCCCAGAAGCTGCAGGCCCCCCCTTTACTCTGACCACAGGGTCCCACCCTCCAGGGCTCGGCAAACCGTTTCTGCAAAGAGCCAGGTTGTAAATAGCCCAGGCTGTGCAAGCCACGGCGTCCAACGACTCCACCCCGCCCACGGGGCCCAAGCAGCCACGGGCGGGGGCAAATAGGAGTGGGTGTGTCCCAGTGAGACTTTTTTTTAAAAAATATATTTTATTGATATTTTTACAGAGAGGAAGGGAGAGAGATAGAGAGCTAGAAATGTCAATGAGAAAGAAACATCGATCAGCTGCCTCTTGCACACCCCCTACCGGGGATGTGCCCGCAACCAAGGTACATGCCCTTGACCGGAATCGAACCCGGGACCCCTCAGTCCGCAGACCGACGCTCTACCCACTGAGCCAAACCGGTTTCGGCCCCAGTGAGACTTTAAACACACACACACACACACACACACACACACACACACACACAGAGTGGGCGGGATTTGGCCCCTGAGCCAAAGTTCACCAATTGGCGCTGCAGTTCCCGGGACTGCGCCCTCCAACGTCCACCCGATCCACCGTCACGGACGCTCTAACCCCGGCCCTGAGCACTTTCAAACGGCTCCGTCATCTCTCAGCTCCGGAGGTGGTCACTGCTGGGTGAGGACACCACACCCCGGCCGGCCGGTGAGGCTCCGTGGTGGACCGTCCGCCTCTGACCCAGGAGGTCCCGGTTCGATTCCTGGCCAGGGCACAGGCCCGGGTGCAGGCTCCACCCCCAGGAGGGCGAGTGCAGGAGGAAGCCGGTCCGTGATTCTCTCTCATCACGGATGTTCCTCTCTCTCTCCCTCTCCCTTCCTCTCTGACACCAATAAAAACCTAGACGCTGAGTGTGGCCAGCTGATGATGACCTCTGAGCACATAATCGTCTGGCCACAGGGTGTGCTTCTGAGCGCTTCATTCGTTCGATATCAAAGACACGATACGCCGAGCACCTGATCAGCGTTCCCCTTCGCCCCGGCTGGCAGAGAGCTCGGGGCAAGTAGGTGGCTGATCTCCAGCCAAAGTCTAGAATGCTTCGGCGCCCGCTGGAGGTACACACACACCCAGTGCCCAGATGACTACCACCTCTGCATGCAGGGTTTTTTAAAAAATATATTTTATTGATATTTTACAGAGAGGAAGGGAGAGGGACAGAGAGCTAGAAACGTCGATGAGAGAGAAACATCGACCAGCTGCCTCTTGCACACCCCCTACCGGGGATGTGCCCGCCACCAAGGTACATGCCCTTGACTGGAATCGAACCCGGGACCTTTCAGACCGACGCTCTACCCACTGAGCCACACCAGTTTCAGCTCTGCACGCAGCCTTGTTCGTACGCAGGAACAGGCCGACAAGCGCCCGGCTTGCAGGAGAGTAAATCTTCCCGGCACCTCCCGCCGCGGAGCGGATCTGCCCCTGGCACGGGAGCCGGTAACACCCACAGCGGCAACCCCCACACACACCCCCACACACACACACACACAATTAGCAGCCCGCCGCCCGCAACACCAGGCGGCCACCCCTCGCGACAGCGCGCAAATGACCTGCCGCCGGCGCCGGTCCGCGCTGACAAGCGGGTGTGTCTGTGAAAATGGGCCTCCATCCCCATTCGGGCGTCAGCACCCGGACGGAGCCCACCACGGCCCCCGTCCGCCGCGCAGGCCCGCATCGGGAAGAGCGGGGACAGCGACCCATCCTCCCAGCACTCGGCTCACACGGAGGAAGACCCTCTCCGCTGGGAGACACCCAGCTCCTCGGCGCCCCCCGCCCTCCCCCCTGCACCCGCGCCCCTGGGCTTGGTAACAGGAAGCCCAGAAAACACATTCCAGGAGCCATGGCAAACACTTCACACGCCCTGAACCAACTGAGCCGGGCAACCGCCCCCTGTAATCGGAAAATGTTCTTCCCCCGCCCCCACCTGCCCCCACCCCCTGCCACTTTAAAGCAATCGCAGTCATCTGCAGATGGTTTTTGATGGTTTCCCAGCAGAGACCCCGGCCAGTGTGGCTCTGTGGCTGAGCATCGACCTCTGAACCAGGAGGTCAGGGTTCGATTCCCGATCAGGGCCCAGGCCCGGGTTTCGGACTCCATCCCCCGTGTGGGGCGTGCAGGAGGCAGCCGGTCCGTGGTTCTCTCTCATCGTGAATGTTTCTCTCTCTCTCCCTCTCCCTGCCTCTCTGAAATCACACCCCCAACCCAATGGGGATGTGCCCGCAACCAAGGTACATGCCCTTGACCAGAATTGAACCCAGGACCCCTCAGTCCGCAGACTGACGCTCTACCACTGAGCCAAACCGGTTTCGGCTCCGACATTTTTTAAATCCTCCCCGAGGACGTTCTCCTTGGTTTTTAGGGAGGAAAAGGTAAGGGAGGGGGGACAGACTAGCCCAAAACTCACAGGGCACAGGGGCTGTGGCGCCTTCGCTGCAGGGAGGAGGCTAGGCCCAGGGGCACCCTGGATGCAGCGCGGTGGCTGCAGCTTGTGGGGGAACGGAGCCGGGGTGCCTGCGACAGACAGCCCTGCCCGCCCAGCCTGTGCGGCTCAGTGGGCTGAGCGTCCTTCCCGGCACCGGAGGTCGCTGGTTCTGCTCCCAGCCAGGCTCGATGGGGAGGCGGGCTTGATCCCCAGTAGGGGCGTGCAGGAGGCAGCTGATCCTCACTGTTTCCACCTCTCTCTCTCAATCTCTCTCTCTCTCTCTCTCTCTCTCTCTCTCTCTCTCACACACACACACACACACACACACACACACACACGCCCAGGGCCCACCCCAAACCCATGCACAGGTCTGCTGGGGAGGGGCCTGGGCGCTCCTATCTGAACCCCACCGCCCTCCCTGGAGCTCAGAAAGAAAAGACCGAGGCCAGACTCCAGCTGAGGCCTGGAAGAGGCCCCCCCCAGACCCCAGCTCCCCCCCAGGCCCCAGCTCCCCCCCAGGCCCCAGCTCCCATCTCCAGCTGCAAAGCTAAGCGCTCTGGGCGCTATTTGCCCCCGTTTCCAGCAGGTGGCAGTGTCGGGGCGCAGGTGCGGCCTCAGCGCAGGGAAGGAGCCTCCGGGAGCCGCCCCCACGCGTGGAAGCCCGTGTTTTTTCCGGTTCCCTCTGAGGCCCCTCCCTCCGTGGGGGGCCCGTCTGCCAATCACACGGATCCTAGCGCTCGGCATCCCCGTCTGGCCGGGCCGGCTGCTCCCCAAAGACGTGCGCCCCGGATTTCCCCGGATTTCCCGGGACTTCGCGGTCCCTGGCGGGCGGGGTGCGGGGGGCCGGGCGGGGACCCCACCGGCTCCGGAGGCTGCAGTGACGCCCCAGGGACAGCAGGTGGCGCCCGGCCCCGGCGGCTGAGACAGGGACCCGGAGAGAGGCGGTGGGTGAGGGAGGTGAGGGTGCCGGGGTGCCGGGGTGCCTGGGGGGGGCCGGGACCCCGTCCCTGCTCACTCTGCTCCCCAGAGCCCATGGAGGAGTCGGAGGGTGTCGGCTGGGGAGGCTGAGCCACTTGGGGCAGAAAGGGGGACCCCCTCCCACCCCAGGCACCCACAGAGAAGGGCAGAGCGGGACCCCTGACCTGCCGGGCCCTCAGACCCAGGGAGGCCTTGCCAAGGATGTGGCCGGTCCCCAAGCCAGCCGAGGGCAGCTCCCCACCCTGAGGGTTCCACACACCCCCCTCCCGGTGACCTGGCCACGGCTGCACACGGCCGGGTCAGTGTTCACAAAGTGGCCAGATGGCGATCTCTGAGCCCATAACCATCTGGCCTCTCTGTGTCTGTCTTATAGAATAAAAGGCTAATGTGCAAATGGTCCCATCGACCAGGAGTTCCACCAGCAGGCAGGCCGGCCGACCGCCCACGGCCCCTACCCCTGGCCAGCTGGCCGGATCCCACCCATGCACGGATTCATGCACCAGGCTAGAAAGATAGATATAGACAGAAGATAGATAGATAGATAGATAGATAGATAGATAGATAGATAGATATAGATAGATGATAGATAGATGATAGATAGATAGATAGATAGATATAGATAGATAGATACTGAGTGGCCAGATTATTATGATTTCTTAATGCATTCAGTGTATAAGAGAGGGGGGGAGAGGAAGAGAGAGAGAGAGAAAGAGAGAGAGAAACATCTATCGCTACCTCCTGCACACCACCACTGAGGGATCAAACCTGAAGTCTGGGGTATGTGCCCTGACTGGGCATCGAACCTGCGACTTCTGGTGCACGGAGGCCTCTCCGACCAACTGGGCCGCACAGACAGGCTGGCATTTTCCATAAACCAGCTCACTGCTGTTAAAAAGAGAAAAGGATAAAGAAGGAGAGGGAGAGGGAATGAAAGGAAGGAAGGAAGAACCACACACACACACACACACACACACACACACACACAATGGAGTCGTTTGCTCCCAGTCATTTGCAAACCCAGCGTGTTGCAAAGCCCACCGCTCTCTTCACACCACCCGGAAGCTCCTGGTCAGCGCCAGAGAGGCCCCGTCCCCCGAGAAGCTAAAGAGCCTTCCCGCCGGAACCGGTGTGGCTCAGTGGCTAGAGCGTCGGTCTGCGGACTGAGAGGTCCCGGGTTCGATTCCGGTCAAGGGCATGTGCCTTGGTTGCGGTCACATCCCCAGTGGGGGGCGTGCAAGAGGCAGCTAACTCTTCCTCTCTGTAAAAAAATCAATAAAAATTTAAAAAAAAAAAATACAGATTCCTGAACCCCAACCAAGAAGCGCTGAGCTAGAATTTGGGGGAACGTAGAGGTAAAATTGTACATTAACCAGCGCTCTACCGCTCCGCCAGGGGACTCTCCGCATCAGGGGAGAAGTTTGGGGGACACCGCCTTAGGGGCACCGGCTCCCGGCAGCCCCGCCCCCGGGAATTCGGAAGGAGGGGGGCGGGGGCGGCGCCGGGAGAGCCGCGGCGGGCGGGCCCACCCGAGCTGAACAAAGGCCGGCGACGGCGACCCCGCCTCCGGAGAGCGAGCGGCTGCTTCTTCCCGGACGCGGCGGGCCGGGCGGCGGCGGGGCTCCCCGCACCCGCCCCGCGGCGAGGGGCGCCGGCAGCTGCAGGCGGGCCCGCCACCTCCCGCTCCCGGCCGGCCCGGGGGCAGCACGGGGCGGGGCGTGAGCGGATGGGCGGGGCGTGAGCGAGAGTGGGCGGGGCTAGGGAGGGGCGTGAGCAGGGAGTGGGCGGGTGAGTGAGAGTGGGCGGGGCGCGAGCGGGACGTGGGAGGGGCGTGAGCAAGGAGTGGGCGGGACGTAAGTGAGAGTGGGCGGGGCGAGGGCGGGACGTGGGAGGGGCGTGAGCAAGGAGTGGGCGGGACGTAAGTGAGAGTGGGCGGGGCGAGGGCGGGCGTAAGCGGGGAAGTAGGCGGGGGTAGCACGGAGTGGGCGGGGCGTAAGTAGGGAGTGGGCGTGGTGTAATCGGAGGTGGGCGGGGCAGCAGGGGTGGGCGGGGGGGGTGGAGACAGAGGAGGTGAAGCAGCCAGGGTCAGACCCAGCCTCAGCCAGCCTGACGTTAAGGGGGTTTGTCCCAGCTTAGTTTTGTTTTGCTTTTTAACATACCGGTATTTATTTTTTTTAAATATATTTTATTGACTTTTTACAGAGAGGAAAGGAAAGGGATAGAGTGCTAGAAACATCGATGAGAGAGAATCATCGATCAGCCGCCTCCTGCACACCCCTCACCGGGGATGTGCCCGCAACCAAGGCACATGCCCCTGACCGGAATCGAACCTGGGACCCTTCAGTCCGCAGGCCGACGCTCCATCCACTGAGCCACACAGGTTTTGGCAATATATTTCTATTGATTTCAGAGAGGAAGGGAGAGGGAGGGAGAGGAAGGGAAAGATAGACACGTCAATGGTGAGAGGGATTCATGGACCGGCCGCCTCCTGCACGCCCGCCCGCCCCCCTCCTGGGGACGGAGCCATGGAGCCCGCAACCCGGGCCTGTGCCCTGACCGGGAATCGAACCGTGACCACCGGGTTCCTAGGTGGATGCTCCACCCCTGAGCCATGCCCGCCGAGACCAAAGGGGTTTTCTAACGGGGAGGCAGACCTTCTTCACTGTCTGCGCCCCCGACCCTGGGCCCTGGGGGCCGATTGCGCCCCTTGTCCTACAGATCGTGGGGTCCAGAGGAGCCGCCCCTGACCCAGAGCCCCGGGCCGCGTCCTGCGTCCTCCTGCGCGCACTGGCTCTGGGAGCGCGCCCTCGGCGTTCGCAGACGGGAAGTTTTAAACCAGTTTAGTGTGGAATGGGCCCACGGGGAGGCGGAGGCGTGTGCTCTGGAGACCCGGACTTCCTGACAGCACCGGGTTACGGATCCCCGCGGGTGTCACAGGGCACCGGGGGGTCGGGTGGGGAGTGCTGGGAGCTCAGTGCTTGGAGGGGAGGGGAGGGAAGGAGAGGGAAAGGGGTTTGACCCCTCCCTTCAGGTCTGAGGTCTGTCCTGTCTCTTAGGAAAGCAGCCATTCCAGCCTAGGGCACAGGAGCCGAAGCGTAACCTACGTCAGAATGGTCTCTTTGGCCCCGGCCGGGGTGGCCCGGTGGGTGAGCGTGGCCCGTGGACCAGGAGGTCACGGCTGGATTCCTGTCAGCGCACAGGCCCGGGGTGTGGGCTCCGTCCCCAGTGGGGGGCGGGGGTGCAGGAGGCAGCCGGTCCACGGTTCTCTCTCCTCATGGATGTTCCTCTCTCCCTCTTCCTTCCTCTCTGAAACATTCTCTTTGGCCTGCAAGAGGCGGGACCCTGTGACCATGAGTCAGGCCCGGACTGTGGTCTCCTGCTGCCTCAGGCGCTGCCGATTACGGGCGAAAGGCCGGGGCTCTGGTTGTAGAGAGACGACTTCTGGAGTAGGATTTAAAACAGTCCCACTGAAGTCACGAGGCCTCCAGCTCCGTGCCGGACTAGCCCGGCACGCATTTGGCGGTGGGAGAGGTCAGGGTCACCCTCTGGTCTCGGCTTTCCTCGTGGAGGGGACTCGAGACGAGTTACCCGCCTCCCTAGGTCTCGTTTCCCTCACCTGTGAAAGGGGTGCGGTGCCCAGTTCCTGTGGTTGGTGGTGGGGCGACGTGAGTGTTTGCAGAGTCGGGGAATCTACCTTCAGAGCCCCCCCCCGACACACACACACACACACACACACACACACACACACACACCGCCGTGAGGGCCTGGTGCCGGCCGGCTCCTTCTTTAGGGCGAAGCGGGCAGGGGTGTTTGGGGGAGCAATCCACAGAGCAGACCGGCGTGTTTCGACGGCGCACCCCTGCGCCACCGCCATGCCACCCTCCCCCGTCCTCGCCGCCGCCGCCGCGGTCTCTGCGTCTTCTCGCCGCCCCTCGGCGCCTGGCTGCTGTCCCCCGTGCCGGGGGCAGCATCGGGCCTTTCGTCATGGAGACTCTGTCTTCCTTCCCTTCCCCTTCCAGAGAGACCAGCGGTGTCCACCTTCCACCACCCCTTCCCTGGCACCCTGGCCGGGCCCGGAGAGAGAGCCCCCTGCCCCTCCCAGGCCCCCAAGTGCAGCCTGGAAGTGGGCGGCTCAGGCCAGAGGTCCCCCCCCCCGAGCCGGCGGCTGCTGGTGGTGTAGCATCCTGTGGCGGCGGCGTCTAGCCAGCCAGGTGCCAGACGGCTGCAGCACACACCGCTGGGCTCAGGGATCGCACCCCAGCTCCACACACACACACACACACACACACACACACACACACACACGCCCTCCAGCCCCGCCCCCAGCCCCAGCGCGCTCACCACAGACAGGAAACCGGACCGCAGGGCGAGGAAGCGATGGCAGCCTGGAGGCCCACGGTCTACTTGCCGTGGACCAGGACCCCCTCGTGGCGGCCACCACACGTACACCACGGCCCCCGCCTCCCGGGCCCACGAGGCCCCCACGCCCGGGCCACTGCCCTCCCTGGCCACGGCTCCTCGCCTGGCTCACCCACTCTGAGCACGCGACGCCCTTGCTTTTCTGCAAACAGTTACCCTCGCTCTGCCTAGAGCAGCCGTGGGCAAACTACGGCCTGCCGAGGGCCGGATCCGGCCCGTTCCGCTGTTCTCTCCGGCCCTCAGAGCCCAAAGAGCAGAGGGTTCTCTTGCTCTCCCCTCCGCTCCTTCACCAGCAGCCCGAGAGGAGAGTGCCAGCATGGTCAGGCTGCTTTTGTTCCAGCCCTCCGGTCCAGTGTAAGGACCCATGGTGGCCCTCGAGTCAAAAAGTTTGCCCACCCCTGCTCTGTCCCTCTAACAGTAGCACCAACAGCCCGGCCGGCGGGGCTCAGGGGCAGAGTGACAGCCTAGGAGCCAGGAGGTCACGGCCCGATTCCCGGTCAGGGCACAGGCCCGGGTTGCGGGCTCCATGCCCAGGTGGAGACGTGCAGGAGGCAGCCGGTCCATGACTCTCATCTTTGACGTTTCTCCCTCCCTCCCTCTCCCTTCCTCTCTGACATCAATGAAAACATATATTTTTTAAAAATAAAAATAACCCGGAACTGGTGTGGCTCAGTGGATAGAGCGTCGGCCTGTGGACTGAAAGGTCCCGGGTTTGATTCCGGTCAAGGGCATGGACCTTGTTGGTTGCGGGCACATCCCCAGTAGGGGGTGTGCAAGAGGCAAGCTGATCGATGATTCTCTCATTGATGTTTCTAACTCTCTGCCCCTCTCTCTTCCTCTCTGTAAAAAATCAATAACATATATTTTAAATAAATAAATAAAAAAAATAAAACAAGTAGCACAAACACACCTCCACTCCCGAGGCCTCGTCATGCCGGGAGCCTCTTTCTCTCCGTCCTCCGCATTTCCACGTGGAGGGTGACCAGCCCCACCGCCTCCCCTGGCCCGCCTCCCTCTTTCCGGGGGAGGGCTGAGCATCTGGGGGGTGAGCTTGGGGGAAGACACCCGGCTCAGCCCCCTTCTCTTGGGGACCCGGCACCCCTGCAGAGGGCATGGGTTGTCTGCTCTGTGCCCCAGAAACAGAGCAAGAGCAGTTACAGAAAAGCAAGGGCTTCGCGTGCTCAGAGCTGGGTGAGCCAGGCGAGGAGACGAGGCCAGAGGAGGGCAGTGGCCCGGGCGTGGGGGCCTCGTGGGCCCGGGAGGGCGGGGGCCGTGGTGTACGTGTGGTGGCCGCCACGAGGGGGTCCTCGTGTGTCAGGGGGGGGGGGAGCCTAAGGGTGCGGAGCTGTGGGCGCTGTCCCCTCCGTTCCGGAGCAGAGCACCGACGAGCCATGTCCTCGGCGCCACATCACCGGTGTCAGATGCCTGCCCGGCTGCTGCGTCGGTCTGTTGGTGGTTGGTTAGGCGCTTCTGTCTGGCGCTGCCTGACAGCTCACCCCAGACGCAGCGGCTTGTGAGGTGAGCAGTGAACTGTTTACTATTTTCCCGGCTGGGCTGCGGGTCGACCAGATGGTCCCTGTGCTCGGCCCGCTGTCAGCTGGCGCGCCGGGCCCGATGCGGTCTTCGAGGCTTCGCTCCAGGCTGGTTGGTGCTGGCCACGGGCTGGGAGCTCCGGGGGCCGTCAGCTCGGGGTGTGGGGCCCTGGCGCCCCTCCACGTGCCTGTGGGGCTTCCTCTCGGCGTGGCCACTGGGCTCCACGCGCAGATGCCCTAGGCCAGGGGTCGGCAAACTCATCGGCCCGCAGAGCCAAACACCAACAGCACGACGATGGACATGTCTTCGGAGAGCCACGTTTTTTAAACGTAAACGTCTCCTAATGCCACTTCAACATAGACTCGCCCAGGCCGTGGTGTTTTGTGGAAGAGCCATGCTCCAGGGGCCAAAGAGCCGCCGCATGTGGCTGGAGAGCCTCGGTTTGCCGGCCACAGACGTAGGCCCAGGGAGGAAGGAGGCAGAGGCGGAGAGTCCTCCTGACCATGAACCTGGGAAGCCCGCAGCCTCCGAGCACCAAGTAAAGGTGAGCTTCCTGCTTTAAGAACAACAACAAAAAAAAAACAACAACAAAAAAGCAGGAAGGCTTCCCAGGGCACCTGAGATAAGACAGGTCCTCCCTGTGGGCAGCCCCCACCCCCATCCCATGCCTCAGGCTCCATCCAGCCTCAGGTCACTGCCCTCAGGGGCTGACAGTCTGACGAAAACTGGGATGGACACAACCAATCCGTGTGGCGCAAGCATGCAAAGCCGGCCCCAGTGCTGTGAGCGAGAACCCCCTCATCTCTACCCCTGCCCCCCATCCCCTCCCCCCGACACACATACCCTGAGCCTGTGACGGGGATGTGACTCCCCACAGAGCCAGGGAGGACCCCAGGGACACGTCCGTCTTCCCTGGGACGGGATGGATGAGCAGGAGCGAAGGAAGTGGACGGAATGGAACGGAACGCAGGAGGGGAACAGTGTGTGCAAAGACCCCGAGGCCCTGTGAGCTGGCCAGGCGGAGAGCCGGGGAAGACGGGGTGGGGGGGTGAGCCGGAGACAAGTCTAGCAAGGGCCGCGGGTTCGATTCCATTCGGGGCACAAGGAGAAGCTCCCGGGGGGGGGGGGGGGGGGGTGTCTCGGGCCAGGGCTGGCCTGGTGTGTCTGGCCGAGAGGGCCGGGCTCTGGCTCAGTCCTGATGCGGGAAGAACTGCTCCGACCTCAGAGCAGCCCCGGCGCCCCCAAGGCAGAGCGAGGCCGGAGAGAACGTGGGGGACCCCACTGCCGTCCAAGGGAGAGAGGACGGCGGTGGCAGCGGCGTGGGCTGGTGGCCCGGGAGCCGAGAGACCGAACGGTTTGCAAATGTGCTGGACCGTGCGGGCGGCCGGAGCACGGCTGGACTCGCGTTCCTTACTCCAAAGCCCGGGGCATCACCGACCAGGAAGCCCTGGAGACAACTCGCCACCCTAGACGTGCTCCAGCCGGTTTATCAGGTCGGGCGGGGGCGGGGGGTAGTGAGCAGCATTGCGTGTGCAAGTCCGTCTGCCTTTTTTGTTTTGTTTTGTTTAATATGTTTTGTGCTTTGTTTTTTTTTAATAGATTTTAGAGAGGAAGGGGAAGGGAGAGAGAGAAACATCCATGGGGAGAATCATGGACCGGCTGCCTCCTGCACGCCCCCCACCTGGGGATGGAGCCCGCAACCCAGGCCTGTGCCCTGCCCGGGAATCGAACCCTGACCTCCTGGTTCCTAGGCGGACGCTCACTACTGAGCCACACCGGCCGGGCAGGGCCGTCTGTTGTGACAGCATCGGCAGACCAGCAGGCCCCAGCGCTGGGGGGCTGGTGGTGAGGACGTTCTGCCTCCCCTCGCTCGCTTGGCGAAAGGGCAGAGAAGCCGGCTGCTTGGGGCTAAAGGGTTTTTGTCGTAGCCTCTGGATGCACATGCCTGTTCCTGCTGCTGCCCTTCCCAGCTCCGTGGAACGTTCCGGAGCCGCTCTGTGCTCCCGCCGCCGCGGGGTTGACAGGGGAGGGAGTGGAACAGCAGCCTCCGCCGCTGGGGTTCTCGGGGGCCTGACAGCACCCCCGCTGCCCTCGGCTTTCAGAACCGGGAAGTAAGCGCGGGCGCCAGACAGGCAGAGGTCAGAACGCCACTTCTGAGGCCACCGGGCCGGACCCCAGGATGTGGCTGAGGTGAGAACGCCTCACACAGCCGCTGACAGAGCCACCGCAGACAGAGGGCCACCGCAGACAGAGCCACCGCAGACAGAGCCACCGCTGACAGAGCCACCGCAGACAGAGCCACCGCAGACAGAGCCACCGCAGACAGAGCCACTGCTGACAGAGCCACCGCTGACAGAGAGCCACCGCAGACAGAGCCACCGCTGACAGAGCCACCGCTGACAGAGAGCCACCGCAGACAGAGCCACCGCAGACAGAGCCACTGCAGACAGAGCCACCGCTGACAGAGCCACCGCTGACAGATCCACCGCTGACAGAGAGCCACCGCAGACAGAGCCACCGCTGACAGAGCCACCGCAGACAGAGCCACCGCTGACAGAGCCACCGCAGACAGAGAGCCACCGCTGACAGAGAGCCACCGCTGACAGAGCCACCGCAGACAGAGAGCCACCGCAGACAGAGCCACCGCAGACAGAGCCACCGCAGACAGAGAGCCACCGCAGACAGAGCCACCGCAGACAGAGCCACCGCTGACAGAGCCACTGCTGACAGATCCAGAGCCACCACAGACAGAGCCACCGCTGACAGATCCAGAGCCACCACAGACAGAGCCACCGCTGACAGATCCAGAGCCACCACAGACAGAGCCACCACTGACAGAGCCACCACAGACAGAGCCACCGCTGACAGAGCCACCGCTGACAGATCCAGAGCCACCACAGACAGAGCCACCGCTGACAGAGCCACCGCTGACAGAGCCACTGCTGACAGAGAGCCACCGCTGACAGAGCCACCGCAGACAGAGCCACCGCTGACAGAGCCACTGCAGACAGAGAGCCACCGCTGACAGAGCCACCGCAGACAGAGCCACCGCTGACAGAGCCACCGCAGACAGACGCAGACAGGCAGAGGGCAGCGGTGGGCAGGAGCACGCCCTGGGGGGTGGGGGGGGCAGCCCAGCGCCCAGCCTGTGCGAGAAGTCACCTGCCGTCCTGGGGAAGTGCGGGGGACCAGGCCTCAGAACCCCCTACCCCATGAAAATAGAAGGAGGAGAAGGAGGAGGAGGAGGAGGAGGAGGAGGAGGAGGAGGAGGAGGAGGAGGAAGTGACCCCCTCTGAAACCGGACACCCAAGGGGTCTGGGCTGCTGTCAGGACTGGAGCCCACAGGGTTGAATCCTGGGAGTCAACCATTAGCCCGCTGCCTCTACTGGGAGAAACACAAAGGCTAAAGGGGGAGGGATACCACCGGGGCCTTTACAGGTATCTGCAAAGGCCTGTGGGTGTGCAAAGGCCTGTGTGTGTGCAAAGGGCTGGGTGTGTGCAAAGGGCTGTGTGTGTGCAAAGGGCTGTGGGTGTTCAATGGCCTGAGTGTGTGCAAAGGCCTGTGTGTGTGCAAAGGGCTGGGGGTGTTCAAAGGCCTGGGGGTGTGCAAAGGCCTGTGTGTGTGCAAAGGCCTGTGTGTGTGCCCAAAGAGCTGGGGGTGTGCAAAGGGCTGGGAGTGTGCAAAGGCCTGGCCATTCTGCGTTCATCTTCTCTGCGTTTCCAGGTGAGCCCTGGTCCCCCAGGTCAGTGTGCCTTCTGTCATCGGAACAGCGACAGGGCTGACCAGTGCTTGTCATGACGACAGGGTCCCCACATCCTCTTTCTCCCCGTCCCCTCCACACGGCTCCGGGGTTGCCATGGAGACCCGGCTCCCGGGCTGACATCCCCATCCCGGGCGGCCAGGCCGTCCTGGGCGGGGAGGCGCCCCGAGGGAAGTTGTGGTTGCGCAATTGCATGAAGCAAGGGAGTTTCTTAAAAGGGGATTTCTCCGTTTCCCCTTCTCCCCGGTTCTTGAGAGTTTCCTAAAGGGAAACGCTGACCAGAGATGAACTAACTGGCAGTCTCCTCAGCAGAGGAAAAGCCCCCGCGAGCGTCTGTCTGCTTCTGAGCGCAGCGCCGAGTCCAGCTGCCTTTCGGGGCGTACGCAGGCGCAGCTGTGTTGCTTGAGGGTGGGGTTCTTTTTCTTTTTATTTTTTTAAATAATATTTTATTGATATTTTACAGAGAGGAAGGGAGAGAGAGAGAGAGAGCCAGAAACGTCGATGAGAGAGAAACATTGACCAGCTGCCTCCTGCACACCCCCCACCGGGGATGTGCCCGCAACCAAGGTCCATGCCCTTGACCGGAATCAAACCCGGGACCCTTCAGTCCGCAGACCGACGCTCTACCGCTGAGCCAAACCGGTTTCGGCGGGTTCTTTTTAATATATATTTATATATTTAATTGACTTTTTACAGATAGGAAGGAAGAGGGAGAGAGAGTTAGAAACACTGATGAGAAACATCGATCAGCTGCCTCCTGCACACCCCCTACCAGGTGCATGCCCTTGACCGGAATCGAACCTGGGACCCTTCAGTCCGCAGGTCGACGCTCCATCCGCTGAGCCAAACTGGCCAGGGCGAGGGTAGGGTTCTTTTTGGGGTGGGGGGAGGTTGTTGTGTGCTTCGCTCGGCAGCCTCCCCTCACCCCTACGATGAAGCCATTAGGAGTCTCTGGTAGGTAAGCCCTGGCCCACCACAGCCATGGCAGCAGCCCCGTCCGAGCGAGGGCAGGGGGAGGCAGGCCATAACCTGTCCCGTGGGCTCCGGTGCACCCTGTCAGCGAGGCCACGCTCCCCGCCCTGCCTGAACCCGCCTCAGCCAGCCTCAGGTCACCCAGCTGGGGGGGGGGGGGGGCGGGCTGCTGGCCGGGGAGAAGCCCGGGGAACGCCCCCGGGAGCAGGAAATGGAGGCCCTCTTCCCAAGGCTGAGTCACCCTGGGCGGCACGCACGGGGGCCACACCTGCCCGGGCCTGAGGCTCACGGAAAACCCCCGGCCCGGCACCCCTGAGAGGCCTGACCTTGGGTAACCCCTCTCCCATTCCCCCTGGGCATTTCCTAGGGCAACACCTTCAGCTCCCCTCCTGTCCCTCCGGGGGGCGGGGATAGGGGTGGGGGGGACACAGTGGGAGGGGGCTCCCTGGCCCCCAAGTGCAGGCGGTTGCATCAGCCACCCCAAGCCTCGGTGAGCGGGAGCCTTCCGGTGCGGCCGGTGGAGCAATCCTGACAGCTCGCGTTTAGTCATCGCCGACGGCGGCCGGTGTTGCTGACTGGGCGGACAGGAATCGGCTGGAAACAAGGGGGGAAGATTTGTCCAGGGCCTGAGGGTTCCCAAACCGGAAACACAGCCAGGGGAGGCCCAGCGCGTTCAGGAGAAAAGAGAAGGAAGCGGAGGGTTCGAACAATGAAAACGGACATTCCCGAGGACACTGGGCTGGTCTGCGATGGCCTCCCTCTGAGCAGCTGGGCCTCAGTGCACGAACCCCCTCTCCTTAGTCCTCAGGGCGCCCCCCGAGGGCTGTCCCGAGGCCTGCCGTGCATTCAGGCATTATTTACTCGGGACTGCAGGGACTGGGCAATTCAGGTGTGGGTGACCTGGAGCCAGTGAGGGCAGGAGTTGAACTGTTCCCTCCACCGACCAGATCCCTTGCTCTGAATTCTTTCTGGGCTGAACAACAACAACAACAAAAAACAAAAACAAAAAGCCATCTCAGCCCTGGCTGGTGTGACTCAGTGAATAGAGCATCAGCCCTCGGACTGAAGGGTCCCAGGTTCGATTCCCGGTCAAGGTCACATGGCTAGGTTGCAGGCTTGATCCCCCAGGAGGGGACGAGCAGGAGGCAGCCAATCAATGATCCTCTCGTCATTGATGTTTTTCTCTCTCTCTTCCCCTATCCCTTCCTCTCTGAAATCAATAAAGAAATATTAAAAAAAAAAAAAAAAAGTAAAGCCGAAACCGGGTTCGCTCAGTGGATAGAGCTTCGGTCTGCAGACTGAAAGGTCCCAGGTTCGATGCCGGTCAAGGGCATGGACCTTGGTTGCAGGCACATCCCTGGTTGGGGGTGTGCAGAGGGCAGCTGGTGGATGTTTCTCATGGACGTTTCTAGCTCTCTATCCCTCTCCCTTCCTCTCTGTGGAAAATCAATAAAATATATTTAAAATAAATAAATAAATAAATAAATAAATAAATAACAAAATCCGATCTTAGCAAATGAATTGCTTGGCGAGAGTGACTCTTTTATTTCTTCACCCGATTCCCCGGGACTACACCAACTTTCACAACAATAGGAAGTCCTAGGCTAACCGCAGTTCGAAGATGAGGAATGAAGGCCGGTCCACTCTGTCTGCCGCGGGTGGCCCGGCAGGGCGAGCCCACACTCTGTCTCCGCCCTCTGTGTCCTCCTGGCCGCTGGGCCTTCTGTGTCTTCCTGGGCTCTGGGCTCTGGGACTTCTGTGTCCTCCTGGGCTCTGGGCCTTCTGTGTCCTCCTGGCCGCTGGGACTTCTGTGTCCTCCTGGGCTCTGGGACTTCTGTGTCTTCCTGGCCTCTGGGCTCTGGGCCTTCTGTGTCCTCCTGGCCTCTGGGACTTCTGTGTCCTCCTGGACGCTGGGACTTCTGTGTTCTCAGGGGCTCCAAGCCTGCGGGAGGTGTGGCGGGGCTTCCGAGACCACCGGGGGCAGCCCTGGGTTTGCAGACGGAGAACAGAACCGGGGAGGGCAGGCCCAGGGCGTCCTGGCCCAAGTCCCGCAGTCACACCACGGAGGAACCCCGACCCCTGCTACCTGTACCTCTCCTCGACCCCATCCTCCCCTCCCTCCCAAAGAAAGCATGCTTCTGGCTTTCTTAGCCACTTGTCTGCTTTCCAGTACTCAGTACTCACTGTTTCCGGTGTGTTCTTCTGTTACCATTAAAACATATATATACATATATACATATATCTACATATATACACACACATATATACATATATATACATATATATACATATACATACATATGTAGATATAGATATGGATATAGATATAGATAGATATAGATATAGATATAGATTATGGATGGCAGAAAGGAAGGGAGAAGGAGAGAGAAACGTCCGTGGAGAGGGAATCACGGACCGGCCGCCTCCCGCACGCCCCGCCCCGGGGATGCAGCCCGCCACCCAGGCAGGGGCCCCGGCCGGGAATCGAACCCCGGCCTCCTGGGAAGTCTGCTCGGGCATAGGGCATCGAGGTCCAGCTCCCCTTCGGGGTGTGCGGGCGCTACTTGGCTGCTGGAGGGCGGGGTTCCCCTCGGAGTGCGGAGGAGCCGCTGCCCGCGCGCGTCCGGCTGCAGCTGCGCGGGGGGCGCAGGAGGCGGGGCCGGCGCATCCCCCCGCGTCCCCCGGCCGGGCTCTGCCCTCAACAAACGTGGCGTCCCCCGCGTCCCCGGCCGGGCTCTGCCCTCAACAAACGTGGCGCCGCCGCGGTGACGTCGCTCCGGCCGCCGCGCATGCGCCCCCCGCGGGCGGCGAGCGCCGGTGACGGCGGCGCGCGGGGCGCATGCGCGGCGCGGGCCGCGGCGACGGCGACGAGGGGCGGGGGCGGCGCTCCCAGCGGCCCGTCCGGCGCCGGCGATGGAGTAGCCGGGCCTGCGGGCCTGCGGGCGGCGGCGGCGGCGCGGGCGGCGGGCGAGGGCCCAGGGCCGCGCGGAGGGGCGGCCGCCCGACCCCGGCGCCGCCGCGCGAGGCCGCGCCCGCCATGGCGGCCCGGCCGGTGCTGGACGAGTTCACGGCGCCCGCGGAGAAGGCGGCGCTGCTGGAGCGGAGCCGCGGCCGCATCGAGGGCCTGTTCGGCGTGAGCCTGGCCGTGCTGGGCGCGCTGGGCGCCGAGGAGCCGCTGCCCGCGCGCATCTGGCTGCAGCTGCGCGGGGCGCAGGAGGCGGTGCACAGCGCCAAGGTGAGTGAGTGGCCCCGGGTCCGAGATCCGCCTCCGGGACCCGCGATCGGGGCCTGGGCGCCCCGCTCCGACCCCCGGACCCGCGATCCGGGCCTGGGCGCCCCGCTCCGACCCCCGGACCCTCGCCATCCGGGCCTGGGCGCCCCGCTCCGACCCCCGGACCCGCGATCGGGGCCTGGGCGCCCCGCTCCGACCCCCGGACCCGCGATCGGGGGCCTGGGCGCCCCGCTCTGACCCCCAGACCCGCGATCCGGGGCCTGGGCGCCCCGCTCCGACCCCCGGACCCGCGATCCGGGGCCTGGGCGCCCCGCTCCGACCCCCGGACCCGCGATCGGGGGCCTGGGCGCCCCGCTCTGACCCCCAGACCCGCGATCCGGGGCCTGGGCGCCCCGCTCCGACCCCCGGACCCGCGCGATCGGGGCCTGGGCGCCCCGCTCCGACCCCCGGACCCGCGCGATCGGGGCCTGGGCGCCCCGCTCCGACCCCCGGACCCGCGCGATCGGGGCCTGGGCGCCCCGCTCCGCCTCCGGACCCGCGCCATCCGGGGGCTGGGCGCCCCGCTCCGACCCCCGGGACCTGCGATCCGGGCCTGGGCGCCCTGCTCCGCCTCCCGCCGGGCGCGCGGGTTCAAGCGCGGGGCCCGCAGCCCGCCGACCTGTGCGTTCAGCCCACGGGCCACGTGACCCCGGCTAGCGGTTCCATCCGGGGCCTCGGTTTCCCCGTTTGTGCGGGGCGCGCGGCCACGCGCTGCCTGTTGTTGTGGTTCCCCCGCCCCCCCCGGGCGCGGGGCCGGTGGGGTGCGTGGGGCCTGTGGGGGTGCGCGGGACCGGACCTTTTTGGGGTTTCAGTCCCTTTGAGGATCTGACTCAGGGGAACCCAGAGAGATGGGGTGTTGGATGGTCACATTTAGAAGTAGCGCCGTGTCTTGTGGTGAGAGGGAGGACTTGGTTCACTGCTGGTTCTGGCTCAGCCCATCGAGCTCGGTACCAGTACCCCGTGCTCAGTACCAGTACCCGGAGCTCGGTACCAGTACCCCGTGCTCAGTACCAGTACCCCACGCTCGGTACCAGTACCCCACACTCAGTACCAGTACCCGGAGCTGGGCTGCGGACCTGGAAGTCCAGAGCGGCTTGGTTTTCCTGCTTCCGCTCTTTACCCCTCAGCTGGGGAAACTGAAACTTCTGAGGAGGTGACTCACCTTCCAGGTCAGCGGCTGGGCCCTACACCTCCCCAGGGCCCCTCCCTCGCAGGCCCCAGACAGCCCGCCCCACCCGCTAGCCTCTCCAGGCCTGGCCACAGTGTGCCTCCAGGACCCTGCCTCCCAAATGGGGAGCCTCTGGGGACCCCCTCGCCCCGACTTCAGAAACGCCGTGGGGCCCTGAGGCCTCGCCGTAACCCTGACTTCCCTGGGTGCCCAAGCTGGGTGCTGGCTCCCAGCCCGCCTACCTGCACCTCCCTCCGCCCCTCTCCGCAGCTGAGGGGAGGCACCGGAGTGCGGTGTCCGGGCAGGTCCGCCCTCCTGTTCTTCCCGGTCCACCCCCCCCCGCTGACCCCCGGACAGCTGGCCCTCACCCTCCCGGCCTCGGGGGAGAGGCTGGCCTGAGGGTCCTTAGGAGAGCCAGCCGCCTGCACCCTGTCTCCCCTCCCCGAGCCTTCCTTCCGCGGGTGCCCCGCCCTCTGCCCCCTCTTCCCGGGCAGCCCTCTCCGCTCTGGGACCTCCTAGGGCCCCATTGCCTCTCTCACTGCCTCTGAGCCCCTCCTCTGAGCTACACCCCTCACCCCCCTCGGGGTGAGCCTCCCCGGAGTCCAGGGGCTCCCTCCTCGGCGCCGCCCGCCCCAGCCCGTCCCAGCCCGGCCCGACTCCGGACTCACCCCGGACCCGGGAAGTGCTTCTCGGGCTCAACAGGGAAAACCTGGCTGCCCCCCTCACCAGACACCACCCCCCCCCCATATACACACACACCCCAATGCCCATCACCCCGTCCCTGCCCCAGCCCCACCCCCTGGCGGGAGCTCCCGGGAAGAGGCGGGGCCCGTCTGGAAGCCCGTGTCCTCGCGGTCCCACCCCCTTTGTGGGAAACCCTCTGGCTTGTTTCCCCCGAGGCTCCGGAGCCGATGCCACCCTCCAGGGCTTTGCAGTTTGTAGGGTCACATTCTTCTGAGGGAGAGAAAGCCTGTCCCTTGGTTTTTAAAGTGAGAACAGGAAAGCAGACGTCAGCACTACCGCGTTTCCCGGGAGGAGAAGGTGGGGGTGGCGGGGCCGGGGACCACGGTGTGAGGCTGGCTGGGTGAGCCGGCCACCCTGGGGGGCTGGGGGGCTGGGTGGCTGGGCCACCCTGGGCTGCGGGCGCCGTCCTGGGTGCATCCAGCGGCTTAGCACTGGTCTTCGGGCTCTTAAAGGGTCCATCCTGGTCTGGTCCGCACTGCCAGGGGCAGATGGAGTTGTTGGGGCCCCGGGGCTGGAGGGCGGGGAGGGGTGGCCCGTGGTGCCCTGGAGGTCACCCAGCGAGGGCCGTGGTCAGAGGGACGCTCCTGGAGGAGGCGGCTCCGCTGGTTGTGAAGAGCCTGGGGGTCCCGGTGCCGGGGGCTGGGAGCCGGTGGCGGCGGGTTTCGGGGAGTCTTGGGGAGCCGGCCCGCAGGCTCGTTCATTAGGGGGTCGGGAAGGGTTCGAGCTTTGCTCTAGATCAGAGGCGCCGGTGGCGGTGTTTCCCGTGCCAGGAGCCTGCGGCCGCGGGGCGCCGCTGGCCGTGGAAGGGTGGGAACAGGCGTGTCCGGAGGGGGGGCAGGTGCCAGCTTCATGCCGGCCAGGGAGGCAGGGACCCGTCGTCCGGGTCGGTGACGTCCGATCAGACACACGTTCCGTACGAAGAGCACCCGCCGCGTGCTGAGCGCCGGTCCGGGGGCCAGCGTCGGCTCTTGGCGGCCTGGGGGGGGGGGGGGCTCCGCTCGGTGGTGGGAGAGGGAGGAGTGGGGGGCTGCGGGCTTCCTTTGGGGAGGAGGGCACTGGGGGCCTGTCTCAGGAAGTCTGGGGGTTGAGGGGGGGCTGTGGGAGGAGTTCGGGGGACCCCCAACATGACTGCACCCGGGAACACACGTGTAGCGTGTGGAGAAGAACGCGGAGGGAGGAGAGGGCCCGGGAGAGCTGGTGCCTGCCCGTGACCAGCTCCGAGTTCGGAGCGACCCCGGTTTGGTTGCCTCTTTTGGTTGATTTCTTAATTCCTTTTTTTTGGTCCCTGGCTTCCTGAGTGATTCTTGAACAGTGGATCGCCCGGCCATTCAGGAAGCGGTGGCTGTCACGCTGGGTGGCGGCGGCGGGTTTTTGTTTTGACTTTACCGAAGGAGGCGGCGCCGGCGCCGGCACTTCCAGGAACGGCCTCTCCAGCGCCCGGTTCTGTGCCGGCCGCGGGGACGCGGGGTGCTCGCCCCGACCTGGGGGAGGGGTGGCCACTGCCCACGGCTGGCTTCCTTCCCTCTCGCTCACCAGCTCGTGTCGTGTCCGGTGTTAATCCAGCCGGCTGCCTGCTCGCCGCCTCTGCACCGGCGGCGGCGTTGTGTGCAGCCAGCGGTTCGGCAACCCAAGAACGGAATTCTCTAATCAGGGAAAGAACGTCTTTAAAACGAGGCTGTGTCCTGTGGAAACAGTGCGGGAAAAGCCTTCTGGGTAAAGAAAGGGCCTTATCCCTTTCCTCTGGTTTGAGGGGTTCCTCCCCCCTCAGGAGGCTCGGCTCCGCTGGGGCCGGCAGAGCCCGGGCTCAGAGCGCTGCTGAGCGCGGCTGCGTGAACCCCAGGTGTCCGTGTCCGCGGGAGCGGGGTCTGGGCTGGCCACGGGCATCCTTGCCCCCCCCCCCCCCCCCCGTGCCTGCGTGGCCAGCTCACAGCGCCGGGTGCCCGGCCCTGTGGGGTTCAGGCGGAGAAGGGAAGCCGGGCTATGACGTCCGGGGGGGGGGGGGGTTCTCTTTTAAAATGAGCTTTCAGTGGGCCTACCCCATCAGTTATTCTGAGGACTGTGCTTAGGGCAGGGATGAAAGTTAACATGCTCGCGAAGTGCCCGTTCTCGTGCCTTGAGGTCTGGGGAGATGGGGGGGGCGGGGAGGGGGGGGCAGGGGTCTGATGGGCTCACACATCCTTGCCGGCGGCTGCGAGTCCCAGGACACAGTTAGGCAGGCTCCTTCGCTATGAGCCGGTTAGAACCGAGCTTCTTTAAGAAACTTCGTGCCCTGGCCCGTGTAGCTCAGTGGTAGAGCGTCGGCCTGCGGACTGAAGGGTCCCGGGTTCGATTCCGGTCAAGGGCATGTGCCTTGGTTGCGGGCACATCCCCGGTGGGGGGCGTGCAGGAGGCAGCTGGTCAATGTTTCTAACTCATCAATGTTTCTAATTCTCTATCCATCTCCCTTCCTCTCTGTAAAATATCAATAAAGTATTTTTTTAAAGAAAAGAAACATTGTAACCTAACTTACTACAGTCCCTCAAGCCGGAAAGCATTCCCGTCTCGCTGTCCCCACACTCGCAGCCTCCGTCAAAGTAAACCCCCACCCCCACCCCATTCCCACGCCCCGCCTGCCCGCACCCCCATTCCCACAGCCCGGCCCGCCCGCTCCCCACTGCGAGGGCCCCTCACGGCCCTGGGGCGGCGCCCGCTCAGCGGAGAGCCCAGCCCGGGTCCTCACGGTCCGTTCCCGGCCAGCCGGATCCCGCAGTCAGAGGCCGCAGACTGGGCAGAGGGGAGACTGTCCCCCCAAGCACCCCCCCAACTCCCACACCCCCCAAACCCCCTCACTCCCCCCCCCTCAGTCCCCGAAACAGCCGGAAGCAGCAAACACAGGGTCAGCGGGAAGGAGCCTGGAGCTTCTCTTTCCGCTTGGGACGTGGAGCGTGCGGAGCTGCAGGGTGCCGAGGGCCTCCCCGGCACGGCACGCGGGTGACAGCCCCACGCGGTGACAGCCCCACGCGGGTGACGGCCCCACGCAGTGATAGCTCCACACGGGTGACAGATCCACGCAGGTGACAGCTCCATCCAGTGACAGCCCCTCCCGGTGACGGCCCCACCGGGTGACAGCCCCCGTGGGTGGGCACACACGGACTCCACGTCCCACAGAACTGCCCCACCTTCCCCGGGCTCGCCCCTTTCGATAATTAGCATGACTCACACAGCGGGGCCACTGAGGGTGAGGGAGCCACCAGGAACATGGGGTTTGGAGAGTGTGTGAGGGTCTGAGCGCTGTGTGTGTGTGTGTGTGTGTGTGTGTGTGTGTGTGTGTGGTTAATCCTCACCCGAGGATATTTTTTCCAATGCTTTTCAGAGAGTGAAAGGGAGGGAGGGGGCAGAGAGAGAGAAAGAGAAGGAAAAACATCCACGTGAGAGAGCCACATCGGTTGGTTGCGTCTCGCACACATGTGGACGGGGGACCTGGGACGGGACCTGCAACCCAGGTACGCGGCCTGGACCGGGAATCGAACCAGCACCCTTAGGTGCACAGGCTCTAACCACTGAGTCACCGGCCAGGACAGAGAATCCGCGTTTTATCCTCACTAGAGAGAGAGAGAGAGAGAGAGAGAGAGAGAGAGAGCACGGTGGGATGCCATTGCTTGATCATACACAAACTAGAGGCCCGGTGCACGAAACCCCGCACAGGTCACGTCCCTCGGCCCGGCCTGGAGGCGCGGAGCCCTCGGGGTGCCCCGGTGTGGCCGACCTGGCAGTCAGCCGTCCTTAGCGCTGCCGTGGGGCCGGTGGAGGCTCCGCCACCGCCGCTGCCCTCCCAGCCGTGAGCCCTGCTCTGGCCTCTGGCTGGGCGGCTCCCCGGCGGGCGCACTGGCCACCAGGGCAGCTCCTGTGTGGAGGGATCGTCTGCACCCTGGTGGCCAGTGCGCGTCACAGCGACCGGTCTCCCGCCATCGGTCAGTGTGCACGCTGGCCTTTTGTGAGGCGGGATTGGCTATTCTGGGAGCCGGGGAAGCCTTCGCCCGTGGGGCTGTCCCTCCCGCCAGACTGAGGTCCTGGCCTCTCTGCTGGACACTCGCCCACACTTTAGCCCGTAGCCGCACGGTCCCGGCCCAAACCAGCGTGAGTGGTGAGCCAGACATCCGTGTCCGGGCACCATGGGTGGCATCCGTGGGCGGCCTGAGTGCTCCCGCCTGCCCCTTCAGGAGGATCAGGCGGCGTCTGAACCGTGCGCTCTCACCGAAACGGAGCACACACCTCCTCCGGCCACTGGGCCCCTTTCTCTCACAGCGGCACCCCCGGCACGGCACCCCGGCGCCGCTGTGCCTCCCACCCCGCTGCTCTTGTTCCTTCACGCCCGTCGGGGCAGCACCGGCTGCCGGGGCTGCCTGCCGTCCCCTCGCTCTGCTCCTGCCCGGCTTTCCCGGCCGCGGCTCTGCCCACGTCCCCGTCAGCACTCGGCGGTGGGCTGTGCCGGGCACGCCCTCGCCCCGAGGTGCCAGGAGCACCCCTCAGCTGTGCCCTGGCTCTGCCAACCCCCCTGCACCCCGCCGCCCCCCACAGAGCAGTCCCCCCTGCTCAGGACCCACGTTACGTGGCAGGCCGGGCCCACTCTGCCGGGTGAAGGTGCGTGGATGCCGCCGCGGTGGGTAGAAAGCAGATGGGCGTCCCTCCCCCCGTGGCCGCCCGCCTCCCCTGGACTGTGCTCTGGGATCAGGGTGGGAGGCAGGGAGAGAGGGAGGGAGGAAAGGCAAGGCCAGATCGGGCTGCGGGAATGAGCAGCAGTTAGAATGGAAACCACGAGGACTGGAGTGCGAGGCTGAGGGTCTCGAACCCCCATCCGCAGCAGCGGGAGCAGAGGAAGTGTCCGCGTGGGGAGAGGGCCGGGTGGCCGTGGGACAGGAAGTGAAGGTGCTTCGATGCCGGAGGGGTGCGGAGGGCCAGAGGGGAGCCGAGCGCAGCAGCAGAGCCGCGCTCGGAGCCGGTCACGGTGTGAGGGGGAGGCGTGGTGCAGGCGACGCTGGGCTGGCAGGAGCCCGCCGGTGCAGGGGGCCACGTGAAAGGGGTTGTTATACGTTACATGACCCGCCCCCCTTTTGTCTTAAAAGCCCGAGTAATGGAAACCACAGGAAGCCCCGGCCGTGTGGCTCAGCGGGCGGAGCGTCATCCCGGCCAGGGCACATGCCCAGGTTTCGGGTTCAATCCCCGATGGGAGGCAACCGATCAGTGTTTCTCTCTCCCTCCCTTTCTCTTCCTAAAATCAGTTTTAAAAAAAAACACAACAACAACAGCCGTGGACACAGACAGCAGGTGTGAGAGCCTGGAAGAGGTCCGTGGGGACAGAGGGGTGACACGCAGGTAATGCTCTCACGACCAAGATTTTTAACAAACACAGTGTGGACACTGCAGGGTGGGGACACAGTTTCTGACCAACATTCAAATGTTCAGATAACAAACACGGCCAAAGGCAAACGATGGCTGTTTGGGTCCAAGTGACAGCCAGGCGCCCGAGAACGAGGGATACGTGGGCTTTACTGCTGACCTCTGACCCGGAGCGGGACAATCAATGGCTGTTACTCAGTAATCCTCCAGAGCCGATTATTAATGAACGCATTGAGCGAGTCTCAAGGGACAAATTACTCCTGTCCTTTGAGGCGCGTGCAAACACACACACACACAGGCACATACACACACACGTGCACACACGCACACAGCTCTCCCTCACCACTGTGCCGCTGGCCCTGGCCGGTGGGCTCGGGGGTTAGAGCGTCCGCCTGCAGACTGGAGGGTCCCAGGTTCAGTTCCAGTTGAGGGCACGTACCTCGGTGGCAGGCTCATCCCCATTCTGGGCCGTGCAGCAGGCGGCCGATCGGCAATGTCCCTCTCTCATGGATGTCTCTGTCTCGCTTCTGCTCCGTGGCGTTGCTCTGCCAGCCCTCGTGCCGGACCCACAGCTCGGCTCTCGGGCCCGGCGGGATCATGGTTCCGTTTTCTCCGAAGACAGGTGCTGGGGGCACCACAGAGGGTCCCTGCCGGAGAGGGGTGTAGGCGCCACAGGAGACGGGTTGGTCAGTCTGCGGGTGAACAGCGAGCAGTCAGGTCGGCAGCCTCGGGCGTCTCCTGTGGGCGCTGACCTCGGGGGTGGGAGCGGGACTGCCGGGCCGGTGGTTCTTAAAGGTTCTTGTGGGAACGTCCTACCCGCTCCGCCTGCCCCGAACCTAGCGCTGCTTTAAAAAATAAAGTCAATTTTTAAAAAAAATTCAGAGCCGGGGTTCTCCCCCCCCCCCCCCCCCACCTGGGCCGCTCCCTGCCTGACCCGGTGGGCGGCCGGCCGGTCGGCCGGCGTGGTCGGCGTTTGCTGGAGGCTGCGTGGGGCGGGGAGCCCCTGGCTGTGTGGCCCGTCAGCCGCAGGCGAAGTGGCCGGGGGCAGTTCTCCCGGCAGAAGGGTCCCCAGTCACACGAACCCAGAAAAGCAGCAGGAATAGCGCGGGGAAGGACTGTTCAGAGACGCACCCCTCGGCGTTCCCTAACCACTGGGCTCCTCGCCTCCAACAGGAACGGGACGGGGGCCAGCTGTCACCGCGGCGGCAGCGTGGGGCACGCCAGGTGCCTCCTTGCTTACTTCCTGTTAGAACGAGAAGGCGAGCCCGGCTCAACTCAGGGGTCAGGGCTCCTCCGGGGTTCCCGCTGCCCCCAACCTCCAGGGGCAACTCCGCTCTCCTGGTTTTATTTTTTATTTTTTAAAAAGATATTTTATTGATTTTTTTTTTTTTTTACAGAGAAGAAGAGAGAGGGATAGAGAGAAACGTCGATGAGAGAGAATCATCGATCCACTGCCTCCTGCACACCCCCTACTGGGGATGTACCCCCAACCAAGGTACATGCCCTTGACCGGAATCAAACCCGGGACCTTTCAGTCTGCAGGCTGACGCTCTATCCACTGAGCAACACCGGTTTCGGCCGTTATCCTGGTTTTCGCTGCTTGTTCAATGGTTACCTAAATATTAAACAATCTACTGCTATTTCTTTAAAAAAAAATAATATATGTATATATATATATATATTACTGATTTCATAGAAGAAAGGAGAGGGAGAGAGAGAGAGACGTTCAAGATGAGAGAGAGTCATGGATCAGCTGCCTCCTGCACACCCCACACTGGGGATGGAGCCCACAACCTGGGCCTGGGCCCTGACCGGGGACTGAACCCTGACCTCCTGGTTCCCAGGTCCACGCTCAGCCCCTGAGCCAGGCGGGCGGGACGCACGACCGCTCCTGTAAACGCTTTGTCTGGGTCACACACACACACACACACACACACACACACACACACACCGTGGGCCGCTCCCCGGCGGGCGGGCGGCCGGCGCTGACTGCCCTCTCTTGCAGGAGTACATCAAAGGCGTGTGCGAGCCGGAGCTGGAGGAGCGCGAGCTCTACCCCAAGGCCATGCACTGCGTGCTGGTGGGCGCCCACGGCCTCTTCCTCCGCAGCCTGATCCGCGACACCTGCGCCGACCTCTGCGTGCTGGACGTGGGGCTGCTGGGCGTCCGCGGCAGCGCCGAGGCCGTGGTCATGGCCCGCAGCCACGTGCAGCAGTTCGTGAAGCTCTTCGAGGGCCACGAGGGGCTGCCGGGCGGCCCGCGGGAGGCGGAGGTGAAGCGGGAGTTCCGGCGCTTCGTGGAGGCGCGCGCCGACAGCTACACCGTGGACCTGCTGCTCCTGCCCACCGCCCTGAAGCGGGAGCTGCTGGCGCTGACGCTGGGCGAGGACGCCCTGCTCGAGGCCGGCGAGGACGGTGCCACTGAGACCGCCGAGCCCCTGCCGACGCCGGGCCCCGGCGGCAGCGACGACGGGGCGGCCCCGCGGGAGGAGGCGCGGAGCGGGGCCGGGACCCCCGTGTCCGAGCTCGCCAGGCAGATGGACACCGTGTTCTCCAGCTCGCCGGACGCGCCCTTCCTCCCGGTCAACGGCCTGGCGCCCGAGGGCGAGCCGGGCCCGGGCCGGCCGTGCCACAAGCGGCGGTCCTCCGACCCCGAGGAGCGGCTCTCCAAGAAGCAGTTCTCCCTGGAGAGCGGCGCCGAGGGGGCCGGCGGGGGGGAGGCGGACGCCGGGGCCGACCTCATCGACCTGTCCGGGGAGCCGGGCGGGCTGGGCCCCGGCGGGAAGGACGCGGCGGCCGCGGTGGCCGAGGAGATGGAGCACGGCATCCTGGTGAACTTCTTCAGGACCATGGGCTACTCGCAGGACACGGTGGAGAAGGTCATCCGGGAGTACGGGCCGTCCGCCGAGCCCCTGCTGCTGCTGGAGGAGATCGAGAAGGAGAACCGGCGGGGCCAGGGCGAGCCGGGGCCCCCCGAGCCCGGCGGGGCCGCGCAGAAGGGGGGCGGCGGCAGCCCCGGCGCCTTCCCCGCCGATCCCGCCCCAAAGAAAGCGCCGCCTCCGGGCGCCGCGGCCAAGAAGTGCCCTCCGCCGCCGCTCAGGGCGGAGCCGAAACCCTGTACCTCGAACTGCAGAGCGAACGCCTGCAAACCGGGGCCCGAGCCCTGGGGGCCGCACCCCGGCCTCCCCGGGAACGGGGACCTGGACACCGACGGCTTCGCCCCCTCCAGCCCCAGCTTCGTCTCGCGGGGGGGGCCCAGCCACCAGCCCAGGGTCCCCGTGTTCCCCGAGAACGGGGTGCAGCCGCACGGGGAGGCCCTGCTCCCCAACCCCCTCCAGCCGGCCTGCGAGGGCCGGGCCGCGTGCCTGGGCTCCCCGCCGGCCAGGCCGAACTGCCAGCCGCCGCCGCCGCCGGCGCTGGGGCTGGGGCCCGGCTTCTCCGACCACGCGGACTCCTCGGTGACGGGCGTGCAGCGGTTCCGGGACACCCTGAAGGTGCCCTACAAGCTGGAGCTGAAGAACGAGCCGGGGAGGACGGACCTGAAGCACATCGTCATCGACGGGAGCAACGTGGCCATCACGTAAGTCCACGCGGCCGCCACGTAAGTCCACACGGCCACGGCGCCCCGGGACTGTGGGCGCGGGGCACGGTCCTGTGTGTGTCCAATGGGTCTGAGCCTCCTGCAGGGGGAGCTGGGGAAGGCCTCGCTGTCCATCTCGTGGAGCTCTGCCCTGGCCCCCGGCAGCCTCCCTCGCGTGTGGACGGGAGATGGCGGAAGTGCCTCTCCGCCTCGCTTCGCCCAGTGATAAGCCGCCCGGAGACCCTAAGTGATTAGGTTCTTAAAGGATGTGTTTCTATTGATCTCAGAGAGGAAGAGAGAGAGACAGAAGCATCAGTGCTGAGAGAGAATCCTGCATCGACCGCCTCCTGTACGCCCCCCTCTGGGGATGGAGCACGCACCCCGGGCCTGTGCATCCTCCTGACCGGGAAACGAACCCGGACCTCCTGGGTCCTAGGTCGAGGCTCAACCACGGAGCCTCCCGGCCAGGCTCACCTCTGTCCTTACATCCACAGTTGTTTTAGGGTCCGTTTTTAAAGTAAGAGGGTTCTTTTTAATTTTTGAATGTATTATTGATTCTGTCCTTTGTTGTGGGAAAAAAAAAAAGAAAGAAGAAAGAAAGGGCCAGCCTGTCACACCGGCTGGGAGGGAGGCAGTGACAGACGCACGCCCTGGGCTGACCTCCCGACGCCGCCGTCTGTGGTCCTTCCTGGGGAAGCGGGGCAGTGTGAGTGTGGGTGTGAGTGTGAGTGTGAGAGTGTGGGTGTGAGAGTGTGGGTGTGAGTGTGTGGGTGTGATTGAGTGTGGGTGTGAGTGTGGGTGTGAGTGTGGTGCAGGCACCGCTGGCCAGCGCCAGGTCCTCACTCACCACGTTTGAGCCAAACGATGATAAGACGATGTAGGTCTCCACTGTGAGTGACATTCATCCTCTGTCATTGTTCTGTCTGTGGAAAGACTTCCCAAATTGCTGTTCAAAGAATAAGAAATGCAAATTAACCTACGGTAAGTGCTGATCATAACGCTTTTAAATATATACTATATATATTTTAATGATTTTTTACAGAGAAAGAGAGAGGGATAGAGAGTTAGAAACATCGATGAGAGAGAGTCATAGATCAGCTGCCTCTTGCACACCCCCACAGGGGATGTGCCCGCAACCAAGGTACATGCCCTTAACCGGAATCGAACCCGGGACCCTTCAGGTTGCAGGCCGACGCTCTATCCACTGAGCCAAACCGGTTCCGGCTGATCATGACACTTTTTAAAATTTATTATTGACTTCAGAGGGAGAGGAAGAGAGGGAAACATCAATGATGAGAGAGCACGATTGATCGGCTGCCTCCAGCACGCCCCCTACTGGGGATCGAGCCCGCAACCCGGACACGTGCTGTTTACCAGAATCGAACCTGGGACCCTTCAGGCCACAGGCCGGTGCTCTATCCACTGAGCCACACCAGCCAGGGCGATAATGACTCGTTGCTTAAAAGCTCCCTGGGTGGTCGTGCGTGTCTCAGAGGGGCTGCTGGGGCTCAGAGCTGTGTGTGTGCCCCACACAGGGCAATCTGCATATCGGGGCCTCCCCCGGTGGCCAGGGTGCTCCCCCAGTCCTGTGACAGGCCAGCACACACACACACACACACACACACACACACACACCCAGGTTTCCCAAACGCCCTTGGGCACCCTCCTGCCCTCGAAACCCTCTGAATCGGTGTCTTAGGGAAACCACAAGCTGATTGTTGGGGGAGGGCTTCCATTTTCTTAGAATTCACAAGATGTCAAAGTTTTAAAGCACCGTTTTTTACCAAGAAGACAGGCTTACAGCTCGATGTAGATTGATTTGAAAATACCAGCAATTAAAGTTAACTCCTTCTGGAGAGGAACCGCTTACTGGGTGCAGGGCTGCGTTTTGGAGCGATGGCAGTGTTTTCGATATAAGTGGTGGCCGTGTCCTAAATCCCACAGAATTGTTCGCTTGCAAGGGATTGTTTTTGTTGTGTTTATTTCACCTCTAAATGTTTTAAGAGTTGGGAGAAGATTAACCCTTTTTCTAAATGAACTGCTTCGATGTGAAATGTGAACGCTGGCCTGTCAGCTCCCGGGAGAGGGGACCGTGTCTGTTCTTCTCTCCGAACGACCCCACGGTCTGTGGGGCTGGCACGCGGCCTCGGTGACAGGAAGGGCGGATGGACGGGAGGTTGTTAACGGCCCTGGCCGGCGTGGCTCGGGCGGTTAGCGCATCGTCCTGGGACGCCAGGGTTGCGGGTTCAATCCCAGTCCGGGCACCCACAAGAGTCAACCAGTGCGTGCACATACCAGTGGAACAGCAATCTCTTTCCTCCTCTCTCTCTCTCTCTTTCCTTTCCTCTCTCTAAAACCAGTTTGTTTGATTAAAAACAAAACAAAACATGAAAGATTAGGACTTTTTAAATGGCTTTTCACCACCCGCTTATAACTTGCGATTCCAGTTGCTGTTTCAATAGTCAGTTTAGGTCAAACTTCGAGGTCGTGTATTTAATTTAACAAATATTTGGAATCTTAAAGCTGAAACTGTTAGGTACTATGATCTTTTTTCTTAAGGGGAGTTTTGTGGATTGTAGAGAGAGGAAGGGAGAGGGCTGGGGGAGACTTCGGTAGAACCTGCACCTTCCCTGGCCGGGAATCAAACCGGCGGCCCCTGGGCCGCCCCAACCAGGGCATGGACTTCATCTCTTAAAATAAACTTCGTGGAAACCAGTGTGGCTCAGTGGATAGAGCGTCGGCCTGCGGACTGAAGGGTCCCGGGTTCAATTCCTGTCAAGGGCACGCACTTTGGTTGCGGGCACATCCCCTGTGGGGGGTGTGCAGGAGGCAGCTGGTCGATGATTCTCTCTCATTGATGTTTCTAGCTCTCTGTCCCTCTCCCTTCCTCTATGTAAAAAATCTATAAAATATATTTATAACAAAAACAAACCAAGTTCGCTCCAGCGTTGTGGGGTGGCAGTTACCTGGAACTCACACGGCATACAGTGGCTCAGGAGCCTTGTCCAAGGTCCCAGGTTCGAGACGCAGGCCCAGACGGCCCTCCCCTTTGGACACCCAGCCCTTCCCTCAGCGATGGAGGCCGGGCGGGGGCCTGGGCCACTCGGACCCACAGCCGCCGAGCCCTGCCGAACCCAGCCTGCCGGGGACGAACACACGGGGAAGCAGGGTCGGGGAGGGGACCCCGCTGCCCGCGGCTCAGCACCCTGAGAAGTTCCGCGCTGACACAGAGCCGTACCTGGTTTTCCCCGCCGTGGCCCAGCCTGAGTCAGACGATGAGTCAGTGGAAAGGGCCGCGGGGCGTCCCCAGCGTGGCGGCCTGGCCCGCAGGCACCTGACTCCTGCGAGGACTTTCCTCGCCGCGAGCTGTGACTGCGGTCGGTCCGTGCTGCTGGCCCCGACGGCGGCTCCCGGCTCTGTGCTCACGGGCGGGTTTCACTTTCCCCTGGGCCGCGCCTGCTCCCTGGTTGTTGTTTTTTGGTAATTGTCACCCGGGGATATTTTTCCCCCGGGGCCCCCACCTCCGCGTCGGGCGCTGTGAGCCCAGGCACCCTGCTCGGCGGTCGGGGGGCCGGGCCGGTGTGGACAGCTGGCCGGGGTGGGGCGCCTGGGCCCGGGCTTGGGGGGCGGGCGAGGGCAGCAAGGTCAGCACCGCACCGCCTGGGGGGCTGAGGGGGAGCACCCGCTGGACTGCTGGGGCGGCAGCGGGGACACGAGACTTTCTCTGCAGTTCTGTTTTCGGTAAATCTGCTCCCGCCAGACGTTTCAGGTCCCCAGGTGGCCTGACCTTGGCACCGAGGCGACATTTGGAAATGAGTTCGGAGCTGGTGCTGCTAGAACCGCCTCCAGCTGCCCCTCTGGCCTCGGGGCCGGGCAGTGGCCCTCTGTGCTTCCAGCCGCCCCGGCCTCCCTCCGAAGCCGTGCCGGAGGAGGAGGGCCGGCCCCGGGTCCGAGCAGGGCGCTCGAGGCCCTCGCAGGCTGCCGGCGCCTCCCCGGGGCTGTGTCCTCGGGCCACACAGCTGTTTGCTCCGGCTGCCGCGCCACCAGCTCTGGCCTGCCCGCTGATGAGCAATGGGGACGATTTTTTCTTGTTTCTAATTTTTAATTTTAATTTCAGGGAGGAAGGGAGAGAGAGAAACATCAGTGATGAGAGAGAATCATGGACCGGCTGCCTCCAGCACGCCCCCCACTGGGGATCGAACCGGGAGTGGAACGGTGACCTCCTGGTTCCTAGGTCGATGCGCAGCCCCTGAGCCCCCCTTGTCCCGCTTCCCCGAAAACTGCCCTCCGTGTTTCCGGGAACAGGTGGCACTGGCTGCCTCCTTGCCGTGTCGTGTGCTTCTGGTCACCCCTCTCACCCGTCACCAGCCTGGCGGCGCTGTGGCCGTGGCTGTGGCCGTGGCCGCAGTGGTGCCTGGCGGCCTCGGAGTTTCTGAGTGGCTCCCGGCACGGGTCTGTGAGCTTTGTCCCCCGGCCGCAGGCGCCCCCAGCAGGAAGCCCAGCCTCTGGGAGCGCGGGGTGCCCTCGGGCAGCTGGGGCCGCTCAGGGGAGTCCGGGCAGCGGGCTGGGGAGGCGGGGATCGGGGCGCCGGAGGACCAGACTGGAGCGCCCCCCGGCCGCCGCCCACAGCCCCCCGTGTCCCCGCAGCCACGGGCTGAAGAAGTTCTTCTCCTGCCGCGGCATCGCCATCGCGGTCGAGTACTTCTGGAAGCTGGGCAACCGCAACATCACCGTGTTTGTGCCGCAGTGGAGGACCCGGCGCGACCCCAACGTCACGGGTGAGCGCCGCCCGGGGGCCCCGCTCGGGGGGAGGGGCAGGCGGCTGCCCCCCTAAAAGCATGGACGGGGGGCCTTCGTACCGCTTCTGGGAAGTTCCACTGGATTTGGTTGTCTAGTCGGAAATGGCCTTCGCTCTGCAGAGCAGGTTACACGACGCCTTTTCCTAGAAAAACGCTGACCGCTTCTCCCCTCGGGCTGGGTTTCCGCTTCTTTACACACTGTTTCTGGAAGCGGTCACCTGACAGATGTAGAACCCTCACATAGAACGCACATTGTTAAGATTTTTAGAGTGATGTTAGGAAGAGGAAGAGAGAGTAAAGCATCGGTGTGAGCCTCCTGCACACCCGGCCGGAGCCGCAGCCTGGGCGAGGCCCGGACCCGGGGCCGAGGTGCACGGCCGCCACCCAGCCGGCCACGCGTGTCCTCTCGCAGTCTGCCCGGAGCGGGTGCCGCCGTGTCCGTGGTCACAGGACCACACACAGGCCTGAGCGTAGGGTCGTGGCACTTTGCCGGAAACCCCGCCAGCGGCCCTCAGCCCTTTCACGGGGGCCTCCGAAGACCATGGGAGACACGGGTGTCTACACGACGACTCAAAGGAGCAAAATCACAGTGAGGAAGTAGTAACGAAATCAGCTTTATGGTTGGGCCACCACCACACGAGGAGCCGTGTGAAAGGGTCGCTCTCAGCATCAGGAAGACGGAGAACCCGGGCCCTAGAGGGAGCAGGCACTCCGGGTCCCCCCTCTCCCCCCTCCCCCTCCCTCCCCCCCTCCCCCCTGGGGCTGTGGCCCCGCTCTCGGCTCGCTCTCGGCTCGGCTGGGGTGGCAGCCCTCACACAGGGGCTGTGGTTTGCGTTGCTCCTTTAAGAAGCAAATGCGCTGCCCTCTTCCCCCCCAGCGGCTGGGGTCAGCCTGCACGCTCTGTCTGCCTCAGTCTGGCCCACCCCGGCTTTTGTTTTCTCCCCGTGAGCGAGCGCGGCCGAGCCCCCTGAGTCAGCAGAGAGCAGGTTTCCCACGCCCGGGGGTGCGGTCACGGTGGAAACGTGGGGGTGCGGTCACGGTGGAAACGGGGGCGGCCGGCCTGAGCGTCTCCGCTCCCTCTGAACAGAGCAGCACTTCCTGACGCAGCTGCAGGAGCTGGGCATCCTGTCGCTGACCCCCGCCCGCATGGTCTTCGGGGAGCGGATCGCCTCCCACGACGACAGGTAGGGGGAGCTGCCTGCGCTCTGGGTGGCCGGGGAGGGGGCGGCCCCGGCTGCGGCTCCGAGGGGCACCCTCCCCGCGTCCCGGCCTCGACTTTGTTATTGTTGGTCCTCCCCCGAGGATATGTTTTTCTTTTTTAAAAAAATATATTTTATTAATCTTTTACAGAGAGGAAGAGAGAGGGGTAGAGAGTTAGAAACATCGACCAGCTGCCTCCTGCACACCCCCCACTGGGGATGTGCCCACAACTAAGGCACATGCCCTTGACCGGAATCGAACCTGGGACCTTTCAGTCCACAGGCTGACGCTCTATCCCAGCCGTGGGCAAACTATGGCCCGTGGGCCAGATCCAGCCCATTCAGCTGTCCTATCTGGCCCGCAGAGCCGAAAGAGCAGAGGGTTCTCTTGCTCTCCCCTCCGCTCCTTCACCAGCAGCCCAAGAGGAGAGTGCCAGCATGGTCAGGTTGCTTTTGTTCCGGCCCTCCGGTCCAGTTTAAGAACCCATAGTGGCCCTCGAGTCAAAAAGTTTGCCCACCCCTGCTCTATCCACTGAGCCAAACCGGTTTCAGGGAGAATATATTTTTCCATTGATGTTGAGAGGGCGGAGGGAGAGGGAGACGCACCTTGTGAGAGAGACGCACCAGCGGGCTGAGCTGGGTGCTAGTGCCGCGGAGCGTGGGGCACTGGGGTTCGGGCCGTGGCCTGTCGCCGTGACACCGGAGCCCGTGTCCGTGTCGCTGTCCTGCCTGAGGGCACACCTCGCACCGCCTCCCCGACCTCCTGGAGGGGCCCTTCCTCCGATCGCCTCCTCCTGCCGGGAGCCGAGCCGTCTGTAACTCGGGAGGCGACAGGCCGTTCTGACCACCGCCTCTTTTTTCTTTTTTAAGGTGTTTTTTTTTTGTGTTTTTTTTTTTTAACTATTTGTACGTCATAAGTATCTATACATACACATGGCGGACCCGTTTCATTTAATTCAAAATATCATGGCAGTTAACTGGTTAAAGTTGACTTTTTACAGAGAGAGGAAGGGAGAGGGGGAGAGAGAGAAGCTTCCATGATGAGAGTCTGGACCGGCTGCCTGCTGCACGTGTCCTTGGCCCCCCCCTTCCCCCCGGGTCCAGCCTGCAACCCAGGCCTGTGCCCCTGCCGGGAATCGAACCTGCAACCTTTGGTACACCTCTGGGACGGCGCCCAGCCAGCTGCGCCCTGGGTGGGTGAGGGCGTGGCCTCCCCGGCCCGGCCCCTGGTTTCCTGTCAGTGTCTGGGGGCCGAGCCCGCCTGCCGCCTGAGCCTCCGCCCGTCCCCGCAGGTTCCTGCTGCACTTGGCGGACAAAACCGGGGGCATCATCGTGACCAATGACAACTTCAGAGAGTTTGTGACCGAGTCGGTGTCCTGGAGAGAAATCATCACAAAAAGGTAGCGCCCTCCCTGCCTTCCTCGTCCTCGCCACGGCGAGCTGGGGTTCGTCTGGTTACTAGAGTCCTGGTGCCTCACAGCGGCCTCGACACCCACTAGGCGGCGCCTCGGGGCTCCCTGCCCCCTCCCCTCCCCATGTGTCTGTGCGTCTGCTGCTGAGCCGTCAGGGTCAGCACCCAGGCCCAGGCACCGGCCCAGGCCGGTGAGGGAATGCCTCGCGCCTGTGACCGTGGTCAGTAGCTGCTGACAGCGCGCTGGGAGCGGGCCCCCGGGCTCTGGGCACAGCCCACCGGCTCCGATCTCCCGGGGCCGCTGTCGGCGTTTCCCGGACTGTCCACGTCCTCGCCGAGGCCTGAACGCCCCGAGACAGGAGTGCAGGCCGGCCGTGGCTCTCAGAGCCCCCGGGGCCAGGGTCACAGACCGCGGGCACTTCTGTCTTCTCAGAAGGTGGTAAATTAAACACAGCTAACCCCGGTGTCACCTTCGAGTGTCCTGTCTTCCTTTTTAAAGAGTACATTTGTATTGACTTCAGAGAGGAAGGGAGAGCGAGAGGGAGAGAAGCATCAGTGATGAGAGAGAAGCATGGATCGGCCGCCTCCTGCACACCCCCCACTGGGGGTCGAGCCCGCAACCCAGGCCTGTGCCTGACCGGAATCGAACCTGGGACCCTTCAGTCCCCAGGTCAATGCTCTGTCCACTGAGCCACACCGGTCAGGGCTCTCGACTTCCTTTTTAAAGGTGCCATCAGTGGTTTGCCGGTGGACAAACGCTTTCCCAGCTGAAATCTCGGAAGGAAAGGCTGTTAGGCCGTAAGCCCCCAGAGAGGGGGTCCTGGGTGTGGAGTCTGAGCCGCAGGGCTGGGCTCCCGGGGGGCGCTCCGTGCACAGTTTGGGGGGCAGGGGGAACCTGTGCCCTGGAGAGGGGCAGGGAAGGGGCGGGGCCATCGGGCAGGTGCTCATGGAAGGGCTGTTTCCTGCTTCCTGGCCGAGGAGGCAGCCGGGAAGCTCCCACAGCCCTCGCTCCCCGCTCCTCTCCACTCTCAGCTGTGATTGATTTAGGCCCATGGTCGGCAAACTCATCCGTCCGCAGAACCAAATATCAACAGCACAACGACTGACATTCCTTCTGAGAGCCACCTTTTTTAAACGTAAACTTCTTCTAACGCCACTTCTTCAACATAGACTCGCTCAGGCAGTGGTGTTTTGTGGAAGAGCCACACTCCAGGGGCCACAGAGCCGCATGTGGCTCAGAGCCTTGGTTTGCAGACCACTGGTGTGTGACACCTCAGAGTCTCCCACGTTCATCCAGACGTGAACCCTGTCGGGCGCCCGCCCTGCCCTCGCCGAGCCGGGGAGAGGGAGTCTGCTGGCCCCGGGCTCAGGCCACCCCGAGGTCTCGGGTCCCGGTGGGCGGGGAGGCAGCTGGGCCGCACGCCTGGCTCGGCTCGGTCCTGTCCAGAGAGAGGGCCCGGGTGGCACCTGGTGTGCCCGTCCTTGGGGCCATGAGGTGGCCCTGCCCGCCCGGCCCAGCCCGCCCTCTGTTGCAGGCTGCTCCAGTACACCTTCGTGGGGGACATATTCATGGTTCCCGACGACCCCCTGGGGAGGAGCGGACCCCGGCTGGAGGAGTTTCTGCGGAAGGAAGTCTCCCTGAGGTATTTCCTCCCCGCGGCCGCGGCCGCTCGCTTCCTTCCGGGCTTTGTGCGAGGTCGGGGCCAGCTGGTCCCCAGCCTGCCCGTGCTCCCCCCTGTGTCCGATGGTCTGTGGAACTCATGGCGCAGTGCCCCCAGGAGACTCCATCTGCACTGCTGGTCCTTTGGTTTGGGGTTTGGGTTAGTCCTCACCGGGGGATATTTTTCCATTGATTTTTAGAGAGAGCGGAAGGGAGGGGGGAGAGATAGAGAAACATCCATGTGAGAGAGACACAGCGACGGGCTGCCCTCCACCCCCCCAACCCCCAACCGGGGGTCGAGCCTGCAACCCGGGTCCACGCCCTTCACCAGCATTGAACCCAGGACCCTCAGTCCACGGGCTGATGCTCTGCCCACTGAGCAACACCGGCCAGGGAGCCAGGCGCTCCCTGTGGGTCTGAGAGGACAGGTTAGGTTGGCTCTGGGCTTTTCCCGGCGTTAACCACAGCGTCCCCCATGCCTGGTGCCGACCGTAACCCGGCTCTGAAACGCAGCACCGGTGTGTGCTTCCGCAGGAGGGCGTTAGGGGTGCGTTTCCATTCACAGAAGGCCCTGGGGGGCTCCCGGCTGGCTGTGGGGTGACGCACAGAGGGGACCACCTGCCCCTGCCCCTCCCTGGTCGGGGGCAACCTCTCTCTGGAGCCCTCGGTGTTTACGACACGAACTCGGACTCAGCACCCACAGCCCTGCTTCCCGCCCACACCCACCCTGCTCCCCACCACCCCTCTCCTCTCACCTCCTTCCCGGCGTCCCCGCTGGGACCCGAGGCCCATGGCACGCCTCACGTGGCCTTCCCGTGGCCTCACGTCCTCACGGCCCGCGGTGCAGCCACCGGAGGACTGTTCTCTGGCTCCTCCCGTAGCCGGTGCTGCCGATTGATGAGCACCGTTAAACTCGCACCGGTGTGCACGCACGTGCCTCACCCAGACTTCGGGGAGCGGGGCGGACACGAGTCCGTGAGGGCTGCCCGTCCACTCGGGGTCCCTGCCGAGGCCTGTCGGCCAGGACCCTCCGCCCCCAAATCAGAGCGGGGGGCCTGGGCCATCCTCCGTGCTCGCGCCTGTGGGCGCGCCCAGGCGGGGCCAGGCCTGTGCGGAGCCAGACCGCAGGCCGGGGGCGGCTCAGTCCTCCGAGCACGCCTGTGGGTGATTGGCCCTTTTCAATAAAAGAACAAACCTTTTTTTTATTGATGTCAGAGAGGAAGGGAAAGAGAGAGAAACATCCATGATGAGAGAGAACCATGGACCGGCTGCCTCCTGCACGCCCCCCGCTGGGGACGGAGCCCACAACCCGGGCCTGTGCCCTGACCGGGAATCGAACCCTGACCTCCTGGGTCATAGGCCGAGGCTGGGACCCTGAGTGACACTGGCCGGGTCGGAGCGGCCATCCCTGTCCCCCAGGCCGGAGGCCGCAGTCCCTCGGTCGGCAGCCGGGGGGTGGCAGGCTCTGGTCAGCGGCAGGCCCGGCGGGTCCTCACCCCGCTCACCCGCCGCCCGCTCCGTCCACAGGGACCTGCAGCCCCTGCTGCCCGCCCTGCCGGCCGTGGGCGTGTTCGAGCCCGGCTTCCGGGGCGGCCCCGGCGCCCAGCCCCCCGCCCGCGTCCAGGGCCCGCCGCCCGGCCACTGGCTGCCCCCGCAGCCCCGCTTCCCGCTGGGGCCCGGCCTGCCCGCCGTGGCCCTGCCCGCCCAGCGCTCCTCGGCCGAGACGGGCGAGCTGCGGGAGGCGCTGCTGAAGATCTTCCCGGACGCGGAGCAGCGGCTGAAGATCGAGCGGGTGCTGGGCGCGCACCCCTACATGAAGGACCTGAACGCGCTGTCGGCGCTGGTGCTGGACTGAGGCCGCCGCCGCCCTCCCGAGACGATGCTGCTACCGCGTGCCGCCGCCGCCCTCCCCGCAGTGACTCGTGTATCCAATTTTTATGTTTTTTAAACTATTTTCCTGAAAGCTGAGAATATTGACAGATGAATACGATTAGCCTTTCTAAATAAAACAAAACAAAACAAAACAGAGGCTGCTTCTCGGGGAGGGGGACCCCCGGAGGCGGGTTTTCCTGAGGTGACCGTCACGTCCACCCCCCTGGAGCGTGGCCCCTTGAACCCGCGTCCCGGGTCCCCCGCCGGAGTCCTCGGAAAACGTGTCCGGGCGCCACTAGAGGGCCCCCCGTGCCTGCTGGGGGGGGCCCTGGCACCTGGCATGGCTGGCCTCAGCCTCGGCTCTGTGCCCGCTGGGCAGGCCGGCGGGCGGGTCGCCTCCTGGTCCCGGGCTCGGCGCCCGCCAGCAGGAACCCCCTGTCCTCACCGGCTCTGCCCCGTCCAGCCTCTGCGGGGACCGTGGCCGCATGGCGATTCCGTGTCCTCGGCCACGGCACACGCCCCAGGCTGCTTTGCCAAAAAGCCCACCGGCTGTTTCCCGAACGACCTCGCCGACGAAAACCCTGCCCGCTGCCCCGTGGTCTCCGCCCTCCGCGGCCCTCCCCCCACCTCTCTCGGGGCCAGTGGCTCAGCGTCCTGTGGTTGGCGCCCAGCGCCCTGCCCTCCCAACAGCTAATTCCCGGCGGCATGCTGTTCTCCGAGCCCACCCCACAGGGCACCGTCTTCTCCACCCGCCGGCCCCCGGCTGCTCACGGCCAGGCCCCGAGGCCCTGGGGATCCCCCCTCTGCCCCGGAGCCCCCAGGACGGTTGGCCCTCCCCGGGGAGGGGCAGACGGGGTGACCCCGGGACGCCCGCGCCCTCCCGGCAGCCCTGCCCTCCCATCACCTTCCCGCGCCGCCTGCTGGGGGGACGGTCAGCTGGGCTGTGGGGCCGGCGCCCGCGGGGCCCCCTGAGGCCCGGCAGGGACTTCCCACAGCAGGTGCGGGAGGTCCGGCTGTCCTGCCGGGACCCTGACCTTGGAGGCCAAGGCGCGGCCGGCAGCCTTGCTGATCCCAGACCCACCTTCCCACCACACGCCTGTCCCCGAGGTCATCCTGTCCGTCCCAGCTCCTTCGGGACCCTGGCCGGCCTCCCCTCGCCGGGCGTCACCCCAGGAGTGAGACGGGAGTCTGCTGCCCCTGGCCCCGGGAGGGGGGGTGATCGCCCCAGGCCCTCCTTCCAGGAAGGCTCCGGCGGCGGCCCCTCCACCCCGCACACCAGCCCCTGCAGCGGGGGATTGAGTTCATGGACCACCTACTGCGCGCCCCGTTTGACCAGCACAGCCCCTCTGAGGAGGCGGGTGTTCGCCCCCCAGAGCCCAGAGCCGAACCCAGGCCTGAGCAGGGCCTCCTGAGTCGGAGCTGCAGGGTGCCCGCCGGGTGCCCGTCACCCAGGCCGGACGTGGCCTCGGAGGTGAGGCTGTGATGAGGGGAGACCGCCGGGGCCAAGAGTGTGAGCTGGGCCCAGGAGCAGAGCCTCAGGCGCAGGTGGACTGGGGGGGGGGGATGGAGGGGGTGGAGGGAGATGGGAGGGGGATATGAGGGATATGGATGGGGAGGAGAGGAGACGGGGGTGGGAGGATGGATGAGGAGGAGAGGAGGGGGGTGGATGGGGAGAGGAGGGGGTGGACACGTGACATCAGAGTTTCTCTCTGTGATGCTTAGTTTACCCAGGTAGGTTTCTGGCTTCCTCATCACCTTGACGGAAGCCCACCACACCGAGCCTCTGCCTTTCCGCCTCCTGCCTTTTCACATACACCGGGTTTGCCCTCCTGCGCCCCCTGCTGGGTGGAGCCGCTCTGGCTGAGCAGCACGGCGTGGGGACCGCCCGGCCCAGCCCGGCCCTGCGGGGCCGCAGTCTGAAGGAGGCCCGGCCGCGGGCTCTGTCGGTTCGCGCTCACGTGTCATGACGCTCGGTGCAAATTGGGCCTGGAGGACCCGGACGCTGGCCAGGAGGGCCGAGCTCAGAGCCGATGCCCCTCGACCTCCCCGGGGCCCAGGAATCGCCCTCGTCAGCCTGGGGGGTTGGGGGGCTCCCCGAGCGGACCGTCCCATCACCTCCTGATCCCCACCACACTAGGGGGGACACTTTCTCACCAGCAGCCCCGAGAGGCGAGTCTGGGTCAAGGTCACGGACAGCGAGAGGCGTGTCCGGCATTCGCACTCAGAGGCCGGCTTTGGCCTTGTGCACGCTTTCCTGCCCCCTCACCCCCACCCCGGGGTGGGGGGCCCACACCCCAGTGAGTCAGCTTCCTGGCTCTGGAGGGGTCCGATCTCCCCTTTAAAAAATACTTTCACTGATTTCAGAGAAGAGGGGGAGAGAGACACATCCACGATGAGAGAGAATCGTGGACCGGCTGCCTCCTGACCGCCCCGCACTGGGGACGGAGCCCACAACCCGGGCCTGTGCCCTGACCGGGAGTCGAACCCTGACCTCCTGGTTCACAGGTGGACGCTCAGCCCCTGAGCCCCACCAATAACCTTCCTGACCAGGCTCTTCTCTGCTGTGAGTAATGCTCCTCACCGTCCTCGGGGGGGAGGGGGGGGGTAACAGGCCGGAAGGGGGGTACAGGCCGGAAGGGGGTACAGGCCGGAAGAGGGGGTACAGGCTGGAAGGGGGTACAGGCCAGAAGGGGGCTCCGTCTGCAGAGCAGCCTGCATGTCGGTTTCTGTCCCACCGAGTGCTGCCGTGGTGGGTCCCGGGGTCAGGAGGGAAGTCTGCCCCCCACGCCGTCCTGTCCCCCCCACGCTGTCCTGTCCTGTCCCCCCTACACTGCCCTCCCTCCAACAGGCCTGCCTCCCGCAGGGTTCACGGGGCCGCGGGAGGGGCTCTGGGGTCCCCAGGCGGCACGGGTAGCCCTGTTTCCCCCGAAGGTCCAGGCGGGGGGAGGGCGGCGGGCCGGCCCAGTGACAGGTGCCGCCGGCCGCCAGCGACAGCCAGAGCGCTGAGGTCATGCCGACACCCGAGCCCCGGCACCTGCCGGCCCTGGCGGACAGGAGCCAGGAGGGCCAGACCTGGCGCCTCTGCCCCGGCGCCTGGCAGCTGCCGAGGGGCAGGGTCCCCGCTGCGTGGCACGGCCGCCCTCGGCTCAGGGACACCCAGTTGGCAGGGACCAGGGAGCCCTCCGAGACCTGCGGCTCTGACACGGGGCGGCCCGCGGCGCCGCCAGCAGCTGCTAGGAGACGGCAGGCACCAGGCCGGCAGGAGGGCTTCCCCAGCTCGAGAGGCCTCTGCAGCCGCCCAGGCCCTGCCCGCGTCCTCGGCCCCCGGGGGCCAGCCCTGGCCCGTGCGGCTCAGAGGACGGCGTGCCGGCCCTTAGGCCAAAGGGTCCCAGGTTCGATTCCCATCAAGGGCATGTGTACCTGGTCAGGGCCCCCTGCAGGAGGCAACCAATCCACGTGTCTCTCTCACGTCGATGTCTCTCTCCCACTCTCTAAAGACCGATGGGATGATATCCTCGGGTGAGAGTTACAAAAAGAAGAAAAAGCACAGGAGACAGTGGTCCGAACCTACGTGCACACGGCTCTCCGTGGGAGCTGCCAGCCAGAGGTGTCCTCTCCGAGGTGTCCTCCCCGAGGTGTGTCCTCCCTGGAGGGGTCCTCCCCGGAGGTGTCCTCCCCGGGGGTGTGTCCTCCCTCCCCGGAGGTGTCCTCTCCGGAGGTGTGTCCCTGGAGGTGTCCTTCCAGAGGGGTCCTCTCCGAGGTGTGTCCTCCCCGGAGGGGTCCTCCCCGGAGGGGTCCTCCCCGGAGGGGTCCTCCCTCGGGTGGTCCCCCGAGTGTCTCTGCAGTCTCCCCAGGAGCCCCTCTGAGTTGCCCAGCGCTTCGCCGGCGCAAAGCCCAGGGGGGAGGAGGAAGGAGGGGTGACCGCCTGACCCTGGGCCCCCAGACACCCCGGTGCCCCCCGCCCGGCGGCCTCGGCCCTTCCCCCTCCTCTCCGTGGAGAGCCGGCCGGAGGCCGCTTGGCTTGTGGGACTGACCCCTCCGCGGCTCTCGGTCCGGCCGTGGGCAGCAGGCGTGAGGGAGCAGAGAGCACGGCGCGTCACGTGGAGCCACTTAAACAGGTGGAGCTAGGACAGCCGTGGGCAAACTACAGCCCGAGGGCCGGATCCGGCCCGTTCAGCTGTTCTGTCCGGCCCACGGAGCCAAAAGAGCGGAGGAGGGTTCTCTTGCTCTCCCCTCCGCTCCTTCCCCAGCAGCCCAAGAGGAGAGTGCCAGCATGGTCAGCTGCTTTTGTTCCGGCCCTCCGGTCCGGTGTAAGAGCCCATGGTGGCCCTCGAGTCAAAAAGTTTGCCCCCGCCCACCCTGCCCCGGGCCCTCAGCTCGTCCCGCCTCCGCCTCCGCCTCCCCGCCCGCCCGGCTGGCCGGCGGCCGCCCCCGGTGCTGCAGTTCCTAAGCCTTCTTGGAACCTCAGGCCGCCCCAGGTCCCCGCGTGACTCACGGAGGGTGTTCCCCACGCCGGCGGCCGGCCAGGCCTGGCCCTGACGGAGGAACGCGCCCTTCCCCTCCCGGGCCGGCCGCCGCGGTGAGGGAGACACACTGCACCGTCGGAGGGGTGTCGGGAGGGACTCTCACTTTCTGTTTCGCTTGAGTTTTCACAACCTGCATGTGCTCCTGGTGCAAACCACAGGAGACACGCAGGCGTGAGCAGCTGCCAGCTCCGGCCCCGCCTGGCGGGAAGGCCAGCTCTGTGTCCCTGGGGGGGAGGGGGGGGGGGAGGCCCCGGGGTCCACCTGTGACCCAGGCGCTGCAGGCAAGAGGGGGCCACAGGGGGAGGGTTCGGGCCGGAGAGCAGTGGCTCCCTCAGCTTGCCGCGGGCACAAGGAGCCGAAGGGACCGCTTTCTTTCTTTTTTTAATATATTTTACTGATTTCAGAGAGCAAGGGAGAGGGAGAGAGAGAGAAACATCAATGAGGAGAGAGAATCGTTGATTGGCTGACCTCTGCACGCCCCCTACTGGGGACTGAGCCCGCAGCCCAGGCACGTGCCCTTGGTCGGAATCGAACCTGGGACCCTTCAGTCCACAGGCCGATGCTCTGCCCATGGAGCCACACCGGCCAGGCCCGCAGGGTCCTCTCACAAGGTCCCACGCCTGCTTTGTCCCTCCGTCCTGATGGCCCCGCCTCCCAATGAAGAAATGAGTCGCTGAGGAGGGCGTTTATCCTTCCTGTCCTCTCCCCACGATTCCTGGCCCCGGCTTCCTCCAGGGTCTCACCTCTCCCCACCCTGAGCTCGTCTGCACCCGCACCCGCACCCGCACGCCCGCTCTGGGTCCCGCACAGCCTCTGCCCAGGCCCTGCGCCCTCCCCCTCCCCCGCCCTCAGGGACGCCATGGCCCAAATGCTCTTGTTCAGACACAAATCCGGCCCAGTTCCCGGTGCTCCCGGCACACAAGACGGCACAGGCCGGAGACACAGCCGCGGGCTGCCCGGCTTCCTGGCTCACCCCTCCTCTCCTCTCCCCTCCCCTCCCCTCCTCTCCCCCCACCTCTGATTCCCCGGGGCTGGGGCCGGCCAGGCCGGGATTTCCTCACAGGAACAGCCCCTTCCCCCTGTCCTCCCTCCCCACGCTGCGACCCGTGACCCGCCCTCTCGCTTAGAAGACCAGACCTCCCTCACCGGCCCATGGACCACGCCAGGAGTCACCTCCTGTTTGAAAAGATTGAATCAACCGGTTAAGCTCCGAACTCGCCACCTCGGGGGCTCAGCTGAGAACTCTTTTCTTTCAATCCTCACCCGAAGATGTTGTCCCACTGGTTTTTAATTTTTTATTTATTTTTAAAAATATATTTTATTGATTTTCCACAGAGAGGAAGGGAGAGGGATAGAGAGCTAGAAACATCGATGGGAGAGAAACATCGACCAGCTGCCTCTTCCACACCCCCTACTGGGGATGTGCTCACAACCAAGGTACATGCCCTTGACCGGAATCGAACCTGGGACCCCTCAGTCTGAAGACCTACGCTCTATCCATTGAACCACACCGGCCAGGGCTCATGTGAGAACTTTTAGAGGGCCCAGGAACCAGTGCCAGGTGGGGGGGGGGCTAGGAGGAGCACCCCGAGGAGGCGCCCTCGGAAGGCAGTTCCCGCCAGATCCCCCACCTGACCTCGTGGCCGTGGCTGCTGTGGCGGAGCGTGTGGAGCAGGTGGGAGCTGTTTCCGAGCATCTGGGGCCTGGAGATTGGAAGGGCCTGGGGCCGGGAGAGCGGTAACTCACGCGCCCTCTTGGGCCCTCAGGCCTCAGCCGTTCCCTCCCTACACGTGGCCCTGGAGCTGCCTGTTTTACACACACACACACACACACACACACACACACACACACACACACACAGAGGCCCTCCCCTCCCCTCCCCTCACGGCCCGCCTGGAGGGCGGGCAGCAGGCTGTCTGGGAGGTGACCTCTGAGTCAGGCCAAGCTGCTGGTCGCCAAGCAACCGCCCCTTTGTTTTGTTTTTAAATGTTTTTATTCCTTTCAGAGAGGAGGGGAGAGGGAGAGAGAAACATCAGTCAGCTGCCTCCTGATCGCCCCCCACCGGGGATGGAGCCCGCACCCTGGCCAACGGGACCCCCTGGTTCACAGGCTGGCGCTCAACCGCTGAGCCAGGCCTCGCCGGGTTAACCTCCTCCTCGCCCACGGCTCCTCTTAGCTCGGTGCCCCACGGGGGAAGGGTCCCGAGTGTGGACAGTGTCCGTAGGAGGCCCCTGACCGCCCAGGCTCCAGGACGCAGGGCCCCAGACCCTGAGGCCGGGGGTGGGGGGTGGGGGTCAGGCCCCGCTCCCTGCCCCCCTACCCCCCGCCACTCCGCAGCCTCTGGGGTGCCAGGCCCGCCGAGCCCCGGCCTCCGGGCTTTGCTGCTGCGGGTGAGAACTCGGGGTTCTGAGCACAAGTGTTCAGGCGTCTGTAACCCACCTGAGGAGGTTCCCTACCTCCATCCAACAAGTGGGCTTCCTATTGGCTCTTGCTAAAAAGAAAAGAAAGAAAAAGTAGGAAAGAAGGGAGGAAGGGAGGAGAGAAAGGGAGGGAAGAAGGGAGGGAGGGGAAGGAGAGGGAGGGGAAGGAGAGGGAGGGGAAGGAGAGGGAGGGAGGGGGAGGGAGGGGGAGAAAAAAAGCAGTAGGGAAATAGAAAGCGACTAGGAGACGGCGGCGAGGTGTGGAGACAAGGACTTTGGACCCATCTGAGCTGGTGTGAAGGCCGCCAGAGCTGCTACCCTCCGTGCCACTCCCTGAACCCTCCTCCTGGTTATAAAGTGGGGAGCCACCTCACAGGGTCAGGACGGCCACCATCAGCAAGTCAGCAAAGGCCAGGCCAGGCGCTGGGAGGACGGGGAAAAGGAAGCCCCGTGCGCGGCTGGTGGGAACGCAGACCGGTCAGCCGGTCAGCCACCGCGGAGAGCAGCGCGGCGTTTCCTCAAAAACTAAAAATGGAACTCCCATCTGACCCGGTGACCCCACTTCTAGGAATCTATCCCAGGAAAACAGAAACAGCTGGAACCGGTTTGGCTCAGTGGACAGAGCGTCGGCCTGCGGACTGAAGGGTCCCGGGTTCGATTCCGGTCAAGGGCATGTGCCTTGGTTGCTGGCACAACCGGAGTAGGGGGTGTGCAGGAGGCAGCTGATCGATGTTTCTCTCTCATCGATGTTTCTAACTCTCTCTCTCTCCCCCTTCCTGTCGGTAAAAAATCAATAAAATATATTTATATGAAAAAAAAACAAAGACAGAAACACCCATCAGAAAGGACATATATGCACCCCTATGTTCACAGCAGCACAACTCACCACAGCTAAGGTGTGGAAACAGCCTAGGTGCCCGCCATCAGAGGAGTGGATCAGAAAACTGTGGCACATCTATACAGCAGAATACCACGCTGCTGTAAAAAAGAAGGAATTCTTACCATCTGCAGCAGCATGGAGGGAGAGCATTACGCTGAGTGAAATAAGCCAGTCGGAGAACGATAAACATCACACGCTCTCACGCATTCATGGGAAATAAGGAACATTATCACCCGATGAACAAAAAGATAGAGGCAGAGGCGGTAAAGCACCGAGCAGACGGTCGGATGACAGCGGGAAGGCTGGGGAGGGGTGGAGAGGATTGGGGGGGTGGGGGGAAGAGACCAACCCAAGGACCTGTATGCATGCATGTAAGCACAACCAATGGACACCGGACACTTCGGGGGTGGGGGGGTGAGGACACGTGCTGGGCAGGGAGGCTGAGGGAAGGTCAATAGGGGAATAAAGGAGACATAGGTACTACTATGTGCAATACTTTAAACAATAAAAAAGTATAGTCATTAAAATTTAAAAAAACCAAGTGTGGGGACCATGGTGAAATGGGGGCGGCCGGAGTCGGGAGGGTTGTGTGAGTTAATAAACGGCTGAGCCCGGCCCGCGTGGCTCCGGGGCTGAGCGTCCACCTGTGAGCCAGGAGGTCGGGGTTCGATTCCCCGTCAGGGCGCAGGCCCGGGTGGCGGGCTCCGTCCCCAGGAGGGGGCGTGCAGGAGGCAGCCGGTCCGTGGTTCTCTCTCATCACCGATGTTTCTCTATCTCTCTCTCCCTCTCCCTTCCTCTCTGACATCAATAAAAATATTTTTTAAAAAAATAAAAGCGGCTGACGCGGTGGGTCCGCAGCGGACACTAGCGGTCAGTCACCGGAGTGGCTTTGTCTCTGTCCCTTTCCAACAAAACCCTTGGCGCCGAGCCTCCCGCGGGGAAGGGGGCCTCCGGGTGAAGGTGGGGACCAGCCTGGGCTCCGGGGCGGGGGCGGCGGGTCTCTCCCCGTCCCCGGCCAGGCCGGCCGCTCCCGTGGGGCCTGTGGCCCCGCTCCGGTGACAGGAGGGAGGGAGGAACCTGAGATCCGCTGGGGAAGGAGGGAGAAACCTAAGCTGCCGGGACCGGCCTGGCCGGCCGCCGGCCCATCAGAGCAACGGCTCCTTTGTGTGCCCGGCAGAACGGGGTATGTGTGTGTGTGTGTGTGCCCAGCGGAGCGGGGTGTGTGTGTGTGGGGTGTGTGTGTGTGTGTGTCTCCTCCCACTCTCTCTAAAAGTCAATGGAAGCATATCTTTGGGTGAGGGTCAAATAAATAAGTAAATAAACATTAAAAATAAACAAACCCAACGCTAGTCCCAGAAGCTGCTGGACGATTCATTAACAAGACGCCGACCCGCCCTGCCCGGCGTTAGCCCCCCTGCCCGGCGCCCGGGGCTCTGTACCAGACTCTGGGTCCTGCACGCTCACCAGGGGTCAAAGGACACCTGGAGGCCGCTCCCACCCCCAATGCACATGCACACACATACATGCATGTACACATGTGTGCGCACACTTGCACACACACACACACACACACACACACACATGCTCGGTGCCGCCATGTCCCAGGCCGGGCTCCGGGCCTGCGGGTTCCGGGGGTGTGTGCCACCTGGGAGCACGGGACGCGCCAGGTGAGCGGCCGGGCCGCCAGCTTACTCCGTGTAAGGACCGAGGCACAGCCTGGGACCCCGCGTGCTCTGCTCTGGCACCACAGCGGGGGGCAGGCCTCTCACCCAGAGTCTCCCCCTCACAGTTTAGCCACCCCCCGGCCGCTGGCTCTCCCCGGAACCCCGCTGTCTGCAGTGCGGGGAGCTGTCTCCCCACGGCCTGCCTCCCGGCCCGTGGAAGCCGGAGAACAGGTCTCCTCACGCTGTCCCCCAGCCCCGGGGGACCATGGACGGGCAGGGGAGCGAGGGTGGAGCGGCCGACAGCCGGCCACGCGTGACGCTCTGCCGGGGAGCATGGGAATGCGGCCGTGTGAGCTCCGGCCCCCCCCCAGGGGACGTGGTGGTCCCGAGGTCTCTGTGGGGTTTGACTTCTCAGGACACGAGTGGGAAGGGGAAACCCTTGTGATCGGACACTCGGCCCCTCACTGGCCGTTGACCACGGGCCTCGGATGGGACACTGGCCCCGAGCCACCGACCTGGGCACGGAGACCGTGGCTCGTGGAAAGTGAAGCCAAAGGCCCAGTCGGCGTGGCTCAGAGGCTGAGCGTCGACCTAGGAACCAGGAAGTCGGGGTTCGATCCCCGGTCAGGGCACAGGCCGGGGCTTCAGGCTCCATCCCCAGCGGGGGGCGTGCTGGAGGCAGCCGGTCCACGATTCTCTCTCATCGTGGATGTTTGTCTCTCTCCCTCTCCCTTCCTCTCTGAAATCAGTAAGAACATATATATATATTTTAAAAAAAAGAAATTTGCTGAAACCGGTTTGGCTCAGTGGATTGAGCGTTGGCCTGCGGACTGAGGGGTCCCGGGTTCAATTCCGGTCAAGGGCATGTGCCTTGGTTGTGGGCACATCCCCAGTAAGGGGTGTGCAAGAGGCAGCTAATTGGTGATTCTCTTGATGAATCATGTTTCTAACTCTCTATCCCTCTCCCTTCCTCTCTGTAAAAAATCAATAAAATATATATTTTTAAAAAAGACATTGTAGCAAATGGATGGACGGGGTGTGGGGGAGGCAGGGGGGCGGGGGGCCAGCCTGTGGGGTGACCTGAGTCGGGGCGGCTGGTGAGGCCCGGCAGGAAGTGGGTCAGAGCAGAGCTGAGCGGGGGCTTCCTGAGCGCCCCGAGCCAGGAGGGGATGGAGCCCCCCCTTGGCTCTCCCAGGGCCCCAGGGAGCCGAGTTCCCCGCAGGGCCCCGATACCCATCGCGCCCCAGTTCCACCGGAGAATGGGGCTCTCACGGGGCTGGCCGCCGGCCCGGATCACCGGCCCCATCTCGCCGGCTGGCACAGACGGGCTTTGTCCTTCCTCGGGGGGAGGCCGCCGCCCCCCTGCCCCCGGCCCCCCAGCCCGGGAGAGGGCATTGGAGGCGGCGGGAGGACCCGGTCTCGGGTTTGGGGGGGGGGGCGGGGAGGCCCACATACCCCCTCCTCCTGCCCCCCCCCCCAGGCCGCCGGCTGCCCAGGAAGGATGTCAGGGTGCCGCCGGGCGGGTATCGCGTTCCGGCGCTGGCAGCGGGCAGGGCAGCGGGCAGCGCTCCGAATGCTGGCGAAGGGCTTTGCGGAGCGAGGCCGGCGCCGGCGCTGAGTAAGAGGGAGAAAATAGCCCGGCTCCCGGCTGCGGGCCGTCGGGGCTTCTCGGCTCCCGGAGCGCGGCCCGGTCCTGCGGTTCAGGGCTCCCTGCTGCCTGAGCCTGTGCCTCGAGGCCCTGCCCCTGGAGCCTCCCCCCCACAGAGCGCCCCCTCCTCCCCCTTCCATTGTGGCCCCCACGACCGACCCAGGCTCAGCGCCCCGGGTTCAGGGCACTACCCTGTTTCCCCGAAAACAAGACGGTGTCTTCTACTAATGTTTGCTCCCAAAGATGCGCTAGGTCTTATTTTCAGGGGATGTACTGTGTTTCCATGAAGTGGGTCTTATTTTCAGGGAAACAAGGTAGTTCTCTCCGGGAGAAGGAGTGGGCAGCTGCCTGTGGCCCCGGGAAGCCTGTCGCAGGAAAAGGGAACAGACTTCTGGGAATTGAACCGGCGGCCTGGCTCAGGGGCTGAGCATCGGCCTGTGAACCAGGAGGTCACGGTTCCATTCCCCGTCAGGGCACAGGCCCGGGCTGCAGGCTCGATCCCCAGTGAGGGGGGGGCAGGAGGCAGCCGGTCCGTGATATACTCTCATCATTGGTGTTTTCTCTCTCTCTTCCTCTCTGAAATCAATAAAATGTATTTAAAAAAAAAAAATATATATATATATATGGACCCATGGAGTGAGTTTGTGTGTTTCTTGGGGAAGAAGGGGGGACAGGGATTGTACAAACTGCAGTGGAGGGGACTCAGACCCTCCCTGGAAAGTTCTGGCAAGTGTTGTTACTAACCCGACCCCTGCAGCCACCGGGCATGTGAAACACCTGAGTGACCCTCTAGCTCCTGGAACTCTGAGCACGCACTCGGCCTTCTTCCTGAGGAAACAGTGAACGTGAGGCTCCGGGAGCTTCCTGCAGCCGGCCCGCCTCTGGGGTGCTCCCGCTGGGTCCCCGGCCTCTGTGGGTGCTCCCGCTGGATCCCCGGCCTTTGGGGTGCTCCCGCTGGGTCTCCGGCCTCTGTGGGTGCTCCCGCTGGGTCCCAGGCCTCTGTGGGTGCTCCCTCTGGGTCCCTGGCCTCTGGGGTGCTCCCGCTGGGTCCCCAATTCCTTCTCCACCATGTTTGGCAGGACTCATTGGGGGTGCCGCTGGGTCCATCTGCCAGGTGGGACCTCGAGTGCTTGTGTGTGTGTGTGTAACCGTATGCATGTGTGAGTATATGTGTGTGCATGTGTGTGTATATGTATTAGTGTGTGTGTATATGTATATGTGTGTGTATGAGTGTGTATGTGTGTGAGTGCATGTGCTGGGGCAGGTGTGTCTGAGGCGGGAAACACTGCTTCAGTCCTGCTCGGGCGCGTCTGACCAGGAGGCCCCGCTCCCTTCCCACGCTGATAGGGATCGCCGGGGCGGGGCGCCTCCCGCTCGGCCGGGAAGGCTCTGGGCCGTCTGACAGCGGCTGAGCCAGAGGCCGCGTGACAAATGGGGTTCCTGGTCTCGTGAGAGAGAGGACTGAAGTCGTTTCTTCCTTTCTTTGTCTTATTTTTAAAGTTTTGTTTATTTTTTAAAACATACTTTTATTGATTTCAGAGAGGAAGGGAGAGAGAGAAACATGAATGATGAGAGAAAATCATGGGCCCACTGCCTCCTGCACGCCCCACACTGGGATTTGATCTCACAACCCGGGCCTGTGCCCTGACCAGGAATCAAACCATGACCTCCTGGTTCCTAGGTCAGAGCTCAGCACGGAGCCACGCTGGCCAGGGCTAATATCTTTTATTATTTTTATTTTTTAAAATGTATTTTATTAATTTTTTACAGAGAGGAAGGGAGAGGGATAGAGAGCTAAAAAACATCGACCAGCTGCCTCCTGCACACCCCCTACTGGGGATGTGCCCGCAACCAAGGTACTTGCCCTTGACCGGAATCGAACCTGGGACCCCTCAGTCCGCAGGCTGACGCTCTATCCGCTGAGCCACACCGGCCAGGACGAGGGGTCTGTGTGATCGCTTAGAGACAAACAGCCTGTGAGTGACCCAGGGGGTGGGGCCTGTTCTTGTGAACTGGCCTGTGGCCAAACACACACGCCCGCCCTCGGAGGTCACCGTGCGGCCTCGCCTGGGTGTCACCCTGAGAGCACAGCAGGCTCCTCGGCGGCCGGGGGACTGGCAGAGGCTGGAGGAGCCAGCAACCTCCAGGGCTGCACAACCCGCAGGGGAAGCGGCGGGTGTACGGGGGCAACCGATGCCGGTTCTCTCTCACACGGATGCCTCTCTGCCTGCCTCTCTCTCTCTCTCTCTTTCTCACTCTCTCTACCTCCTTCTCTTTCTCTCTCAAAACCAATTAAAAAACATCCCTCAGGTGAGGATTTTGATTATCAGGTTGTGATTAGGGAAGGGGGGAGGGGACTTGGAGGGGATAAACATTGATGGAAAAATAAAACTGTGTTTTGGTTAATCTTCACCCAAGGATATTTTTCCCTTTGATTTTTAGAAAGTGGAAGGGAGGGAGAAAGGGAGGGAGAGAGGGAGGGAGGGGAGGGAGAAAGGGAGGGAGAGAAGGAGGGAGGGGAGGGGGAAAGAGAGAAAGGGAGGGAGAAAGGGAGGAAGGGAGGGAGGGGAGGGAGAAAGGGAGGGAAAAAGGGGAAAGGGAGAAAGGGAGAAAGGGAGGAAGGGAAACCTTGATGAGAGAGACAGATTGGTTGCCTCCCACTCGTGCCCTGACCCGGCCGGGAACGAACCTGCCACCCAGGTTCATGCCCTTGACCCACAACCGAACCTGAGACCCACGCTCGGCGGCTGAGCCGCAGGGGCCAGGGCTAAGGTGGACGGTTGGAAACGCAGGGACCAATGCAGGGGCCAAAGCCCCCCCTGAGCCCGTTGGTCCCCTTGGTCTCCTGGCAAAGTCTGGCCTGGAAGGCAGAGCCATCGGGGGAGGACGCCAGGGAGCGGGCGCCTGACCTCTGACCTACACCAAATGCCCAGCGAGTGCCGTCCCTAGGGGAGCCCCAGGACAGAGGCCACCGCAGCGCCCCCTTTGGTGGTGAGCGAAGGGGCAGCTGAGTGTGTCTCTGCAGCCCTTCCCCAGGGCAGCTCCCAGGTCCCAGGGGGCGGACGGGACCAGGAGGCTCCCTCCCCCGGCGTGCTTTCCCCAGGCGCCCACCCTCAGGCCCACCGCGGAGCACTGCCTGGCGGCCCCCGGTCCCCACGCAGCTCCGTGGCGTGCCCGGCCACGGGAGCGGCCCTGCCTGGCCGGCGAGGGGCGTCGGGACCCAGTGGGCCGTTTCCTCCCAGCGCTTACAACTTGTGTTTTTTTTCTTATTTAAGAAATACTTTCTTGCCGGGACCGGTGTCGCTCAGTGGATAGAGCGTCGGCCTGCGGACTGAAAGGTCCCCGGTTCGATTCCGGTCAAGGGCATGTACCTTGGTTGTGGGCACATCCCTAGTGGGGGGTGTGCAGGAGGCAGCTGATCGGTGATTCTCTCTCATCCATGTTTCTATCTCTCCCTCTTCCTCTCTGTAAAAAATCAATTTTATATATATATTTATTTATATTTATATATATATATATATATGTATATATGAAATACTTTCTTATTGATTTCAGAGTGGAAGAGAGACAACCATCGAGGATGAGAGAGAACTGTGCGTCGGCAGCCTCCTGCCGCCCGCCCCACACTGGGGACCGAGCCCGAAACCCGGGCATGTGCCTGACCGGGAATCGAACCCTGACCTCTAGACCACGGAGCCACACCTGCTGAGCCACGTGTTTACGATGCCTAGTAGGAATGTTCGTGCCCCACCCGAGCCTCTCAGCCTTCCGTCCATCCGTCCAGGAGGAACTAACTCACGTCAGGTTGACCACCACCGAAATCTAGTTAACATTATTGGCTATTAAGCCAACGAGATAGCGTCGTACAAGATGGAGCAGGCGGGGGAAGAAGTAATTCACGCCATTCTGGGACCGGCGGGCCGAGAAGCGAGGAGAGCATCCGGGGGCAGAAGTCACTAGGCGGCCGGCGCCTGAGCCCCACCACTTCCAGGCCCATCGGGCGTGTGACACTCTGTCTTGAACCCCGCGCCCCACCACCACCCAGTGTACTGAGCCACCAGTGCCCCAGGTAACTCCGTCAGCAGTGGCCCCGGTGAGACCCAAAGCCGTGAAAAGACGCCCCCCCTGTATTTCTTCTTGCGAAGTCCAGGTTCGCCTTGATGGGCCTGGACGAACCTCAAAATGGCAGTTCTGCCGAGAAGGGGGCCCCGTCCTGGGCCTCAGGGGTAAGCTGGCGCTGCAAGTTCTGTCAGAGAAATGCCCGCCACCTCCAATTCCAGCATCATCCCAAGGAAGGCACCCGGGCTCTTCAAGTGACGGGTGGGGTCTGGGGGTCAGCGTGGGGTTTGGGGGGGTCAGCCTATGGGGTAGGATAGGATGGCTTGTGGCTTAAGAACACGAGGCTTGCCCTGTCTGCAGCTCGCGAGCCACCTGCGGCTCTTTGGCCCCTTGAGCGGTTAGCAAAGGCCAGCCCAGGAGGGCCCTGGTTACGTTAATAACAATGCGCCTACCCACAGAGTTTACGTTTGACAAATGTGGCTCTCCAAAGACACGTCCATCGCTGTGCTGTTGATACTGGACTCTGTTGACTATTGAGTTTGCCCACCACTGCCCTAGCTGGTTTGGTTTGGTTCTGTGGACAGAGCGTAGGCTGACCGACTGAAGGGTCCGGGGCACAGGCCCGGGTTTGGGGCTCCATCCCCAGTGTGGGGCGTGCAGGGGACAGCTGACCCACGATTCTCTCTCATCATTGATGTTTCTCTCTCTCCCTCTCCCTTCCTCTCTGAAGTCAATAAAAACATATTAAAAAAAGAACACGAGGCTTTTCCCTTTCCGGACCACCACGGACACGGTTTGCATTTGCGGATGGTCCCGAGGAAGACCGGGTTCTCGGGGGAGCCCAGTGGCCACAGGACCAACGGCCAATGGCCGTCCAGCAGTGACCCCGGCCCGGGGCCGGAGGGCGGGAGCCAGCAGCTTGCAGGGCCGGCCCGGAGAGCTGAGCGCCGCCCGGAACCGGCCCCCGGAAGGGCTCACGGTGAACAGGGGCTTCGTCTCCAGCGGACGCGGTCTCGGAGGGTTTCCCGCGGGGCTCGGACCCGGGCTGGACATGGCAGCGCCGCGCGGCCCGGTGGGCGGCCCGGCCCGGGCCCTTCCCCTCCGGTTTGCCGGAGGAGAAAGCGGGGCCTCCGGGCGACACGGGGCTCGCTCTCCGCGGGGACCAACCTGGGAAACGCGCCCGCTTCGGGGGGAAGAGCCGCTCGAGGCCGAGGGGGGCGCGCCGGCCGCCTCCAGGGCGGGGCCGGGGCCGCAGGAAGGCGGCGGGCGGGAGCTGAGCGAGCCGGCCACCGGGTCGCCTTCCCGGCCCCTCGATCCCGCGACCCCTCGGCCCCGGCCCGAGCCCCCGAGCGGGAAACCAGGCCCCGCGGCGGCCCCCCGGCCCCCCGTCGGCGGGCGCGAAGCGAGGAGCACGAACACCACCACCACCGCCGCCGCCGCCGCCGGGCCGCCCGCCCGCCCGCCAGTCAGGCCCGCGCATGCGCGCTGCGCGCCCGCCGCCCCGCGCCTGCGCAGGAAGCCCCGCCCCGGGCGCGGGGCCGCGCCTCATGGCGGCCGCGGCGGGGAGAGGTATTTAGCGGGAGCGCGCGGCGGGCTCGCGGACGCGCGGGCGGCGGCGGCGGCGGCGGCCAGGGGGGAGCCGGGCGGCCGTTGCGGGGCGCGCTCTCGAGCGGCGGCGGCGGCGGCGGCCCAGCGAGCCCGGCGGGCGGCGGCGCGGCGCGGAGGCGGGGGCGGCCCGCGGCGGCGGCGGCGGCGGCGGCGACGGGGCGCGTGTGGCCGGGGCCCGGGTCCCAGCGCGCCCTCCGCCCTCAGGTGAGTGCGGCCCGGCCGGCGGCGGAGGGACGGAGGCGGGAGGAGGAGGAGCCGCGCGGCGCCCTCGGCGAGCAGGCCCGGCGGCGGCCCGGCCCTGGCGGCGGAGGGCGGAGGGCGGCGGGCGGAGAGCGGAGGCCCCGGCGGCCGGCCGGCCGGCGCCTTTGTCCGGGCCCCGCGGCCGCCGAGCGCCGCCCCCGCGCCCCTCCCTCCGCCGCCGCCTCCCCCGCGCCCGGCCGCCGCCGCCGCGGGGAGGGGGCCGCCGCCGGGGCGGGGAAGGGCCTGCGCGCCCGGGAGGCGGGCCCGGCGGCGGCGGCGGCGGCGGGCGGGGGAGGCGGCCCGGCGCCGGTCTTTGTTGCGAAGGGTCCGGGTGCGCGGCCAACATGGCGGAGGTCAGCTGAGCGCGGCCGCCCGCCCGCCGCCCGCCGCCCGGCCGGCATTGTGCGCGGGGAGAACGCGGCCGCCTCCCCCGTCTGTGGCGTCGGCGGGAGGGCGCGCCCGCCGCGCCGGGGGGGCTCCGGCCGCTGACCGCGCCCCCGGTGCCCCGCGCCGCCGCCTCGGGTACTTTGGGGACCTCCCGGCGCCCCGGGCTGGCGGCTCGGGCGCGCGGGGTCCCCGCCCCCGCGGAGGCGCCGGGGGTGCGCCCGCCCGGACGCCCGCGGGGTGCCGGCCGCGGGCCCGTGTGTCAAAGTCACCGCCGCCGCCGCGGGAGCGCGGGCGGAGGACGGCGGCCGGGGGGCGGCTGGGCGCGGACCGGCCCGGCCCGGGTGGGAGCCCCGCCGCGCCCCGCCCCCGGCGTGGGGAGCGCGCCCCCGGGGGTCGGACCGCCCGCTGGGGCTCCGGCCCTGCCCCGCCGGTTGGTGACCTTGGGCGGGGGACGTCGCCCCGCGCGCTGCCTCCTTCCCCTGCTCCTCCGCGAAATGGGTCAGGGCGGCTCCTCCCCCGGGGCTCCCGGCCGGGGAGGGGAGGGAGGGGGTGCGGGGCGGGACGGAGGCCCGGAGCCGGGCCCGGGGGTGGGGGGCGCGGGGCCGTGGGAACGCGGGGCCCGGGCCGGGATCGGCCCGATCTCGGGGTTTTCTTTTGGTGCCGGTTGTGGTGAGGCGTGGGGAGAGGCGGCCGGGGGCCCGGCGGACAGGTGCGCGGAGCCGGGAGTGGAACTTTCTCCGGAGGGGAGGGGGGAGGGCCCTGCGCGCCGGACTCAGCCACGCGGAGTGAGGGGGCCGGGCCGGGCACGCACGGGGCCTGGGTCGGGGGTCACTGACCGGGAGGCGCTCGGCGGGGCGTCCCTGGCGCGGGGTGTCCGGGTGGCCGTCCCCGGGGGACATTCCTGGAGAGCAGAGCCCGGGGACCCGGTTTCCCCCGGAGGCCGGGCTCCGCTGGGCAGGAGAGCGTTTGGTCAGCTGCTAGGGGGACGGACACGCAGGTTGCAGCGGGTTACACGAGGGGTGCAGTCTGTTCTCTGAGGTGCCGGCGGTTCTGGGAATTAGGGTGACTTTGGTGACCGGGAACGGCTCTCGCAGCCCCGGTTTGGGTGGTTTGGGTTTGCCCCGCCGCACACTTTCCTTCTGTTCCAGGCCTGGCCTGCGGGCCGCCCCGGCCCCTCTCCAGCGCGCTTCCGCCGCATTCGGTAATGCTTCCTACCGGAGTGAGCGAGTAGACGTGGATCAGGGTCTTCTCTGGACAGGTATCCCACCGACTGCAAGTTCATTTCAGTTCAGCTGCCTCGGCTGCCTCTGAGCCCCGGGAATCCTCATGGAGGTCCGCTGCCCCGTCATCAGGGGCGCTGGAGCGACAAAGCTAACGGCGCTGCAGGGGGCTGACTGGGGGCAGCGGCGACACAGTTGAGAACCGGCTTCTCTCCCGCGGTTTGAAGGCAGGCCCAGGCCGCCCAGGGAGGTTAGGAACCCCGCCGGCGCCCACTTAACCCCGAGAGCAGAGGAGCGGGCTTTCCCTCTTCCAGAAACCTGTTGCAGACTTCTTTTAATGATGGCTTTTCTGTGTGCCCCTTGTAAAATGTTCTGGATGTTTTTGGTATAGACCTCACTACAAGCTTAATTAACCTATGAAACCCTAGCCTACCCACCGCTCCCCACACCCCCTCCAAAAAACAAAACCAATCCTGGGATAAAACCCTCCTCTTCATGTTTCTCGAGTGGGCTCCTCTCAGGAGCGATCTCTGTGAGGGAGGGCTCCCGTGGGCGCCGGCCCTCCTGTCCATGTGCTGAGCTCCGCACTCACCCGTTCTCTTGCCTGTAGGTCGTCTCTAAGTGCCGTCATGGTTAGGAGCGGGTTTAGAAGCAAAAAAGAAGGGGCTGAGACTCCCGTGGCCTGCTCTCGGCTCCCCCTCCATGTATTGGCAGTGGTGGTTACAATTGACTGTGGTGGTTACAATTGACAGAACTGCACTGACACAGTGATCACCCAGTTCCCTGCTTTACCTTCCGCTTCACTCGCAATATTGTATATTATGAGGTTGACACTGCAACATAAGATGCACACTTTTATATATTAGGGCGCTGCCTCTGCTGTGGGTTATCTCAGATCTGGCGCTGCCTCCCCCTCCATTTTCACCTTCACACTCGGTCCTCCTCTTCTACCTCTGAGTGGCCTGCCTGCTTGGGTCTAACGCAGTGACCGGTGTTGTCACAGCGCTCCGGGTCCTCATGGACGAGGACGCAGCCCCCTGAGCTGCTGTCCGGCTGCAGGTGCCCAGACGTGCCGGCCGCTCCTCTCCCTGCTCGGCTCCAGTCCCAGCCTGGACCCCACCCAGTTCCTCCGGACCCTCTCCCCGTGGCCCCTGAACTGGACGTTTTTCTGAACTCCCAGCCCCTCACCCCCAATAGACCGCGGTCTCCGTGGGGACCTTGGCTGTCCAGGTGGCGTTGGGCAGGCAGGCAGCGGCGCGCAGTAGGTGCTGGTCGAATGGCTGATGCCTTCACACTGCCCTTCGCGTGCTCCCCCGCCTCCCCGCCTGGCCCCCGGGGTCTTTCTGTTTCTGGCACGTGTCTGCGCCTTCGCTCCAGACTGTCTCCATCTCCATCCCTGCCCCTCGGCAGGCGAGGCGGCTCTCCACGCCGTGGTTCCCACGTCTGTGGCCCTCCGCCGTGTCCCCGACAGAGTGGCTTCGGAGAGCGAGCCCTCCAGGACCTGGACGGCCTTGGCTCAGCCCCTCAGCAGGGACAGTGCCTGCTCTGCACGCTTCGGTAGTTCTAAAATCACTGGAGTAAGTTACCGAGTTCTCTAGATGTTACCACGCATGCGCCAGCGGGGGCAGGGGCAGGATGGCCGTTGTGATGCTCCCACGACGAGTCCAGGGCTGGATCCAGGCACTGGGACCTGCTGGGGTGACGCTGCCCACGGAACCGAGGGAGCAGGCAGGCCCTGCGGGAGGGGTGGTGGTGGTGGTGGGGGGTGAGCGAGGCGAGAAGCACCTGCCAGGTCTCAGGGGAGCTCCCCTCTGCAACTTGGAGCCCTGGCTGCTTGGGAGGTCAGGGAGGCGAGGCCACGCCCTGGACAGAGGAGGGAGGTGGGTGGCTCCACGCGTCCTGGGGGCAGAATGAATGGGGGCAGGACTGCCGATGGGTTAGGTCTGGGGTGAGGGGGCCAGGGATCCAGTGGTTTCTGGGTGCTGTTGACCACGCCAGGAAAGACAAGAAGTGTGTGTGTGTGTGTGTGTGTGTGTGTGTGTGTGTGTGTGTGAGACAGGGGGCGGGACACAAACCGGAAGTTCTGATTTGTGGCGCTGAGTACCTGAGAGACATCAGGGTGATGGGGAGGTAGAAGGCAGCTGTGTGTGGCCACAGGCCGGACGGGACAGAGCCTGTGTGGGTGTCGGAGTAGACTAGGAAGCTCGGCAGAGAAGGGGTGTGCAGTCTCAGAGGGCAAGGACAGGGCCCATGCCCATGCCAAGAGCAAGTCCTGTTCCGCCCCTGCCGGTGCCGGTGCCGGTGCCGATGCCGGAGGAAGAGCCCGGGCCCGCTGTGGCCCCTGCACGCTCTGGGAAGGGGAGCACCCTGGTCAGTGCAGCCGCAGCTCCTCGGGTCACGGCCTCTCCACTCGCTCAGAATGCAGCTCTTACTGACTTTGTTTCCACACTTCTCAGACTCATGCTTACAAAGCAGCTTCGTTATCGTCCCCTTTGAGGAAATACGGCTAAAAACCACCGTCTCCCGCCCTGATAGCTGGCCGGTCCTCTGGGGCGGCTTCCTGATCGCTCACGCCCCCGGCCTCCGCAGGTCCTGGTGGGAAGCTGCCGAGGAGGCCTCGCGACGCCGGCGTGGGCCTGTTTCTCCCGGGAAGCCTAGTTGTGAGGAGCGTCTCAGCGTCCGCCACGGGCTCGGGGCGGCGGCGGGGCTGTGGCCCTCGGAGGGCACGGTGCTGCTGCAGCGTGTGGACGGGGAGGCCGTGAGGCACCGCGGGATGTGTGTGTGTCAGAGCCCGGCTCCCTCCAGGCAGTGAGGAAGCAGGGTCCATGAAACGGAGACGGAGCGAGCTAGCGATGGCCGCCGGCTCTGAACTCAGACACCAAAGACGGGACTGCAGCTGCTCTCGTCCAGGGTGAGAGCTGTTTGAGCTTCTCCGGGAAGCGGAGGGGACCAGTGCGCTCCGGGCAGCTGTGGACTCAGTGGATTTCGGTTTTGTGAAAAGCTGAGCGCGTTGTGAAGCCGTCCCTGCTTGAGACAGTCCTTCAGGGCTCCCGGCACCAGAAGCCGGTTACGTGGCCGCTGATGTTCACAACCACGCCCGGTCCGCTGGCCACGGGAGGGCCCCTCTGCATGGCGAGGCCAACACCTCTGTGGGACTTGGATCTCCTCTGATACACGAAGCCCACCCTCCTTAATCCACACGAAAGCCACCCGAGGCTGGAAATGGCCCAGCTTTAGTTTGGGGCAGGAGGAGGGGGCCGGGGTGGCTGGGCTTGAATGCAGTGCAGGCGACTAGAGCGCTCCGCCGCTGCTGCCCCAACGCGCTCACCAGTCTGTGTGTACATGGACCCGCTGACGTGCGGGGAGGGGAGGTGTGTACATGGACCCGCAGATGCAGGGAGGGGAGGTGTGCACATGGACATGCAGATGTGCGGGGAGGAGAGGTGTGTATGTACATGGACCCCCAGATGTGCGGGGAGGAGAGGTGTAGTACATGGACCCGCAGGTGTGCGGGGAGGGGAGGTGTGTACATGGACCCGCAGGTGTGCGGGGAGGGGAGGTGTGTACATGGACCCGCAGGTGTGCGGGGAGGGGAGGTGTGCACATGGACCCGCCGATGTGCGGGGAGGGGAGGTGTGCACATGGACATGCAGGTGTGTGGGAGGGGAGGTGTGTACATGGAACCACATATGTGCAGGGAGGGGAGGTGTGTACATGGACCCGCAGACGTGCGGGGAGGGGAGGTTGGTGCGGCCGGTGGAAGTTTGGGAAAGGGAAACTCTGCTCAAGGAGTCTGCTCAAGGAGTCGTACCCCCTCCGCTCGCCCTGTGCTCTGGGTGCTGCCTTACTGCTGTTTGGAGAGTTTCTTGCCTAAAGCGTTGGCAGCCCCTCCCCTCCGCTCAGAAAGCCCGCTGGGAGCTGAGGGGCGGGAACTCACTTACGTCGTCAGCAGCTACCAGTCCCTGGTCCCGGGGAGCTTTAGGCTGATCTGCTGGGGAAGGGGCGGCGCCCTGCGGGTTGGGCCCGGCGGCTCTAATGACAGGCCCCGCCGCTGACGCAATGCCAGCCCGGCCCGGGGCGGGGAGGCCGCCGAGCAAAACAAGCCTCCGCCCCGGCGGCTCCCCGGGCGGGGCTGCCCGTGGCCGGAGTGGGAGTCAGTGCTGGGGGTGTGTGGGTGTGTGTGTGTGGGTGCAGTGTGGGTGTGTGTGGGTGTGTGGGTGGGTGCGGTGGGGGTGGGGGTGTGTGTGGTGGGGGTGGGGGTGTGGGTGGGGTTGGGGGTGAAAGACGGGGCGGACGCAGAAATGGGGAAGCGGGTTAGGACGGAGGGACCGCCCAGCGCCGGGTCGGAGTTGCGGGGAGCGCCGGGGCCGGGGGCGGGGCGGGGCGGGGCGGGTGCCCGCTGCCGGGGCGGCAGCCACAGCGCCCCCTGGACCTGAGCTGCGGGACGCCGGGTCCCGGGCCCGCTGGGTGGGAGGGCGCGGGGCCGGGGCCGCCCTGGGCCGGGTGGGGGGCGGAGCCTGTGGGGTCCCCCGCCCTGGGCCCGCCCCCAGGGCCTCCGGGCCGGCTCTCCCGGCCCCTGTCCGGCCCCAGAGGGCTCTCCCCGCCACCTGGGCCGGCCTTCCCGGGCCGCGCCTCCGCAGACAGGCCGGAGCCTGCCCTGTCCGGGCGGGGCCGCCGTGGAGCCGCCGGTGTGAGCGTCTGAGCCGGAGGAGAGGCCTCCCTCCCGGCTCTGCGCAGCGGGGCGCGGGGCTCCCGGGCCGGCTGACCCCTCCCCGGCCCCTGCTGCCCGCCCTGGCCCGGCGCCCATGCCCGGGGGGAGCCCGCTCTGCTGGAGGGCCGCCCTGCTCCCCTGCCTGCCGGCCGCCGGGACCCGGAGGAGGAAAGGTACCGCTTAGCCTTGGGGGGCCGGAGCCGGGCCGGCAGCCGGGCTCAGCTCAGCAGCCCTCCTCGGGGCACCCCGGCCCTCCGTGGGCCTTGGGGGCTGGAGGCCTCCCCCACAGGAAACGGGGCGCATCCGCCGCCTCCCCTGTGCACAGGGTGCAAGTCCTGCTCCCCATTGAGCCTGAACCTGAACCCTGTTCCCTGCCCGTAGGCGGCGGTACACAGGGTCCGCTGTGGTCACACAGGGTCAGTGATGGGGGCATCGGGGGCTGAGCCTTGTGCCCGAGGAGCCCTTTCCGATGGTCCCGGCTCAGTGAGGGCACAGCGCCCTGCGGACCGGGAAGCCGGCCTGGGGCCCTCACTGGGCACGTTGGCCATGCTGCCCGCAGCGCGGCCCCCCGCAGCCCCGGAGCCTCCTCGGCTGCGCCCCGCTGTCGGGGCCTCAGGAAGACCGCTGGCCTCAGAGGAAGACCGCCGACTCCCGCGAGGGCTGCGCTCTGCAGCGATTCTGCTCCACTTGCCGTGAGCTTGAGGCTATGTTACTGACAGCGGGCTTGATCTCTTCTTGGGCCCTCAGCCCCTGTGTTAGGGTGCCGAGTTGAGTAATGTAGGGCCCCAAGTGGCATTTACATGGTCTCAGTGGCAGCCAGCACCTTTTTTGTCCTTTTATTTCTTGTTAGCAGCATTGTTTTCAAAGGTAAATTCTTTGCAACAGAATAACAGTTATAATTGAGACAACATTAACTCTGAGGCACTGAGTTTTAATTTATAGAAACGTGGCTGATGTAGTTAATGGTCAGCACTGTGAGGCCAGCAGGTCCATTCCTGGGGAAGGTGCCGCCTTCTCGTCCACCTAGCCGGGTGCCGCCTCCGGTGGGTTTGCTCTCTGCCCCGGGGATGCTTATCTGGGACACCCGCCCCGTGCTCTCACCTTCCCTCTGGGACTTCGATGACTCGGTTTCTAGTTGCTTGGGGTCCCGGTTGTATTTCAGCCTCCCCTCCACCGGGCATCCAAGGGTGGGTGTCACTCCCTTTTAGTAAGAAAGGGCTTCTGTGTGTTCTCGAACATTCGAAGAGGTTTCATCCAGCATATAACTCCTCATCAAAACGCATCTTTTACCTGATTACTTTTCTTAACCCTTTGTTTCCCTTGGCTTGCTCACAGTGAATTTTGCATGAGCCCCGGCCGGGTTGCTGAGTGAGGATAGAGCATCGTCTTGGGGACTGAAGGGTCTTGGGTTCGATTCCGGTCAAGGGCTCGATCCCTAGTAGGGCTGTGCAGGGGGCAGCTGATCAATGATTCTCTCTCATTATTGATGTTTCTCTCCGTCTCTGAAATCAATAAAAACATCTTTAAAAATTTTTTTGCCTGAAAAACATGACTTTATGAAACGAGTTACGACGACGACGACGACTTCTGCCCTCCCTCCTCTTACTCTGTGTTTCTGTTTTAGAAATGAGCCGCCAGACTGCGACCGCGTTGCCGACGGGGACCTCCAAGTGCACGCCGTCCCAGCGGGTGCCCGCGCTGACGGGCACCACCGCGTCCAACAATGACCTGGCCAGCCTCTTCGAGTGCCCCGTCTGCTTCGACTATGTGCTGCCGCCCATCCTCCAGTGCCAGAGCGGCCACCTCGTCTGCAGCAACTGCCGCCCCAAGCTCACGTGCTGCCCGACCTGCCGCGGGCCCCTGGGCTCCATCCGCAACCTGGCCATGGAGAAGGTGGCCAACTCGGTCCTCTTCCCCTGCAAGTACGCCTCCTCCGGGTGCGAGGTGACGCTGCCGCACACGGAGAAGGCGGACCACGAGGAGCTCTGTGAGTTCCGGCCCTACTCCTGCCCGTGCCCCGGCGCGTCCTGCAAGTGGCAGGGCTCGCTGGACGCCGTGATGCCCCACCTGATGCACCAGCACAAGTCCATCACCACGCTGCAGGGCGAGGACATCGTCTTCCTGGCCACGGACATCAACCTGCCGGGGGCCGTGGACTGGGTCATGATGCAGTCCTGCTTCGGCTTCCACTTCATGCTGGTGCTGGAGAAGCAGGAGAAGTACGACGGCCACCAGCAGTTCTTCGCCATCGTGCAGCTCATCGGCACGCGCAAGCAGGCCGAGAACTTCGCCTACCGGCTCGAGCTCAACGGCCACCGGCGGCGATTGACTTGGGAGGCCACGCCCCGGTCGATCCACGAGGGGATCGCCACGGCCATCATGAACAGCGACTGTCTGGTCTTTGACACCAGCATTGCACAGCTTTTTGCAGAAAACGGCAACTTAGGCATCAACGTAACGATTTCCATGTGTTGAAGCGGCAATCCGACGTTTTCTGGCCAGTGTTTAACCATTGCGTTCACTTTCAGAGAACAGGCCGCCTCCGCCTGCCCGCCCCCGGGACTGTCGGTAGGTGGCGCTAGTCCCATGAAGGTAAATAAACGGAAAGGCTGTTCGATACAGGCCACGGCTGCATGTAGTAACACTAATATATTTAAAGTAAGTCAGCAGTAAACCACTGAAAATATATATATACACCCAGACGGGCATCTTTTGTATTAAGAAAGGAAGCATTGTAAAATAACTCTGGATTTGTGCTTGTTGTAGACTGAGTGTACTGTTGAAAAATACTTTTGTTTCTGGGTGTGAGAGTGTGGGTGCGTGTATGGGTGCGTGCGTGGGTGTGTGCGCGCGTTTGGGTTTTTTCCTTCCTTTAACTGACAAGCCATGTTGAGTGGTCTTGGGCCACTGCTTCCCCTCTTTTGAGTCAATACATAGTGCTGCTGTGTGTGTATATATTTTTTGTGTGTATTTGCTAATTTTTATTAATTCTAGTTTTTCATTAAATAAATTTGACTTTCTTTTCTGTAATTCAAGCTTTTCCCATCTTTTTTTTGTACCTTTTTTAAAGTTAGTGTTTTTTTTTTTTGATATGCATACTTGTTTAAGGTAAAGTTTATACATATGTGTTCCATACATATTTTCTCTCCCCATTAATCAGTTTATTAGAAATACTTTAAATTCAGCCATCTTGTGAAGATGCGAGTTCCAGAAAGGAGAGGGAACATCGGAAGGAAGATCAGAAGCTGCTTAACGCACCTGGAAGATGGTTGGTCGGTCGGTCGGTCTCTTTCTTTTTTCCCAGTTGAGTCACGCCTTCAAACTTATTCTTTCAAAGGCAGTAGGATATACTGATTTAAAAAAAAATACTGATAAATCAGCCCCCACCCCCCAATATCTTGGACAAGTCACATAAGTTTAAAATTTGTTCTCTCATATTTATTGGTTTTGCAAAAGAAGGCATCATCTCACACAGTATTTGTAATTAAAAGCAAAGCATTTGTTTTTTTTAAAAAAAAGGCAGTTTGCAAAAAAATGTTTTTGGTCTTTTATAATTCTCATTAAAAGAATATCTGGCAAATCAAAAACTCTTTGTGTTGCTTTAGCTCTAAAACCCAAAGCTGTTTTCCTGTCTGATTCTGTGCTTCGCAGCAGGAATCAGTGCGCAGTGCTGAAATGTTAGCGTTTTACTGTAAAGGGCAGCAGCACCGGCCCCGTGAGCCCAGGTCGGCCTCGCCTCCTGGGCCTGGCCCCCAGCAGGGCCGGCGGACCCCGTGCTCATCCGAGAACTTGCAGTGTCCCGGCGTACCTGCCCTTCCGGTCTGGAACAAGACTGCAGCCATCAGTGTCTGGAGCATCGTCGGAATGGACGGTGTTTCACGCTGGGCTCCAGTCTCCACAGCACGTGGCCGTGGCCGTGGGCATGGGTAAGGGAAGCTGTGGCCCAGGAAGCCCCGCCTGACCTGGTGGCCCGGTCCTGGGCGAGTCGGGAGAGGAGCAGAGCGCCCGCAGGCGGGGACTCGGGAGTGGGGAGGCTGCGGGTCAGGGTGACGGGCGAGGGGACTGGACTTTGTACGTAAGGTGCCCGGCGTGTTTCAGGCGTGTGCGAACACGGGCCGCTCTGCCTGTGTGGCTTTGCGTGTGCTGCTCCCCTCCGCCACGTAGGGACGTGCGGGCCTCCTCACAGCCGTGCTCAACCTGAAAACTCTGTTTCCACAAAGACTGACGGCTGTGTTCCCACCTTTGCCCAGTACCCCTTCCACGTCCACGGGCCCTGGCCTCTACCAGCCGCGGGTGACCTGGGCTGGGCGTCTGAATCCCCGGGCTCCAGCACAGATTTCTGAGTGGCGGGGCGGGAGAGCAGACGTTTCTAGCAAGTCCTCAGGTGGCAGATGCTCGCTCCGGGGCCACGGCGGGACCCGCGCTGCCCCTTCCCGGGGACAGAGATGACCAGAGACAGGAAGTCAGTGCCATCTGTTTATTAGAATCTCCGGAGCTGCACGCCGCCTGGTCGGCTGGAGGGAAGGGGCGCCCCGCTTACCCGCGTGCGCACAGCCAGCCCGCGGCGTGCCGGGCCGTGCCGAGAGGAGCCCGGCTACAGCTTGCTGTTGAGGAGGCCGGGCCTGGCCCTGGCCGAGAAGCCCCCGTCGAAGGCGGCGTTGAGCACCTCGTCCAGGCAGCCGGCCGTGACGAAGCTGAGGGCGCCGCGCACGTTGCTCGGGATCTCCTCCAGGTCCTTCTCGTTCCGCTGCGGGAGGATGACCCGCTTCAGGCCCGCCCTGTGCGCCGCCAGCACCTTCTCCTTGATGCCGCCCACCTGCGGGAGGAGACCAGGCGGTGACCTCGGCCGGCGCCACCACGCCGCTCTCACACGGCCAGGTCCCTCTGCCTGCCGCACGTGGCGGGGAAAGCTGCGGAAAGGTTAGTAACGGCGAATGCTCTTGGTCTCAGTGAGTGTGAGAGTCCATCCTTTCAACGGGGAAGACTCCAGTTTTCTTCTGTCCACGTTCCTGTGTCGTCAAGGTGGCTCTTAGGGTCTCTGCAGGCACGGCTCGCCCGCGGGCTGATGGGGCGGACTTGGAAAGCGTTGTGCTAGTTGATCGGACATCCGCCCGCAGGGCTAAGCTGTGTGCCAGGTGACGCCCCCGCACAGGTTATCGCGGGGCCGCTGGGCCACCCCCGGGAGGCTACGGGTGCCCACGACCAGGCTCTGTGGCTTTAAAAGTTGTCCACAAAAAGCAAACACACACAAAGACATGGAGGCTAAGCAACATGTGCCTGTGCGACGGATGGGTTCGTGAGATCAAGGAAGAAACCAGAAGATACCGTGAAACACGAAAATGAGAACACAGCCCACAATCTCAGGGATGCAGGGAACGCCGCCCTCTGAGGTAAAGTCATAGCATTACAGGCCTACCCGGAGAAAAAGGGAAGCTCTCAATCTAACTCTATACTTAGAGGAACGGAAAAAGAACGACACGTAAAGCCCAAAGTGAGTAAAAGAGGAGAAAGAGCGGAAATAAACAAAATGGAGCGAGAAAGGAAAACCAACGCGAGACCCCTGAGACCAGGGGCTGGTTCTCTGAAGAGAGAAAAAAGTCTCCAAACAGACCCGCCGAGAAGGGCCTACAGGAAGCCGGAGATGAAAGAAATGACAACTGACGCCAGGAAGACAAAGGCGCGAACAAGGAAACGTGACGAGCTCTGTGCCAATACGGCCGGCCGTCCGGGCCACGTGGACACACTGGCCACATGGACACACTCCTAGAAGCAGACCGCCCTCCAAACCAGGTCAGGAAGCGTCGGGGAACTGAAACGGACCGGTGACGAGGAGTAAAACTGAAGCGGTAGTGAGAGAGCGGACGCGGACACGGCGTTGGGTTTGATGGGAATGTGGACCCCGCGTTACCAGGACGGCTACCAGCATCTCCCCGGAGGAGGCAACGGCGGTGTGAGAGGGAGAGCGGACTCACCGGGAGCACCAGGCCCCGCAGCGTGATCTCCCCGGTCATGGCCACGTCCGAGCGCACCAGCCGCCCGCTGAACAGCGAGGCCAGGCAGGTCACGATGGTGACGCCGGCCGACGGCCCGTCCTTGGTGACGGCGCCCGCCGGGAAGTGCAGGTGGATGTCCGTGTTGTCGAGGAGATCGAAGCTTCCAGAAGCTGACAGAGGGAAGAGGGGTTTTAATGTAGGAACGTACACTTTCCCCTTTTTCTCCTGAAAAGGAAAAGCTAAGGTGATTAAAAAAAAAAAAAGCATGCTGTGGGTGAAGGACCCCTTCACCACAGTGACAGGCGGTGACGTGGGCGGGGGGAGGCCTGCCGGAGGGACCGAGCTCCGGGGGCTGCCAGAGGCCGGCTCAGCGAAGGCGTGACCACCACCCTGCACAGGTTCGGCTCGGCGGCCCCACCCCGGTGCTCACCATTGGTCAGGTGGTACTTCTTGGCATTGCTGCGGAGCCAGCTGATGGCCAGGTGGGCCGACTCCTTCATGACGTCCCCCAGCTGGCCCGTGAGCGTCAGCTGGCCCTCGCCATCCATCCGGCTGGCCTCCACGAACATGATCTCCCCGCCTAAGGGCGTCCACGCCAGGCCGATGGCCACCCCCGGCTGGCTCAGGCGCTCAGACACCTGCGGGGAGGGGGCAGGTGAGGGCCCGCGCCCACAGGACCCGCCGCGCACTCCCGTGGCTGGGCGTGGCCTCCTGCAGAGGCGCTGAGCTCGCGGGGCCTCGCTCAGGGGCCTGTGACCGTGTCTGCTGCGGGGAGCCCCGAGCAACCCACACGCCGTCCTCCGGGGCGAGCCCGCTGGCCGCCGGCCCGGGTCTGTCTGCGATGCACCCGAAGCCAGGAAGCGGGAACCCTCGGACCCACCCGAGGGAGTGGACGCGCACATGGAGGGGCTCCTGCCACTTCCCTTCGCTGTTCTGCGCAGACCCTGACTCCAGCCCCGCCCAGGCGCTCAGAAGCCTGCCACCCCGAGACCGTGGGCCTCGCTGACCAGCCAGTGAGGTAAACGTATCCATTACGAAAGAAAGCCCAGGGTACAGGGGGAATGATCCTCCCATCTGGCCCCTCTGGCCTCGACGTCTCCCACCCACAGTCACCGGGTGGGCGGGCCGAGTGCACCCCACCCAGCGCCTCTGGAACCGCGAGCAGCGGGCAGTGGGCTGAACTGGGCGGAGGCCGGGCTGCCTCGGGCTCCTGGGCGCAGGGGGAAGCGCCTCTGGTGACCCCGGTTCCGGAGAAGCTGGCAGCACGGAGGCTCCGGGCCCGCCCCTCGGGGAAGGGCAGAGTAAGGGGGGGGGCGCTGCCAGCGAGGCGCTCACCTCCATCTCGTACATCGGGGGCCCCAGGATGTCCTTGAGGGCGTGGAGGTCGATCAGAATCGGCATCTCGGGCGGGAGGGCCAGGCCGGTGGCGCCGCTGTCACTGCCGGGCTGGGGCTCCGTGTCGTCCGAGAGCTCCCTGCCTGCGAGAGGAGCCGCTCAGAACCCGAACCCCGCACCCCAGGGCGAGCCCGCCGCTTCCGAGGCTCGGAGACCCCCCGAGGGCCGGGCTCGGGCAGAGGGGCTCTCAGGGCCCCGAGGGGACAGTGTTGTCTGTCTCCCACTCACTGTGCACACCGGGGCAGCTACCCTGCGTGTCTCCTACGATTGTTACTAAATACGTTCTCACGGACTTCAGAGAGGAAGGGAGGCCGAGATCGAGGCCGGGGCCGTGGGAGAGGCGAGGCCCTGCCGCCGCTGACCCGGTGCCACTCCCCCGGCCCACAGCCCGGACCTCGCCCCTGCAGAGCGCCGTCGGCGTCCGTCTCTGATGGCAACGCGGACTTGAACGTGACGAGCCCACGCAGCGGCACCGCCTTTGTGAACACAGCTCAGCTGTGCGGCCCTCCCCGCGGCCAGGCCCCCACACACTGCGGTCTCCCGCTCCTAACCCGAGTGGTCACGTGACACACGGTCCCTCCACCAGGAGCAGGGGAGCTCGCCTCAAAGCGAGACGGACGGTCTGTCCCCAAACACAGCCCGGGACTGGCCGCCCGCCCGCCGAGGCGGGGCCACCAACGCCGGGCCCACGGCAGAGCGCGGTGGCACCGACAGCGACTGACCCAGCCACGAGCCCCACCCACTCCACAGCCCCCTCCCTCGAGCGCGAGGACAGGGGTGGGGGTGGGTGGGGGCGGGAGGACGGGACAGGCTGGGCTGCGGTGGGATTCGAATCCCACCTTCACTCTCAGCACACGGTGTACGCATGGACATGCACCCGCCCGACCAGGCCTGGAGAGAAAGACTGGCTGCATTTATGAAAGCGACTGAGATTTCATGTTGCCTTTTCTTTTCCTAAACGGAATCTCCCCAAGGGGAGGGCGGAGATGGCAGTGGCTGCTGTCACAGGACAGCGGCCTGGGCCTCCGAGAACACTGAGCGAGGACACAATGTGTCCCACAGCCTCCTCCTGGAGGGCAGAGAGAAACAAAGCATCTCACACCGGATCTCACACCAGACCGTGTGCTGTCAGTTTCAGGCTGATCTTTTCCAGAAAACCAGCTCTGGCCTGACAGTGGAAACCCCTGGGGGCCACGTGCTCCCAGTGACACGAGAGCCAGACGACCTCAGGAGGCTGGGCATCGCCAGTTCTTACCCCTCTGGATGCCCGGGATGCCCTGACCTAACTCCGAGCCCACCCCGCCCTCCCCTCCTGCCCCAGCCCCCCCTCCTTCTGCCCCCCCGCCGCGTCCTCCCGCCCCCACCCCGCCGAGGGCCACACACCTTCTGCCTCCGCGGCCTCGGCGCGCTCCAGCTTGGCGTCGCGGTGCTGTCCTTCCGCCACCTTCACGGCCACCGCCCGGCAGATGGCGCCCAGCTTCCGGTCCAGGGAGCGCACGCCCGCCTCCCGGGTGTACCTGCCGGAGGGGGACAGGCTCAGCCGCACAGAACGGCCACCGGGCAGTCCACGGCGATGCTCTGCCGGCGGCCGCGCCCTCCCCCAGAAGCGGAGGGGACGGAGGGAGCGGAGGGAGCGGAGGGGACGGACGGGAACCGCCGACAGCAGATTGGCCGGGACGCAGGACGCCTCACATCCGTGTTTGGACAGGGCAGGCCCAGCTCTGGCAGGGGGCAGACTTGCCCCGTTTGCCCTTGGGCCCCGAGGGAAGCTCCCAGTGCCCGTGGGAGTGGCGACCTGCACGGAGGCCGCAGGTGCCCCAGAGGACACGGCGCTCACGTGCTGGCGGTCAGCACGGCGAGAACGCCACCTCGCTGAGGAGGCCGCGGGGCGAACAGTGGCCCCCACTCCCGCCGCGCCCCCACGCCTGCACAGGGGCCTCGCAGAAGCTCAGAGGGGACCTGGCTCCCAGGCCGCCCGGGAAGGACAGTGTGACCCCTGTCCGCCGATTCAGACCAGCAGCCACGGGACCGGACCCTCAGACCGCACAGCCGGGCCGGGTCTCCTCCCGAAACCCGGGCCGGCCTGCTGGGATCGGACCTGCCGGCCCTCGGCCTGTGAACCCCTCCCCGACCTCTCCCACCCCCAGCAGCCCGGCCAGAGCCCCCCTCGTGCTGCGTGCGAGTATAAACAGCCTTCCCAGGAGGCCGGAGGCCTCGGTGCTGCCGACTGGCCGATTCCAGGCCAGAACCCAGCACCGGAGCCGCTCTCCTGAGCCACCCGGCTCCCGGGAGGGGGGGGGGGGTAGGGGGTGGTAGGGAGCTCACTGCAGACGCCACACAGCGGGTGGTGATGCAACAGCCCGCAAGGCCGGCCGGAGGGCAGGAGCCACACGGGCACAGTCCCCCCGGTTCCCCGCACTGGCCGACCGAGAAGGCAGGTGTGTGTGTGTGTGTGTGTGGGGGGGGGCTGCTGTCAGGGAGCCGCCGGGGAAGCTGCCCCTTCTCTGGGCCCGGGCGGTTCCCGCAGGTGGACAGGAGCCGGAGGCAGCGGCTCACACGTGAAGGGAAGTAGCTGCACGGGGCGGGTCTCGTCACCAAGGAGCCCTGGCGGCTCCCGGGGGAGGCCTCGGGGCTGGTGGAGGCCGGGGCTGTGGACTCAACGCTGCCCCGACGGACCCTGCCCAACGCCGCGCCGGCGCACCGGTGACAAGAGCCGCGGCGGGAGGCGGCTGTGACCGGCGCCGTGGGGACCTGGGTCAGAGGGGCCGAGGGCGGGAGGCGACTGTGACCCGCTGCCCCGGGGGGCCCGGTGTCAGAGGGCCCCGAGCGGGAGGCCGCTGTGACCAGCCCCGTGGGGGACTGGGTGGTGACTGGGGAGCCACAGGCGGGTGGCAGCTGTGACCACCGCCGTGGGGACCGGGGTCAGAGCCGCGGGCGGGCACTGACCTGGTGATGACGCCCAGCGTGGTCGCCGGCGGGATCTGCAGCTGCTGCGGGCTCAGCCCGTGCTGGTCCAGCTGCTTGGGGATCAGGTGGCGGTGGGCGATCTCGATCTTCTCCTCCTGCGTGTACCCTGGAGGGGGGAGCGTCAGCCTTTGAGACCGGACGGAAGCGCGACCTCAACCGAGACCATCGGTCAGAACAGGGACGGTTAGCCTCCTGTCGGCGGTTAGAGCCTCCGCCTCGCCCCGCAGGCGAGCCCCTGCCAGGCTCAGCCCCGGGGTCTTCCGAATAAGGCCGCTCCCTCTCCCGGGCGGAAGCCAGCCCCTTTCCCAGGGCGGGAAATATCAGGAAACGACAGGCAGAAAGCTAGATGACCGTGAGAAATTGGCTTCTGACTCTGAAAAAAACTACTTTTTCTGTAATGTTAGAAACTGCCTCGAAGGGAAGTGTCTTTTCATTAAAAAGTTGACCGTTTCATGCTGAGCCCCACTGGAAACTGCCATCAAATTCATCACGGAGACCCCGGTCTGTCAGGCTAAAGCAAGCAAGCGCACGCGTGCCTGCCAGACCCCGAGTCCATCGGACGCAGCGGCACCCACAGCCACGGACGTGGGAGAGCACACGCCACAGCTCCCCAATGCTGAAGGCTGCCCCCCAATGCTGAGGCAGCTCCCCAATGCTGAGGGCTGCCCCCCAATGCTGGGGGCTGTGTTCAGAAAGGTGAGGAAGAAAATCCCATCATGCATTTCCCGTGAGCGGTACCTGGCACCTGGATGACCTCCATCCTGTCCAGCAGGGCCGCGGGGATGGTGGCCGTGGTGTTGGCGGTCGCGATGAAGAGGACTTGGGAGAGGTCGAAGGCCACGTTGAGATAGTGGTCGGTGAAGTTGTGGTTCTGCTCCGGGTCCAGCACCTGCGGAGAGAGGGCGACCGGACACTGCGGCGGCTCCCGGGGGTGGCCATGTGGCCGCGGCGTGGCTGTCGGGGAGCCGGCGGCCGACACAGACCACGCCCTCCCTCATATGCCCGCAGTCTAGGGCAGCACCTCAGGGTCCCGCTGGGAGACAGAAGCACAGAGCAGCACCGACGACCCGCTCGCCTCGTCCTTCCCCGTGCCAGCGGCTTGCAGTGAGGCCGGCACTGAGCCACCGGGCGGCACTGAGCCTCGGCCGGCACTGAGCCACGGGCGGCACTGAGCCTCGGGCGGCACTGAGCCACGGGCGGCACTGAGCCTCGGGCGGCACTGAGCCACGGGCGGCACTGAGCCTCGGGCGGCACTGAGCCACGGGCGCACGCCCTCCCGCCGCCGTGGGAACGGAGTGAGCGTGCCGGGCTCTGAATCCGAGGGCAACATTCGCTGAGCACACCCCTGACACTGTCACAAAGCTCGGGTCAGCTTTTCCACAAATGGGACATGCCTGCCGCAGCCTCGGACCCAGCACTGGGACAGACTCTCCAGCGCCCCGGGCGTCAGCCTGGACGGAGGAGGATTAACTGGACGGCGAGGCTCCGCGCTGAGCCATGCTCGTGGCCACACTCCACGCACCGCACTCGGCGCAGCCTGCACGGGGCCGAGAGCAGGTTCCGAGCGGCCCGCGTGCCCTGGCCTCCCCCGCGGGCCCTTTCCCGCATCCGCGCTCTGAGCCGCTGCACTCGAGTCAACACGGGAGGAAACAGCCGGGCCGTGAGGCCACAGCGCAGAGGCCTGGGCCCCAGGGCGGGGCGGAGGGGGGGCGCTGCTTTTCTCACAACCTGGCTGAGTTACCCGTCTCTAAGCAAAAGGCATGCCGAGGCTCTGAGGAACTATTTGATGAAAATAAACGAGGAAAAACTGAGAATTACCAGAAGGAGAAAACTCTCTAAGACACTTAAATTTACTTCTCGAACTGCTTCCGACTCCAGTCTGCACAGACCTGGTCCCGGGCCTAACCCCTGCCATGCACAGGCACACGGACATGCACAGACACAGGTACGTGCACAGACACACACACGCACAGGCACATGCACAGGTGCACGCACATGCATAGGTGCACGCACATGCATGCACAGGCACACACATAGATAGGCACACGCACACACAGACACGAACAGGCACACGCACACACACAGGCACACACACAGGCACACACAGGCACACACACATGCACACACACGAGCGGAGCCCCCTCGGCCTCGCTCACCTCGAGCAGCGCGGCGGCGGGGTCGCCCTGCAGGCTCTTGCCCAGCTTGTCCACCTCGTCCAGCAGGAACACGGGGTTGTTCACGCCGACCGTCTTCAGGCCGTTGATGATGCGGCCGGGCATGCTGCCCACGTAGGTGCGCCTGCGGAGCCAGCGCGTGGGTGCGGGCCGGGGTGGGGCCACCCGGACCCCGAGAGGCCGCAGCGTCCGCTCGCTCGTCCCTTCTCCTCAGCCTGGCCCCGCAGCGCCGGCCGTTCCAGAGCCGGAAACATCCCCCTCGGGTCACAGATTCCCACTCCTCCGGTTCCAAGGTGCCCGGCCTCTGACTTTGATCCCCAGGCCGCAGCCCCTGCACCCCCTGCACCCCCCCCCACCCCGCACACGGTCCGCACCGGAGAAACACCCGTCACGCAGCCCCTATGACCTGGGGGAGAGGCTGCCTGCACTGGCCCGGCCCCTCGCCCCATGAAGGAAGTCAGAGCCGGTGGGAAGGGCCCCTCAAAATGCAGGCCCCCAGCTCCCCAAAAAAGAAAGAAAACCCCCAAACTCGTTCGTTTCCGGTTGTCCTGCTCGTGGTGAGAGGCCCGGGGTCAAGAGCATCCACGCGGGACCCTCCCCCCGGCGCTGACCGGCCGCCCGCCCACAGGCGCACGCACACCAGGCTCAGCCCTCTGGCGGCTCTGCCATCGGAATGAGTCCGTGGACGAGGTCGGGCGCAGAGCGGCTGGTAAGACAGCACGTCTGTCCCATCGGAAAAGCCGTTCTGGGGAGCCAGTGGACGTCGCTGCGGCCTTGCGTGGCCAGCTCGCCGCGGCTTGCCCGCCCGTCTACGCTCCAAATGGAACCGATTCTTGCTCTTCCTCCCACCCCCACCGCGCTATCGCCGACTCCGGTTCCTCCTACAGTCAATGGTAACTCTGAGCGGCTTCCGCCACCCCGCAGGCCGGAGCCGGCGGGAGCGAGGAGGGGCCGGAGGGGGAGCATGAAGCCGCTCTGTGTCCGGCTACTTCAAACTGTGGGCGGGAGCGTGTGGCCGACACGGGCGCCAAGCCCAGGCATCTCCGTGCGGCAGAGGCGTGGACACGTGAACGCGTACAGAAAAGATGAAAGGACCGTTTTCATCGGTTCCTAAGTTTCCTGGCCCCCCTGCGGCCAGCGGCTCGGAAGTAGGCAAACGGAACAGAAGGCGATGTAGAAGCACCACATTCCTTCCCACCACCATGCCTGGCCCACGTCCGGCCCACGTCCGACCCACGTCTGTCCCACACCTGACCCACGCGCAGGCAGCGGCCGTGGCTCGAAGCCACCAGGGAAGATGGCTTCCTGGCCCGCCCGCCCGCCCGGGGCCCGAGGACAATTTCCCCTCCGCGCACCCCTTCGCCGGGACGGGAGGCAGCTGCCGTGTCAGTGCGGGGTCGGTTCCCGCCCACGCCCACCGCAGGCCCGGCCCGGCACACTGCCCTGAAGGCAGCGCGAACCTACAGCCTGAGCGGCTCACGTGACCCCAACACTGCCGGTCCGAGCGACAGAGGACAGACGGAGTGGACCGCAGCACCAGCCTGACCCCAAGGCCGGATCGGCCGGGCTCGGGCCTGACAGCGCCCGGTCCTTCGAGAGAAACAGTGCCAACAGCGCCAGGATGACCTCACAGTGACCCTGGCTTCCTCCTTACGCCGCGCAGCCGACTGCAAACCAGGTTCTGGTAAACGCACCTCCATTGTTGTTACGGGTGTCTCCCCCTCTGTAACCCCCCCCCCAGCCCCTCCGTAGAGCAGCCTCCTCACAAGCTGTTTGAGCTGCCCACGGACACGGGCTGTGGTCAGGTCTCCACCCTCCCACCGGGGCCAAGCCGCCCTTCTGAACCCCGGGCGCGTGTCCTCATCTGTGAGACGCCCCTGGCCACAGCCACGCCCAGTCCCCACGAGTCCCCACGAGTCATGCCACGGAGACCCCCCCTCCCGAGCAGGGTGCCCACTCCGCGAGGCTCCAGGCCCCCCGCACCCGCATGCCCTCTGGGAAGGAGGGGCCCTCGCACCTGTGTCCCCGGATGTCGGACTGGTCGCACACGCCGCCGAGCGCGATCCGGTGGAACTCGCGGCCCAGGGTCTTGGCCACGGACCGGCCCACGCTGGTCTTCCCGACGCCGGGGGGCCCCACGAAGCACAGGATGGGGCCCTTGAGGCTGCTCCGGAGCTGCCGCACGGCCAGGTACTCGAGCACCCGCTTCTTGAGCTTCTCCATGGCGTAGTGGTCATTGTCCAGCAGCACGCGGGCCGCACGGATGTCCAGCCGGTCTGCCGGGCGACCAGAGCCGGCGTCTGGCACCGGGGCTCGTGGCGGGAGCCCCGACAGCCTGGAGGTGCCGGGCACACCGCCGCCCGCCGCCCGGGAGCCGAGGGAAGCCCCCGCCCACCCGCCGTGGAACCGAGGGCCACAGGCCGCCCGCCACGGAGACCCCGCTCTCACCCAGGCCCAGGACTCTCGGGAGACAGAGCGGAGGGGAGGGCGGACGGTGAGGGGAGGGCGGACGGTGAGGGGAGGGCGGACGGGGAGGGGAGGGGAAGAGGCAGAGGGCGTGCGTGGCCGCGGGGCTCACCGGTGGTGCTCTTGTTCCACGGCAGCTCCACCATGAGCTCCAAGTAGTTTCTGGTCAGGGCGTATTCCGGCATCGACTGAGGCATCTTTTTGAGTCTGTGGAGGAAGGATACATGGCAAAGGTGTTCGAGAACCAAGAATCCCATACAAACAGAAGAGCCAGGCTTGGTCAGGAATATCGTATTTACAAAAGATGAAGACGCCCTGAGCGATCACAAAGGCAGTATTTATCAGAATACATTTCAGCTTGTGCCCTGGCCGGTGTGGCTCAGTGGACGGAGCGTCAGCCTGTGGACTGGAGAGTCCCAGGTTCGATTCCAGCCAAGGGTACACGCCTGGGTTTCGGGCTTGCTTCCCAGGAGGGGGTGTGCAGAGGCGGCAGCCAATCCATGATTCTCTCTCATCATTGGTGTTTCTCTCTCTCCCCCTCCCCCTTCCTCTCTGAAATTAAGGAAAATTCAACCTGAGCTGTCAGCTGTTACAGTGTATGTACGTTTTCGGGGCACACCCTGCATTTGTTAAATCTAGGAAATGTTTTTTAAAAGTCGGGCTGATGGCACATTTTGTCTAAAGGTACGTTTCAGACAAAACTAACGCAACTCGGCCCACTGAGGGGAGGGATGGGCCCTGTGTGAGGACTTCCCAGAGCCTTAGGGGCACCGCGGCCTGCGTCCAGCGGGGAGGCCGCCACGGCCGTGAGCACCAGCGAGTGGACGGCCGGGCGGGAGGGGGGTGCACGGGGAGGGGGGTGCACAGGGAGGGGGTGCACAGGGAGGGGGTGCACGGGGAGGGGGGTGCACAGGGAGGGGGTGCACAGGGAGGGGGTGCACAGGGAGGGGGTGCACAGGGAGGGGGTGCACGGGGAGGGGGTGCACGGGGAGGGGGTGCACAGGGAGGCGGGTGAGGTGGGTGCACAGGGAGGCGGGGCGCTCACCTCTTGACCTCCTTGAGGCAGACGCGGCGGGCCGGCTCGGGCATGCTGGTCGAGCGCACCTTCCGCTCCAGCATCACCACGTCGTCGCTGTCCTCCTCCTCCTCCTCCTCTTCCTCCTCCAGGGCGCCGGGCACGTGCGTGACCCTCCGCAGGGGCCGGATGGCTATCACCTGTGGCCGAGGGGGGTGGGCGGGCGGGGAGCGGCGTCAGCACCAGGCTCCCCCCTCCCTCCGGCTCAGCCCACGGGACTGCGGCTCCCGAGTCCGCAGGGGCGCCTCCCTCCCTCCCTCCCGCCCTCCTGCTGCGCACCCCGCACACCAGCCGTGCGAGGCCCCCCGCCGCAGCCCGGCCGGCCTCCGTGGAAGTGTCACGGACGACAGTGAGGGGACCACAGACCGATGTGGGGGGAGTGGGGTGAAGGGGTCGATGGGGAGAGAAGGGGCCATCTGCAATTTTTCCAACAATAAAGACAAACATTTGAAAAAGAGGCAAACAAACGCTCTCTGGGGAAAGGCGGAGGCTGAGGCTCAGGCCGAGAGACAGAGAAGGCGAAGTTTGACTAAAAGAAACCCCAACGCCAATCCGCTGGGACCAGTCAGCCACGCTAGGGCTCAGCGCACAGACAGTCCGCGTCTGCTCCTAACATCTCGCCCCGGAAAACGTTCAACTCAGCAAGCAGTTGCTCGTTTTCAAAATACAGAAAACACACAGCATTGGGCAAGAAAGAAAATGGCTTGGTAAATCATCCCTTAAAAAAAAATGTTTATACTGTATTTTAAGAGAGAGGAAGGAGAGGGAGAGAGAGAGACAGCCATGATGAGAAGAGCCATGGAGCGGCGGCCTCCTGCACGCCCCACGGGGGACAGAGCCCGCCACCTGGGGCTGTGACCTGACGGGGAATCGAACCCTGACCTCTTGGTTTCTGGGTCGATGCTCAGCCACTGAGCCACGCCGGCCAGGCTGCCCCATGTGTTTCTGAAATAAACAGACCAACCACCAACCAACCACACGGAACCCGATCCCGTGCCGACGGGCCCGAGGACACGCCGAGGACACGCCTTGGACACGCCTCGGACACGCCGGGGGCACTGACCCGCTTCTCGTCGTCCTGCTTGTGCTTCCGGGTCTTCTGCAGCAGCTTCAGGCCCTCGATCTGCCGCACGAGCAGCGGGATGGTCATCTTGAACCGGTCCTCCAGGCTCACGGCGTCCAGGATCTGCGGAGCGGGAGCGAGCGTTACCGGGGACACGGCTCCCCGCCCGGCGGGCAGACACCTCCCGCCAGGGCACCGCTGCCCGCGGCCGACACAACCACGCCGGCTGGGCTCGCCCGGGAGGCCGTGCGGCTCGGACGCCAGGACCTGGAAAGACCACGGGGCCCCTTGTGTGTCCGTTTAAAAGAGGAAGCCACGTGACTGTTCCGGGAGCGAGAACACGCACACGCACACGCACACGCACACACACACACACACACACACGCGCGCTGTGGCCCCTCCTCTGAGAACCACCCCTTAAAGCCTCGAACGCGTCTACACGTCAGGCCTACGCACTCAGCCTCCGCCCCTGAAGCTGCACCGGAGACCAGAGCGCCTCCCGCCGCCCCTGCCGGTGAGTGTCCACGGACCCCCCCACCCAGCGTAACCGCCCCCCGTGGCCCCGGCAGGGGATGTGCTCCCGCCGCCGCCCGCTCCTCCCGGCACCGGGCCCCTACAGCTGGACTTAGGTGTCAAAAGAACGGTACGGGCAGGAGGGCGGTTTCCACAGAAACTAGTGTAGCCGGTCGGCGTGGCTCAGCAGTTGAGCGCCGACCCAGGATGGGAGAGGTCATGGGTTTGACTCCCGGTCAGGGCCCAGGCCCAGGCTGTGGGCTCGATCCCCGGCAGGGGGTGTGCAGGAGGCGGCTGGTTGATGATGTCTCTCTCTCATCGATGTTTCTATCACTCTATCCCTCCCCCTTCCTCTCTCTCTTTAAAAATCAACAAAAACGTATTTTTTAAAAAATAAATTAAACACTAGTTTACATGTTCCGAGAAGACTCAATACAGCAGGCTGCTTAGAAATACGGTAAAAGTAAACTGGCAGGAGAAGTCTGACCACTTGGGGGAAAACACGCCATCTCAGACCCCGAACTCGGATTATTTTTCAAAACCCACCTCTCTCTAAAGACACAGGAAGGGAAACGACAGGCGACGCCAGGGACCCCGGCAGCCCGCTCAGGGGAGGGGGCTCCACGCGTGTAAAACGTGGCCGGAGCGTGTTGTGCATTTACGTCAGATGAGCCGTCCACCGTGTGACTGTCCTCTGCCTCACCCTCCCACAGCCGACAAGGGCTGTGCTGATCACGCGGTCACGCCCGTGCCCACCCAGCACCCTGGCCGGAGCCCCGCGTCCCCGCCCTCTGCCCCCCCCCTGCCCTCCCCCGCCCCCGGCCCCACCTGCAGCTTCTCCTTGTTGCTGGTGCGGATGATGGAGGTCAGGATGTCCGGGAGGGCCTCGCGGGGGAGGCTGTCCAGCAGGCGCCGCAGCTTGGCCACCGCGGGCACCGACATGTCCAGCATCTCCACCAGCTGCGGGGACAGGCGGTCAGACGCTGGCGGGCCGGCCGGCGCGGGCCCCCGAGGAGCACGCCAGCAGAATGAAAAGACCACCAGCCAAAATCGGTCCCAACGTGGGTAACGCTAAGGTTCACAGAGGCTGCACGCAAATCTTTGGTTTTACTTAGAGGAAAATTAAGATTTATTGAAAAGTCGCAACGGTACAATAAACTATATATCCTTCCCCTAAACTCACCAATTATTAACCTCTTGCCCATTGCTTTCTTACACACGTGCACACACACACACACACACACACACACAGTCACTGAGGAAGCGGCAGGCACCGTGACCCTTGCCCTGAAGCACAGGCACGCTTACATAACACGCCTGCCGGCGGGTCTGGAGCTCACACGGCCGGTGTGCCCAGGCTGACCGGCCGGGAGCTGACACCGGCCTCTCAGCAGCTCCCTCGGATTAGGAGGATCTGAGTGCCGGCTAGGAACGATTCCTGGGAACGGAGTGCTGAACCCGGGGCCTCTCAAGTGACTGGGGTCCCTCCCTCGGCTGGACAAAGGCTGCGCCCCTTTCTGGCGTGGCCTCTGGTGCAGCCGTGGAGGTGAGCCCTAACCGTGAGGAGGGCCAGCTCTCCGGCGGGGCGCTGAGAGCCCCGGGGGCCGTCTCCGGCTGCGGACGCTGGGGCGGTCCGAGCCCGCCTCCCACCGCGGCCACCGCGCGTGCTCACCGCCCCCCCCCCCCCCCCCCCCGCCACGGCGACAAGCCGGAGCCCAGGCATCGGAGTGGCAAGGCAGCACTTGTAAGCTGTGACTCTGGTTTGGAGACCCAGACTTAGAGGGAAAATTCCATAGATACTTTTGGACACATTTTAGAAAGCGTTGGCTAACATGCCCTAGAATGACTGAGGAACGCGCTCACAGACAGGCGCACACGCTCATGCGCACACGCACACACACACACACCCCGGGCGGCGCGGGCGGAGGGCGCACGGCTCACCTGCACGGCGTACTTGTAGAACTGCTCCGACAGCTCGCCCAGCTCCTCGCGGGGCGGCGGGGCGCCGGGGAACTCCTCCAGCCGGTCCAGCTGCTCCACCTGGGCCACGGGGTACGGCCGCTCCTTCAGCACCTGCACCGTCCGGAAGCGGCACAGGCCCGTGACCAGCAGCGTGTAGTGCGGCTTCGGCCAGTTGCTGCCCACCACCTGCACGGCCAGCGCCGCCGTGCCGATCCTGCGGAGCACATGGCGTCCCTTATACCCGCTCGCCCGTCCGCCCGCCTGCAGCTCACCCCCCAACGCCGCCCACCTGCCTGCCCGCCGGCCGGAGGAGGAGGCCCCCGGGGAGCGAGCACCGGCTGTGAGCCCCGCGCAGGTGGCGGTGCTGACCGTGGAGCGGGACACACAGAGACACGCAGACATGCACCCCCCCCCCCGATGGCACCACGTGGTTTCCACTCGTCCCCCCCTGGGCAGGAGGCAGGAAGAGGCTTTGCATGGGAACAGCACGCGTGACCAGCGGAGAAGTGGCCGGCACGGCTTCCGGCCAACACCGAGCCACCGTTGCTGCCTCCACCCGGGCACCAGCGGGACCGACTGCTCTGGGATCCGTCTCCAAACGCGGCGAGCGCACAGGCGCCGCCCTGTGGGCCGAGGACGGTCCAGACACAGGCCCTGCAGAGGGGGAGCCGGACCTGACCACGGTCCCCGCCTGATGGCGGCCGAAAGCGGTGCCCCGGAGGCCGGCTCCCCATCAAACTCACGACGGCGATCGAGCAGCATCGAGCACGACGCACAGAGGAAGCCTCACCCACACGAAGCCCCCGCTATGTGAGATGGAGAGGCCAACACGTGACACTACATGGAGAGGCCAACATGTGACGCTACACGGAGAGGCCATCATGTGACACTACACGGAGAGGCCAACATGGGACACTACACGGAGAGGCCAACACTCCGGGGCCCAGGGAACCGCCTCCTCTCTGGCCAGGAGAGGCTGGGGCTTCAGAAGGAAGGGAGGAGACCAGGGCTCCCGACGCCTGGGAAATGGTCGCACAAGAGCCCGCCCTTGCCCCGCACACAGTGCAGCACGGACAGCGCATGGACAGCACATGGACAGCACACGGACAGCGCATGGACAGCACATGGACAGCACATGGACAGCACACAGATAGCAGACAGTCTGGCGGGAGGAGCACCCGTGGCTGGTCCCTTCCCGCCCGGCAGCAGGTGGCGCCCCCCTCAGGCCGCGGGAAGGGGAGCGGGAAGGGGGCGGCCTGGAGGGTGGAGCCTGAACCAGAGCCCAGAGCCCAGAGCCCGTCCCTGGCCCGAGGCCTCCAGCTGGGCACCGGAGGGGGGGGTCAGCGTGTTTGTCCACCCGGGGAGGCAGCCGCAGGCTTCCGCAGAGCAAACACGGTGCTTCCGCCATCGGAGAAGGCGTCCGGCTGACGGCGGGGAGAGACAAGCCTGGCGAGGCTCTCGGGGTGCGATGGTTCTTCCTCCGAACCCCCTACGGCGGACTCAAGGGCACCCCTAAAGGAAAGCGCTGCCGGGGGGGGGGGGCAGATGGCCAGAAGCCCACGGGGGGAAGACACTCTGAGAGCCACTCACATTCCCGGTTTCCCCTGAGAGTGAGCCGTGCGTACACTCCGCGGGGGTCAGCGGGGTTAGTCACAGAGCCGCTATCCACAGCACTAGGTTACGGAAAACCAGAGGACAAAGCACACTCAGAGATGGAGTTACCGTATTTGCCGGCGTATAAGACGATTTTTTGGCCCTGAAAAATATGCCTCCAAGTGGGGGGTAGTCTTATACGGCGAGTATATAACAAACTCTGTATTTTGAGTGGAAATGTTAGGGGGTTGTCTTATACGCCCAGTCGTCTTATACGCCGGCAAATACGTATTTTTCAGGGCCAAAAAATCGTCTTATACGCCGGCAAATACAGTACGTTTATTACGCGCTGGCCCAGAGCACAATGCCTCTCCAATTCTGGGCCCCAACATGCAGGAACTCTCCCTAGTCACACGTTTTTACCCTCTCTGTCTCCCAAACATGGAGTGTTTCTGGCCCCCTTTGCAAGTTCCTAAAAGTGTTTCTGGGCCGTGAGACCCCAACCAGAGGCCTGGCTGGCGCCGGCACGGACGACCTCGCCTGGGGAAGGTGCACCGGCCGCTCTGAAGGGGGGGCGGTCTTAGCGAGCATTCACAGAAGCCAAACAGCAGGGTGAAAATTTCAAACAGCAGCTTTTACATAAGATGGATGCTTCACGACTGACACTTCTTTAGAGAGCCACATTTTACAAAACGCCACGGCCCGGGCGAGTCTGTGTTGAAGAAGTGGCGTTAGAAGAAGTGTAAGTTTAAAACATGTGGCTCTCCAAAGGAATGTCAATCGCTGTGCTGTTGATGTTTGGCTCTGTGGACCGATGAGTTTGCCGACCACTGGGCTAGGCCAGGGGTGGGCAAACTTTTTGACTCGAGGGCCACCATGGGTTCTTACACTGGACCGGAGGGAGGGCCGGAACAAAAGCAGCCTGACCATGCTGGCACTCTCCTCTTGGGCTGCTGGTGAAGGAGCAGAGGGGAGAGCAAGAGAACCCTCTGCTCTTTCGGCTCCACGGGCCGGACAGAACAGCCGAAAGGGCCGGATCTGGCCCGAGGGCCGTAGTTTGCCCACGGCTGTGCTAGAGACATGCCAAGGAAAGGAGTTGGGGCTGGGAGAAGCAGCAGCAGCAGCCACAGGACACAGAGGGGCTGAGACACCAGCAGTAGCCCATGAGGTGCCCAGCTGTGCTGTCACCGGCTCCGAGGCCGCAGCCACCGAGCCATGGGCCGGGCGGGGGTGCCCGGGGGAGGCAGCCTGGGTGCCCGGGGGGACAGGGCCCAGGGAGGGCTGAGTCGGTGCCGTCCCCACTCAGAGAACAGGGCGTCCCTCGGGATCCACCACACGGGCGTCCTGAGGTGGCCGGGGACCAAGATCTACCCTCCGGGCGAGCCACGAGGGCCGGCCCGCACGCGGACATGCAAAAGAGGGGGTGGTCCAGGAAGTGGCGCTGGCCCCGCTCCCGCGGCGAGGAGGAGCCCGGGGCAAGCCGGCTCCGGCCGCGCCTTGAAAACCGGGCAGTGCCACCGGCGGAGGGACCTGGCACGGAGGAGCCCTGGCCCGCCCTGCAGACCGGCCGCCGGGGAGCGCAGGTGACGGCCGGGAGGGGTGGGTGCCGGCGCCGAGCACTGGTGACGCGGGGGTTTATGTTTAAGGAAGGAAGGAAGGTGCTCTGCGGTCGGGTTAGAGGAAAAGGCGCTGGCTGCTCACCCGGAGGAACTCGGGCTCCGGGGGTCTTGCTACCCAGGCTGTCCGCGGAGCGAATGGTATTCCCAGGAGAACCGCCTGGTCTCTGGGTCCTGAGAAAGCTGGGTTCTAGGACGAACGGCCGGTGCGTGGCCCTGGCCCGTGTGGCTCAGTGGCTTGCAGACTGAAGGGTCCCGGGTTTGATCCCGGCCAGGGCACAGGCCCGGGTTGCAGGCTTGATCCCCAGTAGGGGGCGTGCAGGAGGCAGCCGGTCCACGATTCTCTCTCATTGTTGATGGTCCTAGCTCTCTCGAGCTCTCTCTCTCTTTCTCCTTTCCTCTCTGAAATCAATAAAAACATATTTAAAGAAAGGGGGGTGGGGGATGGTTGGTGTATGTTTCCTAACTCCTCCCAGGGCAGCGACAGGAGCATCGGGGACGGGCTTAGCGGTCGCCTGAACGGCCCCAGTGCTTCCGAGCCCAAGAGGGCAAACTACGGCCCTCGGCTGTTCTGTCTGGCCCGAGGAGCCGGAAGAGCAGAGGGTTCTCTTGCTCTCCCCTCCGCGCCTTCACCAGCAGCCCAAGAGGAGAGTGCCAGCATGGTCAGGTTGCTTTGGTTCCGGCCCTCCGGTCCAGTGTAAGAACCCATGGTGGCCCTCGAGTCAAAACGTTTGCCCACCCCTGGTCTAGCATGACAGTCGCTGTCATTAGGGAGGGATTTGCACGGGGGAGGGAAACACACCTCACGCAGGACTAAATCTACTTCAGGAAAAACAACCCTCACCAGAGGAGGTATGTTTGTTGTTTGCTGTTGTTGTTGACTTGAGAGAGAGAGGAAGGCAGAGGGAGAGAGAGACATCCATCAGCTGCCCCTAGCTCCCACACAAACCCACAACCTCAGGATGTGCCATGACCAGGAATCGAACCCACGGCCCCTTGGACAACGCTCCCAGCACCTGAGCCGCCAGGCCAGGGCTGATAAACCTGCTTCTGAAACTCACAGGTGCCCGTGGGCAGTCCCCAGACCTATGGGCAGTGGAAAGAAAACAAAAAACCCGACCGTGGCCACTCTGGGCTCAACAGGCACCCAAGTGCCCGGGCACAGAGCGTGCCAGGCGGTGGGAGAGGGGGGCAGAGCCCGGAGTGGGGTCCCGGGAGGGAGACCAGGGCCCCAGACAACGGGCCAGCGCTGACGGGCGCTCGGAAAGTGTCCGTCACTCCAGCCGGAGCGGGTCCGAGGGGCCATGGTGCTGAGAGAAGCCAGGCTTTCGCAACGTGGACCGTGGACCGTGGACCGTGGGCTGGCGGCGTTTGGTCTGTTTGAGTAGGGGAGAGGGGAGGGCCTTTGGGAATGTGAAAAAAGCTATGGAATTTCCTTAAAAAAGAAAAAATAATAATTTCAGAGAGGAAGGGAGAGGGAGGGAGAGAAGCATCGACGATGAGAGAGAGCCGCTGATTGGTTGCCTCCTGCATGCTCCCCACTGCCCTTCACTGGCCCACCTGTGCACACACCGGGCATGTGCTCTCGGCCAGAATGGAACCCAAGACCCTCGGTCCCCAGGCTGACGCTCTATCCACTGAGCCGAACTAGCAAGGGCCTGAGTCTCCTTCCAAAAATGTATATGGCCACTCGGTTTGGGATTAAAAACGAGGCGGCCCTCACCCTCCCCAAACCCACTGGGCCAGGAACCCCCAGGTCCGGGAGGGTCACGGCAGGCGAACGAGGCTCTGATCTGACGACACCCGGGGAGGACTCAGGGTGGGAGGGAGGAGCGGCTGAAGGGAAGATGGCAGCCAGCCGAGAGCGCACCTTTGCCCGCAGAGCCCAGCGCAAACCCGAGGGCCACACGCGCATTTCCGCACTCGCGTTACAAAGAAGAAGCGGCGAGATGCTAATGTTTTACCGAGCGGCAGAGAGCCGGGCTCCCGGTAAAAGGCGCTCACTCAGGAATGGACACGGCCGCTTTCCCTCCCACGCTCTCAAAATCCAGCGTGTGTGTGGGGCGCCCTGCGGCCCACGGAGGGGTCTGTCTGGGGCGCGGGGCGTTCTGGGCCGAACCAGGACAGCGCCCAGCAACCCGGGACAGCCGGTGCCTCTGGGTCCCCGTGCGGACCCAGGACCCAATGTGGCTGGACGGCCACGGGTGGCTGGCGGCCTCGGCAGGAGCCCGCACCTGCCCATCACACGCCCAGGGTGCAGGGCCGGGACCCACACCACCGCCCTTAACCGGCCGGCACCCTGCCAGGTGGAGGCCGAGTCCCGGGTGACAGGGACAGACAAGCACAGCGGCCTCTCACCCAGATCCCACCCCGGGGCCCGGGGCCTGAGGACTAGCAGGCGGGCAGGGCGGGTGTGAGCAGGAAAGGCCCCTCAGGGAGGAGAGCAGGGGCGGCGAGGGGCGGCGAGGGGGGCGGGCGGGCGTGTGGAAGGAAGAAAGGCGCCCCAGAAAGCTAACGGAGGGGGCGGTGCGGTGCGGGGCGGGTGGGAGAGCGACGTGCGGGGTGGCCAGTGTCCAGGGGAGAGGTCAGAGTGGCAGGGAGAAGGGAGAAGGGAAGGCGGGGGGCGGGGAGCGCGCTGGAGAGCTCAGCCCTGGGGGTGCGGCGGGAGGGGGTTCAGGTCACTTGTCACCAGTGACAGCTCGTCCCAGCGGCTCCCGGCCTCCTGGATCCTCCCGCTGAATGCCCCCCCCCCCGCCCCGTTTCCCACGCCGGAGGCAGACACCTGGCCCCCCGTTTACCGCCTTAGGAGTAGACCCGGGCTCGAGTCCTGCTAGGGGCAGACCGGGGTCCGAGTCCCGCGTTAGGGGCAGACCGGGGCCCCCATTTTCCGCCTAGAGGCAGACACCTGGCCCCCCGTTTCCCACCTACGGGCAGACCCGGGCCCCCCGTTTCCCGCTAGGGGCGGACGGGGGTCCGAGTCCCTCTTAGGGGCAGACCCGGACCCCCCATTTACCGCTAGGGGCACACCCAGGTCCGAGTCCCGCTAGGGGCGGACCGGGGCCCGAGTCCCGCTAGGGGCGGACCGGGGTCCGAGTCCCGGACTAGGGGCGGACCGGGGCCCGAGTCCCGCTGGGGGCAGACCCGGGTCCGAGTCCCGCTGGGGGCAGACCCGGGTCCGAGTCCCGCTAGGGGCAGACCCGGCTGCCCGCCCCGCCCCGCCCCGCGGGCCCACCTGTGCAGCGGCGGCAGGTCCTGCGCGTCGCTGGCCGGGTCGGGCGTGTTGGGGATGACGCCCAGGATGGTGCTCTGCAGCGACGTGCCCTTGAGCAGGCGGCTGCGCACCAGCTGCAGGTTGCGCGCCGAGTCCACGCTGGTGCGCATGGTGGAGCCGGGCAGCAGCACGCCCTCGTGCGTGAGCAGCAGCGGCAGGCGGCTGGGGATCTGGATGGGGCTCCCCGACGACGACATGGCGGCGGCGACGGCGGCGTCCGAGTCCGGCCGAGTGCGCTCTGCGCGGGGCCCGCCGCCCGCGCCGCCTCCCGACCTCCGAGCCGCCGGCGCCGGCACTTCCGGTCCAGCGCTACGGGCCGCCCCGGGGCTCAATCGCCGCCGCTTCGCGCTGCCCCCTGGCGGAGCCGCGCGGTAAGGCGCGCGTCGTAATTACGCGAAAAGAGGCGCAGGGGCCTGCCAGGCCCCAGCAGAGGGTCCCACGCACCCCGCGCGTCCCCTGCGGGGGGTGCACACATCAGCTCAATGACAATCACCCGGAATGAGCGGGCCTTGCCTGATCTATAGACCCCACTTAAAACCTTCCTCCCCAATGTCCCTCTCTTTCTTTCTTTTTTTAAAAAACATATTTTATTGATTTCTCACAGAGAGGAAGGGAGAGAGACATCGATCAGCTGTCTCCTGCACACCCCCTACCGGGAATGTGCCTGCAACCAAGGTACATGCCCTTGGCCGGAATCGAACCCGGGACCCTTCAGTCCGAAGGCCGACGCTCTATCCGCTGAGCCACACCGGTTTCGGCTGTCCCTCTCCTTCTGAGCCAGGATCCCATTTCCCCTGTAACTGTGATGGCTCCTCAATGATTATATATATTTTTTTCTTTTAAAAGCTCGGCACTTTGGGTGTCCCGGGGCCTTGTTCTATGGAATGCCCCTCCATCCATCCTTGGACAAGGTTGCCGCTGTCATGGCTGGGCAGGGTAGGGGTGGCACCCTATGCGAGCACAGTGGGGTGGGCGGCGGGAAGTCCCTCCGAGGGTCAGAGGATCCCCGGGCTTCGCACCGAGGGGGGCAGCCCAGCGGGGATCCGGGGCGCGGGCAGGAGGGCGAGGACACCGGGCCTGAGAAGCGGGGCTCACACAGACCCCGTGGCTGGGGTGCCTGAGGGTGCGTGCGGACCGGCTCCTGGAGTTGGCTGAGCTTGGCGGTCCCACCAAGGGGAGGCTCGGTTAGAGGGCTGGGCTTCCCCTCAGCCTGACACAGGTTCACAAACTGCCTTACGCTGCCCACTTCCCTGGCAACCGTGCCGAGCCTTCCACCTCGTCCTCCTGGGCCCCTCACCACGGGGGGCTGTGGGCACCCGCACTTGTCAATCGCACCCGCCTTGTCAGCATTCCCTGCCGTGGTCTCTCTTTCTTTTTTTTTTTTTAAATATTCGTTTAGCCGAAACCGGTGTGGCTCAGTGTGTAGAGCGTCCGTCTGTGGACTGAAAGGTCCCGGGTTTGACTCCGGTGTGAGGAATGGAGTAGAAGGGTTGGAGAGGAAAAGGGGGTGTCAGTGAGGAGGTGGGTGTCAGTGAGGAGATGGGTGTCAGTGAGGAGATGGGGTGTAAGCTGAGGAGGCCTGACAGTGGGGAACGGGCCAGCTGTGCCAGAAGCCGGCAGGAGAAGGTCGGGGGTTGGCACACCCTGCGCGGCCTCGATGGCCCCGCAGCGGGTGGGCGGCCGGAGGAGGAAGCCCTCGGAGCCCGGAGGGGAGCAGCGGGGGATGAGAAAGGGCGGAGCGGGAAGAGAAAGGGCCTGGCAGGCGCCTCTGCCCTGGTCCCCGGCTCCTGCCCCCGGCTCCTGCCCGGCCCCGCGCCTCTGGCCCTGGCCACGGGCCACGGTTTACCTTGCCGCAGGGCCCCGGCCAGTTCACAGGCCGTTGCGCCATCTGCAAACAGCCCGGTCTGACCACGCTCACCACCGTGAAGTGGCCCCGGGCAGAGCTGGGGGAGCCGGCCTCTGGTTCCCAGGCTCGTCCTGCCCCACCCACGGCAGCGACGGCCTCGCACTGCCCCGGCGACTGCGCGGGCATCGGTCCCCGGCTCTCTCCTCTCACCGCCGCTGTTCCATCTCCCTCTTCCTCTCCCTCTCTCTGAAATCAATAAACCTGTATTTTTAAACGTCGATGAGAGAGAAACATCGACCAGCCGCCTCTTGCACACCCCCTACCGGGGATGTGCCCGCAACCAATGCACATGCCCTTGACCGGAATCAAACCCTGGACCTTTCAGTCCGCAGACCGACACTCTACCACTGAGCCAAACCGGTTTTGGCTAAACGAATATTTTTTAAAAAATAAAGAGAGACCAACGCAGGGAATGCTGATAGGGCGGGTGCAATCGACAGGTGCGGGTGCCCACAGCCCCCCCGAGGCGAGGGGCCCAGGAGGACGAGGCGGAAGGCTCGGCACGGTTGCCGGGGAAGTGGGCCGGTGAGTGGAGACCCGCCCAGCCCCCCGCCTGGCCGCTCGGTCCCCCTCTTCCTCGTGAGCACAGAGCGCGGCGTTCCTGCCGGAACCGCCCTCCGGCCCTGCTGCCACCGGGGTCAGGGCCCGGGCAGCCCGGTGCCAGCCTGCATGACTTGCGATCTGGAACCTGCTGACGCCACGGCTCCCCCCCCTCGGCCTTCCCCCGGGGAGCTTTCGCAATGAACACACACACGGAAGAGCCGCACAGAGGGCCTCCCCCAGGGCCTCTCCCTACGGCATCGAGCCAGCTTTAATGTTGTTACTGATGGCAGAGAGGAAGGGGGAGGGAGAGAGAGAGAGAGAGAGAGACATCCACGATGAGAGGGAACCACGGACCGGCTGCCCCCTGCACGCCCCCGCCTGGGCCTGTGCCCCGGCCGGGAACCGAACCCTGACCCTCCTGGTTCCCAGGTCGGCGCTGAACCACTGCGTCGTCGTCCACTTTCTCTCTCCGTTCCTTCAGAAATACTCCGCACACCCCCCCTCTCCGCCCCAGGCAGGGCAGAAGGCACGTGAAACACCCGGTTACCCGAGGCTCCCAAGCCCGGCCCGGACCCCCTGCCCCGAGTCTGGAAACCGGGAGTCAGACAACGGGCGTGCCTCTCACTCACCTCCCCGGATCCTCGTTCACTCAGAGCACCCGCTGTCCTAGGCCAGAGGTCGGCAAACTCGTTTGTCCGCAGAGCCAAAGATCAGCAGGACAGCGATTGGAATTTTCCCCGAGAGCCAGATTTAAAAAATATATATATTTTATTGATATTTTACAGAGAGGAAGGGAGAGAGAGAGAGAGAGAGAGAGAAAGAGCTAGAAACATCGACCAGCTGCCTCTTGCACACCCCCTACCTGGAATGTGCCCGAAAGCAATGTACATGCCCTTGACCGGAATCGAACCTGGAACCTTTCAGTCCGCAGGCCGACGCTCTACCACTGAGCCAAACCGGTTTCGGCGAGAGCCAGATTTTTTTAAATGCCTTCTAACGCCACTTTTTCAAAATAGACTCGCCCAGGCCATGGTATTTTGTGGAAGAGCCACCCTCACGGGGCCAAAGAGCCGCACGTGGCTCGAGAGCCGCAGTTTGCCGGCCAGGGTCCCGGCCCGTCCCTCGCCCCGGGCCCAGGGACTCAACAGTGAGCAAAGCAGGCTAGTCCCCCGGTTACCCGGAAATGAGCGCAGAACCCGCAGGGACTGGCGTGAAGGCACAGTTACAAACTGGGGAACGAGAAGACGCGTGGTTTGTTCTTAAGAAGTCCTCGCCTGAGGGTTTTTAAGAATTTATTTTATTTATCGTCATTATTGTTAAAATGTATTTTATTGATTTCAGAGAGGAAGGGAGAGGGAGAGAGAGAAAGAGAGAGAGAGAGAGAGAGAGAGAGAGAGAGAGAGAGAGAGAAACATCCACGATGACAGAGAATCACGGATCGGCTGCCTCCTGCACGTCCCACACGGGGGATCGAGCCTGCGACCCGGGCACGTGCCCTGACCGGGAATCGAACCGACAACCTTTCGGTGCACAGGACGATGCCCAACTGACTGAGCCACCCGGCAGGGCAGAAGAGGCGCAGTTCTGCGGGCAGGCGTGGCATATGATAGGACACTGACCTGGCCCAGGGGAGGGGTGGGGAGTTAGGGAAGGTTTCCCCCAGCGATGTGGGCTGGGGCCTGAGAAGATGTTAAAAAACAGGGAGCCACGCCCGACTGGCAGGACTCTGTGGGTGAGCATCGACCTAGGAACCAGGAGGTCAGGGTTCGATTTCCGGTCAGGGCACAGGCCCGGGTTGTGGGCTCCATCCCCAGAGTGGGGTGTGCAGGAGGCAGCCGGTCCATGATTCTCTCTCCTCATTGATGCCTCTCTCTCCCTCTCCCTTCCTCTCTGACATCAATAAAAATCTATTTAAATAAATAAAAATCGGAGCCAAGGCGGTCCAGGCAGAGGGAAGAGCACGGCCCGCCCTGTGCACAGCCCGCACGCTGCCTGCAGGGGGCGGCCTCCTCTCTGCCCGCGTGGGGCTGGGTCTGAGCGGCTCCTGCCCGGTGCTTTGGCAGATTCTCTGGTCTGGGAAAGGAAGACTCGGCGGGACAACCGAAGATGCCCCGGAGGAAGCTCTGCTGGGTCCCCGGCTCTTCCGGCGGCGGCGTCGTGAACCTGGGCTTCGACGTGGGCGATGGCGTGGTCTCGGGACTCAGCTACGTGAGTGCAGCGTCCCGCCGAGGCCCAGGAGGCCCAGCGGGAGGCCTCGCCCGGGGGCACCACGATCAGCCCAAGGAATGTGTCCCCTGTGCAGTCAGCCTTGACCTTTTAAATTTTACTTATTTATTTTAAAAAATATATCTTATTGATTTTTTACAGAGAGGATGAGAGAGGGATAGAGAGCTAGAAACATCGATGAGAGAGAATCATCGACCAGCTGCCTCCTGCACACCCCCAACTGGGGATGTGCCCATAACCAAGGTCCATGCCCCTGACCGGAATCGAACCCGGGACCCCTCAGTCCGCAGGCCGGCGCTCTCTCCGCTGAGCCACGCCGGTCTCGGCCCAGCACCCTTTACCGTGTGGCTGGAAGTCTGTGCCTTTTGACCTTCACCCACTTGCTCGCCCGTCCACCTCTGTTCTGTGACCGTGAGCTCCTTTTCCGTGTTTCAAAGATTCCGCACGCCGCCCTGGCCGGTCTTGCCCAGTGGAGAGAGTGGTCGGCCCTCAGACCATAGGGTCGGGAGTTCAAATCCCGGTTAAGCGTGTACCTGGATTCCAAGTCCATCCGCACCCCGATCCGGGCCCCAGCGAGAGGCAACCCATCGATGTGTCTCTCCCACACCGATGTTCCTCTCTCTCTCTCTCTCTCTCTCTCTCTCTTCCCCTCCTCCCTCCCTCTAACTCTCTAACAGTCGATGGGCGAGGACACAAAAGGGGGTCCCCATGCCAGTGAGAACGGGGGTGTCTGTCTCTCTCTGCCCGACTCCGGGGCCCTGCGGAAGCTGACGGGAAGGAGTCACCCCCCCACCCCGGGCCCAGCGCCCGCTCCGGGTGGCACTTCTGGGTCTGAAACGGACGCCCTTTCGTCTTTTCTTTCCCCAGAGAACGTACACCCCCGAGGACGGCCCCGGGAGCCCGCACACCCGGCCGCCGGAGCCACCAGAGCCGCCGGGGGGCACGGCCGCCCCGCCTCCGGGGAGGCACGACGCCTGGAGGACGCTGCTGCCCTTCCGCCCCAGGCCCGCGTGAGTCCGGGGGCGGGGGTGGGGGCAGAGCCCGCGTGAGTCCGGGGGCGGGAGTGGGGGGCGGAGCCGTGGACACGGCCTTCACCTTGGACACGGCCACACTGTCTCCACAGGATGGACGCCCACACTGCTTTCCTTTCTTCTGAGTGCACTTCTATTGAGTCCAGAGAGGAAAGAGGGAGGGGAGAGGGAGAGGAAGAGGGAGAAGGAGAGGGAGAGAGGAACATCAGTGATGAGAGAGCATCATGGACCGGCTGCCTCCTACACACCCGAGAGAGAGAGAGAGAGAGAGAGAGAGAGAGAGAGAGAGAGAGAAACATCAGTGATGAGAGAGCATCATGGGTCGGCTGCCTCCTGCACACCCCAGAGAGAGAGAGAGAGAGAGAGAGAGGGGAAGGGAGGGAGGGAGGGAGAGGAACATCAGTGATGAGAGAGCATCATGGACCTGCTGCCTCCTGCACGCCCCCTACCAGGGATGGAGCCCCCCACCCGGGCCTGTGCCCTGACCGGGAATCGAACCCTGACCTCCTGGTTCACAGGTCGGTGCTCAGCCCCCGAGCCACGCCGGCTGGGCCCTCTCCTTTCTTCCAAAAGCGTTGCCCTGTTCACAGGCGCGCTGGCTGCTTCTGGCGTCTCCCGGTCACACACGTAGCAGCCCCGAGCTCTCCCCGGTGCCCCTGGCTGGCCGCGCTGTGGTTCGGGGTTCGGGCAGAGCCCTCACTCACGGTCCCCAAACCCCGCCCTCCGCGTCCTCCCCGCTGGCTCCCGAGCCCACGGGCTAACGTGGCCGCCGGCCTGTGACTTCCAGGCGCCCTTCCCCCCAGCCCCTGGATGACGCCGGCCTGCTCTCCTACCTGACCGTGTCCTGGCTCAGCCCCCTCATGACGCTGGGCCTCCGGAAGGGCCTGGATGAGAGCACCATCCCCCCGCTGTCGGCGCAGGACGCCTCCGCCCAGAACGCCCGCAGGTGCGAGCCTCGGGGGGCGTGGAGACCAGGCCTTGGGGGGACGGTGACAGAGGCGCTCCGAGGAGGGAAGGTCGGTTGTGGGCTGTGGGCCCTTCCTTTGTGGCAGAGGGCGACCTCTAGTCGGAAAGCACTTACTTACTTTATTTTTTAAAATAATATATTTTATTGATTTTTTTTTTACAGAGAGGAAGAGAGAGGGATAGAGAGCTAGAAACATCGATGAGAGAGAATCACCGATCAGCTGCCTCTTGCAAACCCCCCCCCCCCCACAACTAAGGGATGTGCCCACAACTAAGGTCCATGCCCTTGACCGGAATCGAACCCGGGACCTTCCAGTCCGCGCAGGCCGACGCTCTATCCCACTGAGCCACACCGGTTTCGGCTTGCTCTATTTTTAATTTATGTTTTTATGGATTTCAGAGAGAGGGAGGGAGAGAGAAGCATCCGTGATGGGAAAGAATCGCGGATCGGCTGCCTCCGGCATGCCCTGGGTCCAGCCCGAAATCTGGGCACGGGCCCTCACCGGGAAACCCAACCATGGCCTCCTGGTTCCTACACTGACACTCAACCACCGGGCCACACCGTGCGCCAAGGTTGTGGGTTCCGTCCCCGGCCAGGGCACATATGAGAACCAACCAAAGAATGCAGAGATAAGTGGAACAACACCTCGATGTTTCTCTCTCTCGCTCTCTCTCCCCCATTCCTTCCTCTCTCTAAAAACCCTACACAATGAAGAGCTAATATGCTAATTAGACCAGACACCCAAACGGATGAAGCGAGGGCCGCGAGGGCCGAGCCCCTGGCTCGAACCTCACACATCGGGTCTCGGGTCAACACATAAAGAACAGAGTGAATAAATAAATATAGCACATGGGCGAGTTCGTAGCCTGACTCGGCAAGCTAACGGTGGAGACCTAGTTTTGGAATAGCTGGAGAGACTTGAATGCAGGCTGGGTGTTCAGCGTCACTAAGGAATGGTGGCTACGGCGGTATTACTACGAAACTGCGCACTGTTCGGAATAACGTCGTTGTCATGGCCGATGGGGTGTTTCCCCAAAGGCTCACCTAGGACACATGCATGGAGAGATGAGGTGAGATGTCTGGGGGAGAGAAAGCGAGAGAGAGAGAGAGAGAGGGGGAGAGAGAGAGAGAGAGAAGTGAAGGGGAGGAGAGGTGAAACGACGTGGATAATCCTCGAACCCGGGGAATGCGTGTTTGGGGGATGGTTACTTGGCTCGCCAAGGGCTCGGGGAGTGCTCGGGGCAGGCTCGGGGAGACCCCAGAGGGCTCGGGTAGGGCCCGGGGAGCGTTCGGGAAGGGCTTGGGGATGACTTGAGAGGGCTCGGGTAGAACTCGGGGAGGGCTCGGGGAGGGTTCGGGGCAGGCTCGAGGATGACTCGAGAGGGCTCGGGTAGGGCCCGGGGAGCGTTCGGGAAGGGCTCGGGAAGGATTCCAGAGGGCTCGGGGAGGGCTTGGGGCAGGCTCGTTGAGGACTCTAGAGGGCTCGGGTAGGAATCGGGGAGGGCTCGGGGCAGGCTCGAGGAGGACTCCAGAGGGCTCGGGTAGGGTTAGCGGAGTATTTGGGGAGGGCTCCTGAAGGGTTCTGGAAGGGTTCTGGACGGGCTCGGGGATGTTGGAGCCAGGATATAAGCTCACAAGGTCCTTGCCTCTGAGGGGCTAGCAGGGCGGTCCCCTACCCACACAGTTTCCACAGCCTGTTTGGATGGCTACTATCCGTAGAAAGAGAGCAAGCTTTCATGGCTTGCCAAGAGATCCGTATTGATCTCTGTCACTGAGCTGCCCCCGGACCCGGGACACGGGGTGACACGTGTGGAGTCCACGGCCCGACCCCCCCCGCAGGCTCCGCCGGCTGTGGGAGGAAGAGGTCTCGAGGCGTGGGGTGGACAAGGCGTCCGTGCTCCGGGTGATGCTGCGGTTCCAGAGAACTCGGTTCCTCGTGGACGCCGTCCTGGGCGCCGCCTTCGCCTTCCTGAGCGTGCTGGGGCCGGTGAGCGAGCCTCGGGGGGAGGAGGCCCGGGGATGTGTGGGGGAGGTGGGCCAGGTGGGGTGTGGGGCGTGGGGGAGGTGGGTGGGGGGATGTGGGGACTCGGGGGAGGTGGGCTGGGGGTGTGTGGGGTGTGGGGTCTGGGGAGATGGGGTGTGGGGTGTGGGGTGTGGAGGGATGTGGGGTGTGGGGCGTGGGGGGAGGTAGGCCGGGGGGATGTGGGGTCTGGGGAGATGGGGTGTGGGGAGGTGGGCCGGGGTGTGTGGGGTGTGTAGGGATGTGGGGTGTGGGGTGTGGGGTGTGGGGCGTGGGGGGAGGTGGGGTGTGGGGCGTGGGGGGAGGTGGGGTGTGGGGTGTGGGGTGTGGAAGGATGTGGGGTGTGGGGCGTGGGGCGTGGGGGGAGGTGGCCCGCGTTGGCCCCGCGGTGCCCGCGCCTGGAGGTCGGGGCGGCCGCGGGAGCCGGACCCTGGTGTGCCGCAGGCGCTGATCATACCCGAGATCCTGGAGCACGCCCGGGAGCGGCGTGGCGGCGTGGGCTGCGGCGTGGGGCTGTGCCTCGCGCTGTTCCTCAGCGAGTGCCTCAAGTCCCTGAGCCTGTGCGCCTCCTGGATCGTCAACCAGCGCTCGGGCATCCGCTTCCGCGCCGCCGTCTGCGCCCTGGCCTTCGAGCAGCTGCTGCGGTTCAAGTCGCTGACCCACATCTCCTCGGGCGAGGTCAGTGCGGGGGTCAGTGCGGAGGTCAGCGGGGGAGGTCAGTGGGGAGGTCAGTGGGGAGGTCAGCGGGGGGAGGTGAGCGGGGAGGTCAGTGGGGGAGGTCAGTGGGGGAAGGTCAGTGGGGGGTCAGTGGGGGAGGTCAGTGGGGAGGTCAGTGCGGGGGTCAGTGCGGGGGTCAGTGCGGGAGGTCAGTGGGGAGGTCAGTGCGGGAGGTCAGTGGGGAGGTCAGTGCGGGGGGTCAGTGGGGGGAGGTCAGTGGGGGGAGGTCAGTGCGGGGGGTCAGTGCGGAGGTCAGTGGGGGGAGGTCAGTGGGGGGAGGTCAGTGGGGGGAGGTCAGTGGGGCGAGGTCAGTGCGGGGGGGTCAGTGGGGGGGGTCAGTGGGGGGAGGTCGGTGGGGGAGGTCGGTGGGGGAGGTCAGTGCGGGGGGGTCAGTGGGGGGGGTCAGTGGGGGGAGGTCGGTGGGGGAGGTCGGTGGGGGAGGTCAGTGCGGGGGGGTCAGTGGGGGAGGTCAGTGCGGGGAGGACAGTGGGGGAAGGTCAGTGGGGGGTCAGTGGGGGAGGTCAGTGGGGGAAGGTCAGTGGGGGAAGGTCAGTGGGGGGTCAGTGGGGGAGGTCAGTGGGGGGGTCAGTGGGGAGGTCAGTGGGGGGAGGTCAGTGGGGGGAGGTCAGTGGGGGAGGTCAGTGGGGGAGGTCAGTGGGGGGAGGTCAGTGGGGGAGGTCAGTTTGGGCCGGGGGACCTGCCAGGAGGAGGGGGTGGGAGGACTTCTCGGCCCAGGACACCCCGGGAAGAGCAGCGGAGGCGGCTCCCGGTGCCCACTCCCCTCCGCAGCCGAGGCTCGTGCAGCTGCCTGGCGGGTCACCGGGGTGGGGTGTCGTGGGGTGGCTGGGGTGGGGTGTCGTGGGGCGGCCCTGGCCCCGCTCTCGGCAGCATTAGGGCCGCACAGGCACTGACCGGATGGGAGGGGCCGCGCCAATGAGTGGCCGCGGTCGGGGGACGCTGGGGTTTCATACATTTAATCCCGGTCTCCCTGTCTCCCTGTGGCTTGAGGAGCACGGGTGACTTGTTTGTTTTTATTTAAAGAACGTTTCTTTTCTTAAAAAAGTATATTTTTAGTGATTTCAGAGAGGAAGGGAGAGGGAAAGAGAGAGAGAGAGAGAAACATCAATGATGAGAACCATGGACCGGCTGCCTCCTGCACGCCCCCCACCGGGGATGGAGCCCGCATCCCGGGCCTGTGCCCTGGCCGGGAATCGAACCCTGACCTCCTGGTTCACAGGTGGGCACAACCCCGGAGCCACGCCTGCCGGGCTCACGGGTGACTCACATCGAGGGCCATTTAGGTGGTTGGTAAGGCGGCTCGGCTCCGGAACCTGGCACCGGCCCCCCTCCAGCCCCAGGGGGCCCCTGCTCCGGCCCGGCCGGCGACCTCCAGCCCTCAGTGCACCAGGCGTGCCCGCCGCCTCCACGCCCCGCCCCTTGAGAAATCCCATCGTCCTCCGGGCCCAGACTGGTGTCCTGCCCCTCAGAAGGACAGCTCTGACGCCCGCTCACCCCCGGCTGCCCCCTCCTCCGAGCCCCCTTCAAAGACACGGACCTTCTCCTGGCCGGTGCGGCTCAGTGGTGGGGCACCCACCTACGAACCAGGAGGTCACGGTTCCATGCCCGCTCAGGGCTCGTGGCCGGATTCCTGGCTGCATCCCCAGCAGCGGGCAGCCGATCCATGGTTCTCTCTCATCATTGTTGTTTCTACCATCTCTCTCTCTCTCTCTCTCCCTTCCTTCCTCCCTGACACCAATGACAATATTAAACAAAGACACAGGCCCTCGGGGTACCCGGGGGGGTGACCCCGAGAGGTGACCCCGAGCCTCGGGCCGGCTGTCTTTCAGGCCATCGGCTTCTTCACCAGCGACGCCAACTACCTGTTCGAAGGCGTGTACTACGCGCCCCTGGTCGTCCTGTGCGGCTCCTCGCTGCTCTTCTGCAGCGTCAGCTCCTACCTCACGCTCGGGCCCACCGCGCTCGTCTCCCTGGCCTCCTACCTCCTGCTCTTGCTGCTGATGGTAGATGGCCATCCCCGGGCGCCCGCCCCGCGGCGGGGTCCCTCTGAGCGGACGCGTCGCCCCGAGGGGTCGTGGCGGTGGGGGGGTCATGGCGGTGGGGGGACGGGGGGGGGGGCGAACACGGGCTGCTTAAATTTTGAAAACAAACCGGGCAGACCCGGAAGCAGTTCTTGGATGACTCGTGCTCTGCGGGATGCAAGCGGGGGGGGGGGGGGGGGTGTCTCTGCCCTCGGCCCCCAAAAGGGGCCGTGGCTGTCAGAGGTTTGGGTCCCCAAAGGCCGAGCAGCCAGACTTCTGTTCAGTCAGCCTGGCGTGGCGCCCAGGACAGAACCCCGCCCCCCCCCCCCCCCCCCCGGTGTGTGAGGCAGGCCCTGGGCGGGGGGGGCATCGGAAAGCCCTCGGGGACCTAGAGCCGAGTCCCGGTGGGGCGCCCGCCGGGTGCAGAGTTAACCAGCGATCGGCCCACACGTGAGCCCTCGCCCGCCGCCCGCCGGCTCTCCTGCCTCCCTGCAGGTGCTGCTGACGCTCGTGATTGTGAAGGGACAGAAGCACACCTCCGAGGTCAGCGACCAGCGCATCCGGGTGACCAGCGAGGTCCTCACCTGCATTAAGCTGATTAAAATGTACACGTGGGAGAAGCCGTTCACAAACATGATTAAAGGTACAGCGCGGGCTCTCTGCGCGGGGCCGATGGCTGTCCCGGGGGCCGCGCCACCCACCTTCTGGGCATTTCCTTCGTGCTCCCAGGGTGTTCTGTTCCGTGGAGGGTGTTCCCGTGGCCGACCACGTTTTATTCTGTGTCCCACGGGGGATGCCCCCGTGGTCAACCACGTTTTATTCTGTGTTCCATGGAGGATGTCCCCGTGGCCAACCACGATTGTTCTGTATTCTGTAGAGGATATTCCCGTGGCCAGCCATGATTGTCCTGTGCAAAATGTCCCTGTGGTCAACCACGTTTTATTCTGTGTTCCATGGAGGATGTTCCCATGGCCGGCCACGGATTGTTCTGTGCAGAATGGCCCCGTGGCTGACTCCGGTGGGTTTCTCATGTGCCCCCAGGCCTGAGAAGGAAGGAAAGGAAGCTGATGGAGAAGAGTGGGGTTATCCAGAGCCTGAGCACCATCCTGCTGTTTGTGGCCCCCATCGTGTCCACCCTGGTGATGTTCCTCATCCACGTGAGCCTCCAGCTGGAGCTCACAGCGTCCATGGTACGTGTCTGGGTGTTTTGTTTTCCCCTACATGGACAGAAAGCTTCTCGTTTGTCCTTGTCCAGCTTGAGCCCCTCAAAGACTTAGATGCTTGCAAACAGGTACTAGGAATTAGTTTTAATTCTCTGGGTTTTTAGGGTGCTCAAGCTTCCTTCCATTTTGGCCCTCGGGAGAAAGTGACATCCCAAGACCTTGCTGGGGGGGCTCAGGGGGGCTGGCACGTGTAGCTCACGCCCCAGTGGTTGGGAACCCCAAACAGATGCATTTCTCTGGGGGCCCCCCAAAACACTTTTAAATGAAAAGGCGTAGTTTCTTCCGTCTCTCCCTTTGGGGGTCTGACCCCGGCCCTGGGAAAGCGCAGGGGTCCCAGTTCCTTGAGGAGAGGAGGCAGGGCTGATCTTGGAGGGGAGGACAGGGCTGGTCTTGGAGAGCTGGGCACACGGTGGGGAGGCCGGGCCTTAGCCAAAGCAGGAGGCATCATGGGAGTCTGGAGGCAAGGGCGGGTCTGTACTCCCTGCAGCAGTCTCCTCTGCCGGCCCAGGCCGTGAGGTCACACAGTGCTCAGAGCGGGCAGAGTCAGGCCCATCGGAGTTTATCATACACCGTGTCTATATATGTCTATGTCTGTGTCCGTGTCTATATCCGTGTCTATGTCTGTGCCCATGTCTGTGTCCATGTCTATGTCTATATCTGTGTCTATGTCCATGTCTATGTCTATGTCTATATCTGTGTCTATGTCTATATCTGTGTCTATGTCTATATCTGTGTCTATGTCCATGTCCATGTCTATATCCGTGTCTATGTCTGTGTCCATGTCTATGTCTATATCCGTGTCTATGTCTGTGCCCATGTCTGTGTCCATGTCTATGTCTATATCTGTGTCTATGTCTATATCCATGTCTATGTCTATGTCTATATTTGTGTCTATGTCCATGTCCATGTCTGTCTATGTCTATGTCCATGTCTATGTCTATCTCTGTGTCTATGTCTATATCTGTGTCTATGTCCATGTCCATGTCTATATCTGTGTCTATGTCCATGTCCATGTCTGTCTATGTCTATGTCCATGTCCATGTCTATGTCTATATCTGTGTCTATGTCTATATCTGTGTCTATGTCCATGTCCATGTCTATGTCTATATCCATGTCTATGTCTGTGCCCATGTCTGTGTCCATGTCTATGTCTATATCTGTGTCTATGTCCATGTCCATGTCTGTCTATGTCTATGTCCATGTCTATGTCTATATCTGTGTCTATGTCTATATCTGTGTCTATGTCCATGTCCATGTCCATGTCTATATCCGTGTCTATGTCTGTGTCCATGACTATGTCTATATCTGTGTCTATGTCCATGTCCATGTCTGTCTATGTCTATGTCTATATCCGTGTCTATGTCTGTGCCCATGTCTGTGTCCATGTCTATGTGTATATCTGTGTCTATGTCCATGTCTATGTCTATATCCATGTCTATGTCTATGTCTATGTCTATATCTGTGTCTATGTCCATGTCTGTCTATGTCTATGTCCATGTCCATGTCTATGTCTATCTCTGTGTCTATGTCTATATCTGTGTCTATGTCCATGTCCATGTCTGTCTATGTCTATGTCCATGTCCATGTCTATGTCTATGTCTATATCTGTGTCTATGTCTATATCCGTGTCTATGTCTGTGCCCATGTCTGTGTCCATGTCTATGTCTATATCTGTGTCTATGTCCATGTCCATGTCTGTCTATGTCTATGTCCATGTCCATGTCTATGTCTATGTCTATATCTGTGTCTATGTCTATATCTGTGTCTATGTCCATGTCCATGTCTATATCCGTGTCTATGTCTGTGTCCATGACTATGTCTATATCTGTGTCTATGTCCATGTCCATGTCTGTCTATGTCTATGTCCATGTCCATGTCTATGTCTATGTCTATATCTGTGTCTATGTCTATATCTGTGTCTATGTCCATGTCCATGTCTATGTCTATATCCGTGTCTATGTCTGTGCCCATGTCTGTGTCCATGTCTATGTCTATATCTGTGTCTATGTCCATGTCTATGTCTATATCCATGTCTATGTCTATGTCTATATCTGTGTCTATGTCCATGTCCATGTCTGTCTATGTCTATGTCCATGTCCATGTCTATGTCTATCTCTGTGTCTATGTCTATATCTGTGTCTATGTCCATGTCCATGTCTATATCTGTGTCTATGTCCATGTCCATGTCTGTCTATGTCCATGTCCATGTCCATGTCTATGTCTATATCTGTGTCTATGTCTATATCTGTGTCTATGTCCATGTCCATGTCTATGTCTATATCCGTGTCTATGTCTGTGCCCATGTCTGTGTCCATGTCTATGTCTATATCTGTGTCTATGTCCATGTCCATGTCTGTCTATGTCTATGTCCATGTCCATGTCTATGTCTATCTCTGTGTCTATGTCTATATCTGTGTCTATGTCCATGTCCATGTCTATATCTGTGTCTATGTCCATGTCCATGTCTGTCTATGTCCATGTCCATGTCCATGTCTATGTCTATATCTGTGTCTATGTCTATATCTGTGTCTATGTCCATGTCCATGTCTATGTCTATATCCGTGTCTATGTCTGTGCCCATGTCTGTGTCCATGTCTATGTCTATATCTGTGTCTATGTCCATGTCCATGTCTGTCTATGTCTATGTCCATGTCCATGTCTATGTCTATGTCTATATCTGTGTCTATGTCTATATCTGTGTCTATGTCCATGTCCATGTCTGTCTATGTCTATGTCTATATCCGTGTCTATGTCTGTGTCCATGTCTATGTCTATATCTGTGTCTATGTCTATATCTGTATCTATGTCCATGTCCATGTCTATGTCTATGTCTATATCTGTGTCTATGTCTATATCTGTATCTATGTCCATGTCTATGTCTGTCTATGTCTATGTCCATGTCTATGTCTATATCTGTGTCCATGTCCATGTCTGTCTATGTCCATGTCCATGTCTATATCTGTGTCTATGTCTATATCTGTATCTGTGTCTATGTCTATATCTGTGTCCATGTCTGTCTATGTCTGTCTATGTCTATATCCACTTTAATCCTCACCTGAGGGTATTTTTCCCCCAATGATTTTTAAAGAGAGATTGGAAGGGCGAAGAAAGAGAGGAACACTGATGTGAGAGACACATGGGCGGGCTGCCTCCACACGCACCCCGGCCAGGGCGCAGGGAGCAAACCGGCCCCCCAGGCGCCTGCGGGAGCTCGCATGCCCGGCCCGGAGGCCGGCAGTTCTCCGGCGGGAGCGGGCATGGGCCGGGCGGCGTGCAGGGAGGCTTCCGATCAGAGAAAGAGCATCTGAGGAGAAGGACGAAGGCGACCTCCACAGCCACACGACCGTGCGCTGCTGCCGGCAGCAAAGCCCCGCCCGCTGCCTGCCGGCTGTGGGGAGCGGCACGGCCGGCGCGGCGGCTCCAGGCTCAGGGAGGGGGCCCCGGGGACGGAGGGGGGAGGGGTCACCCTCACCGCCTCCTCTCGCCCGGCCAGGCCTTCACGGTGCTGGCCATCTGGAACACCATGCGGCTGGTGGTGTTCTTCCTGCCCTTCACGGTCAAAGGCCTCACGGAGTCCAAGTCTGCGGCCGAGAGGTTCAAGGTGAGCGGTCAGGGCGGTTGCGCGGCCTTGGCATTGGGCGTTCGCCTGCCTCCAGCCCCTCCGCCTTCCTCCTGCAAGTGGGACAGTGGTCCTGGGGGGTGTGGGGAGGGGACAGTGGTTGGGGGTGTGGATGGGGACAGTGGTTGGGGGTGTGGATGGGGACAGTGGTTGGGGGTGTGGATGGGGACAGTGGTTGGGGGTGTGGGCGGGGACAGTGGTTGGGGGTGTGGATGGGGACAGTGGTTGGGGGTGTGGGCGGGGACAGTGGTTGGGGGTGTGGGCGGGGACAGTGGTTGGGGGTGTGGGCGGGGACAGTGGTTGGGGGTGTGGATGGGGACAGTGGTTGGGGGTGTGGGTGGGGACAGTGGTTGGGGGTGTGGGCGGGGACAGTGGTTGGGGGTGTGGACGGGGACAGTGGTTGGGGGTGTGGGCGGGGAGGCTCCCCCGCTGGACGGCGTTCTGCACTCCCGCCGTGTATTCGCTCACAGGCCGGTCCGGGCACATCCCTCCTGGGCTGACGGCCTGACGCCGCCCCCTCCCTCCCTCCCTCCCTCTCTCCCGCCCTCCCTCCCTCCCGCCCTCCCTCTCTCCCTCCCGCCCTCCCTCCCGCCCTCCCGCCCTCCCTCTTCTCGCCGGCAGCGCTTCTTCCTGCAGGAGAGCCCGGCGCTGTACGTGCAGGCGGGGGCGGACCCCGGCCTGGCGCTGCTGCTGGAGAAGGCCACGCTGTCCTGGCGGCGGCCCGGCCCCGGGCTGGCCAACGGGGCCGTGGAGCTGGAGAGCAACGGGCAGGCTCCCGAGGGGACGCCCCCGCCGGGCGCCCGCGGGCCCGGGGCCACGGGGGACGGCCTGGCCCCCGCCCTGCACAGGATCCACCTGGCCGTGGCAAAGGTAGCCTCGCCCTGCCCGGCGGGCGGGCGGCCAGCGGCGGGGAGCCTGGCCCGGCTCTTTCCCCCCCGTCCCCCGACCCCTCTCCCGCCCCATTTCCTTGGCTAAAACCTGTCCTCCCCAAACCTTCCTTTAAAAACACAGCCCGTCTTAAATGGCTTCAGCCCCCCACCCCGCCCCCAACTCTGAAATAGCAGCTGATTTCCTTTGCCTTCCATGACCCCCCAAGAGTGTGTCTGCTCGCTTCTCTAAGGCATGAGCCCTCTCCCCCCCGCCAGCGGGGCTCCCAAGAGGTCTCCTCTTCATTGCTCGGCGCAGTGGTCGGCAAACTGCGGCTCTTTGGCCCCTTGGGTGTTCAGCAAAGGCCGGCTTAGGGAGCACCCTAAGTGAATCACCATGTCCCTACCTGTAGAGCTTACGTTTAAAAAACCCGGCTCTCCAAAGACATGTCCACTGCTGTCCGATTGATACGTGGCTCCGTGGACGAATGAGTTTGCCGACCGCTGGCTTGAAACCCAAATGACCCTTTGCCGGGCGAACGAATGAGTGAGTGAGAGAATGAATGCGTGAACACTGGGAGGCTGGCCTTGCTGTCCCGGCTTCACAGAGGGGGAAGCAGGTGCAGGGGACACAGGCAGGTGTGGGCCGGGCCTCTCTCCTCCCACAAGCCCCTCCGCCATCGCCACGCAACGGCCTTCCTCGGAGGCCGCCCCGCCGTGGCCCGACCCTGGCCGTGGATCCGCTCTGGAGACGTGCGTGGCTGCGTGGCTGCGTGGTTGCTTGGTTTCCTGTTGGCGATTCTGTGTTCAAACCCCAGGCGCAGCTGGGGGGAGGGAGGGCTGTCCGTGCCGACGCCGTCTGTGCTGGCTTTTCAGGGGACCCTGCTGGGCGTCTGCGGCAGCTCCGGGAGCGGCAAGAGCAGCCTGCTGTCCGCCTTCCTGGGGGAGGTGAGTTTCTCTCCCGGAGAAGCAGGAGGAGCAGACGGGGAAGACCCGGTGCCCGCTGGCCAGACCCGGCCGGGGCTGGCGTTGGCCGCGTCTGCGTGGAAACACGCTTTGTGGCGCCGTTTCACACGGCGGCGGTGGCGGCGACCCTCTGCCCCTAGCTCGCCCGGAGCACGAGGACCCTCCCCACCGGACGCGCTCACGCCAGGCATGGCTCTGGGCGCCCGGGAAGTCAGGGGGCCGGGCGTTCCGTCCAAGGGAGGGGCTGGGAATCCAGCGGGAGAACCAGGGGGTGTCTCCATGCAAACCTGCTCAGGCCCCGTGGGGACGTCCTGGTGTAGCTCCGAGTTCCGGGGTCACAGCCTGACTCAACGGGGGGGGGGGGCTGGGGGGCTGGAGGGAGCATGTTGTCCTTTTGTCTTATTTTTTTTTTTTAAATTCAGGTCCTTGTGGTTGTACAATGGAGGTTCCCATTAATGGGAGAAAATATATATATATATATATATATATATATATATATATATATATATATATATATATATATGTTTTTATTTCAGAGAGAGAAATGGAGAAAGAGAGAGATAGAGAAGCATCCATGATGAGAGAGAATCATGGACCGGCTGCCTCCAGCACGCCCTCTACTGGGGACTGAGCCACAACCCGGGCAGGTGCCCTGATGGGGAATCGAACCGTGACCTCCTGGTTCACAGGTCGACGCTCCACCCCTGAGCCAGCCGGCGGGCAGGAGCATGTCACCCCAAGTCCCATTTGGTTGGGGAGTCTGGGGTGCAGAGGCAAGGCCAGGCTGAGCCCGGGTTCGAGGCGGGGCCAGGCTGAGCCGGGGTGCAGAGGTGGGGCCAGGTGCCCCGAGCCCCCTGAGCCCCTCTCTCCGCAGATGCACCTGCTGGAGGGCGCGGTGGGCGTGCGGGGCAGCCTGGCCTACGTGCCGCAGCAGGCCTGGCTGCTGTCGGGCAGCGTCCGGGACAACGTCCTCATGGGGAGCCCGTGTGACGAGGCGCGGTAAGCCTCGGGGAGGGGAGGGCGGGGGGACGTGGGGGGCTGTGAGGGGACGGTTCCCCCCTTTCTCCTCCCACCCCCTTCACCCCGCTGCGAGGGGCCATCTGAGAGCGGCACCAGCGCCGCCCTGCTGGCTGAGGCAGGAAGGCCACTGTCACCTCCATGCCCTAGGCCGGCAGCTGAGGCCCCAAGAGGTTCAGTCACGTGGCCAGGGCGGGTGGGATCTGCCGTCAGAAATCCCGGGGTTCACTACCTCAGTCTGTGGGCCCCCCTCCTCCCCGGTCAGCTTCACGGGTGTTTGCATGAATTCCCTCCTGACCTCAAAGCCAGAGGGAGGTCAGGAGGCCGATGGGGTTGTCAGTGCGGAGGCGTTGGCTGGGATCGTGGCTGGGGGTGGGGGAGGGGGGCTCCCGGGGCTGGGGTGACCTGCTCACACGTTCCCGTTCCCCTGGTGACCACGAGAGGTCTGTGCGGCGGGGAAGGCGGGGAGGGGAGCCGTGCCCGCAGGCCACAGCTGGCTCCCAGCTTCCGGGACTCGGCCTCTGTTGACTTTGCTTGGTTTTGCAATCGGCCCCTCCCCAGCCACAGCCCCGAGGGCACAGGCCTGGAGGGGTTCTCACTGGCCAGCTCCAGGCCTGAGGCCCAGTACCAGCTGATCAGGTCCAACACCAACCGGCCGGACCCAACACTAACCGGTCAGGCCCAACACTAACCGGCTAGGCCCAACACTAACCGGTCAGACCCAACACTAACCGGCCAGACCCAACACTAATCCGGTCGGACCCAACACTAACCGGTCAGACCCATCAAAAACCAATCGGGCCCAACACTAACCAGTCAGGCCCAACACTAACTGATCAGACCCAACACTAACCGGTCAGACCCAACACTAACTGATCAGACCCAACACTAACCGGTCGGGCCCAACACTAACCAGTCAGACCCAACACTAACCGGTTAGATCCAACTAACCGGTCGGGCCCAACACTAACCAGTCAGACCCAACACAAACCGGTCGGGCCCAACACTAACCAGTCAGACCCAACACTAACCGGTCAGACCCAACACTAACCGGTCGGGCCCAACACTAACCAGTCAGACCCAACACTAACCAGTCAGACCCAACACTAACCGGTCAGACCCAACACTAACCGGTCGGGCCCAACACTAACCAGTCAGACCCAACACTAACTGGTTAGATCCAACTAACCGGTCGGGCCCAACACTAACCAGTCAGACCCAACACTAACTGGTCAGACCCAACACTAACCGGTCAGACCCAACACTAACTGGTCAGACCCAATACTAACCGGTTGGGCCCAACACTAACTGGTTAGATCCAACTAACTGGTTGGGCCCAACACTAACCAGTCAGACCCAACACTAACCGGTCAGGCCCAACACTAACCGGTTAGATCTAACTAACTGGTCGGGCCCAACACTAACCAGTCAGACCCAACACTAACCGGTCAGACCCAACACCAACCACCAGACCCAACTAACCGGTCGGGCCCAACACCAGCTGCTGAGCTGCTGGCCGACCCCCGAGTTGCCGATGCGGCCAGCATGATGGCTCTCCGGAGCCAGCCCCCTCCTCATTGGACGGCATGCTCTCCTCCGTCTCTGCTCCATCCCTCTCCTCCGTCTCTGCTCCATCCCTCTCCTTCCGTCTCTGCTCCTCCCCAGCGGCCAGCTCTGCGTGGGTGTCCGGCGGGGACTGCTCCCTGGCTCTGCCCTGGGCGCCTGGCCCGGCTTCTCCCCGTGCCCCCCCCAGGGGCGTCGCCCGGACACAGCCCTCGTCTGGTCGCCGCACTGCCCCCACGCCGACGGGGCCCACGGCCCTTCCGAAATGTCTGTCCAGACAAACAGGGCCGGGCGCTGCGGGGCCCGCCACACGGGGTCTCACCCGAGCACGGGGACCCGTGCGCAAGCGTGTCCACCCCGCCCACGGCACATCAGCAGACTAGGAGACCCCCATGTCCGTCCCGGGCACCGTTGCATACGTAGGCCACGTGTGGCGGGGCCCTTATACGGTATCCCTGCACACGAGCACGGGAACGGGCTGGTCCTGAACACTTAAGTGCATAAGGAACTGCGACGGCGGTCGCTCCTAAGAAGAGCCACCGAGGGGTCCTGGCCGGGGTGGCTCAGTGGCTAGAGCGTTGGCCCGAGGACTGCCGGGTCCAGGTCTGACCCCGGGCCCGCCCCGGCACATGCAGGAGGCAACCAATTGACGTGACTCTCTCTCATCGATGCTCCTCTCTCTAACGGTCTCCTTAGCAGGCTTAGCTACGGAGACGCCACACCTGGGGGGTGGGGGGTGCAGGGCCTGCCTCGACCCTCAGCCCCCCACCTTGCAGGTACCTCCAGGTGCTCCGCTGCTGCTCCCTGGACCGCGACCTGGAGATCCTGCCCTTCGGGGACATGACGGAGGTGCGTGGGAGGGGAGGGGCGTTCGCGCCCGGTGGGGCCCCAAGCTGCCTCCGGGCACAGAGGAGGGGCCGCCGTCAAGGAAGGTGGAGATGAGGAATCTGACCCTCCCAACACCCCCCCCCCACCCCATCCCTCACTGGCCAGCACCCTCCTGCAGGGGAACGGAGCCAAGGCCCCAGAACGGGGTGTCTCTGATGACTCCCCGTCGGTGGCCCACAGCCGCCTTCCCGCTGAGCGGGGCGCTGCCTGCCTTCTGTGTGGCCTGTGGCCACTGCCCGGAGCACCCCGCTTCCGGTGAGGCAGCCCCCATCCTCCGAGGAGGCCCCGCTGGCCTCGGTCCGCATTGGCCTGTTCCTTATGTTCCTTCGTTCCCGGCTTCCCGGCTGACACCCGCCACGAGGGGAGCAGGGGCTTGTCCATTGCCCTCATGTCTCCGACCATGGCACCCTCAAGCCCGTCCCGTGGCCTCTCAGTGAGAGGGCCACGTGCCACGTTTCGTGGGCCACGTGCCACGTCGGCTCCACACACCCTCCCCCGAGGGACACTTCCTCCCCGCACGTGGGGAGCACCGAGTGCTAATGCCAGGGGCGCCCCTCCTCCGGCGCCTCGGGGTGCGGCCCCCGCCCGCCTGGCTGCGCTCACCCTCCGGTTCCCGCCCGCAGATCGGGGAGCGGGGCCTCAACCTCTCGGGGGGGCAGCGGCAGAGGATCAGCCTGGCCCGCGCCGTCTACTCGGACCGCGAGATCTACCTGCTGGACGACCCGCTGTCGGCCGTGGACGCCCGCGTGGGGCGGCACATCTTCGAGGAGTGCATCCGGAAGGCGCTGCGGGGCAAGACGGTGGTGCTGGTGACGCACCAGCTGCAGGTGACCGCCCCCCGGGGGGCGGCTCCCCCTCAGACCAGACCCTGCCCTCCTGCCCCCTCTCTGCCTTCCGCACGGCAGGGGCCGGCGCTTTGGAAGCAGAAAAGGAGAAAACGCTGCTCAGGAAGGACCCGGGAGCAGGGCGGAGTGGGGTGCCCGCCAGCCCTGCCCCCTGCACCCCGCTCGCTGTCCTTGGCACTGGGCTCAAGACACTGTGGCTACTTCTCCCTCCTCTCCTGTCTGAGCCATGCTGTCTTCCTGGCATTAAAAGAAAAAAAAAAGGCACAAAGAGCTTTAGGAAGGGCTCTGGCCGGTGTGGTCCAATGGTCAGAGCATTCAGCCCGGGGCTGAAGGGCCCCGGGTTCGATTCTGGGCAAGGACCGTACCTTGGTTGTAGGTCCCTGGTCAGGGCGCGTGCAGGAGGCAGCCCATCGATGCGTCTCTTGCACGTCGATGTTTCTCTGTCCCCCGCCTCCCTGCCCCTCGATAAAAATCAACGGCACCACACCCTTGGCTGAGGATTAACAACAACAAAGATTTCAGAAGCGATCTAGTGAAGCCCCGTGTCCAGCACCCCATGATCCAACCACGCGTGGACCCCCGTCCCCCCCTTGCCGCTGTGCCCGGTGCCCGCCCACGCCTTCCTCCCCTTACACGTTAGCCGACGCTCCGGACACCGTGGAGGCTCCTTCCCCGGGCCCAGCCCCACGGCCTCTCCCCGCCACGTCACGTTTCCGAGATCGCCCACGTTGGCCGTGCAGCTGCCAGTCTCGCTGGGGGTGGGGTTCCCATCCCTGGAAATCCCAGAGTTTATTCCCGAGGATGGACACATAGGGTCTTTCCCCATTTTTCGCTTTTACAAAAAATGTACCGTACATCAGCCTACAGGTGTCTGCCGATGCTCCTTGGAGAGTATTTTTAGGATGGAGCTTTAGGGGGTTGAATTGCTGGTCCACAATTCTCCCGAAGTCTTTGGTTTTGCGGGACGCTGTCCAATGGCTCCCCAAAGCAGCGGTGCCAACCTACCGCTCGCCCCAACGTGTCACGAGCCTCCCCTTCCCTTCCCGCCACCACCAACACCTGGGGCGGCCCACCGTTCGATCTCTGCCAACCTGGCAGTCCTATGTAATAAAACCCCAGTATGCAAATTGACCGAACTGCAGACCGACCGGCCGCTGCGACGCGCACTGACCACCAGGGGGCAGACGCTCAATGCAGGAGCTGCCCCCGGGGCCAGTGCGCCAGGAGCCGGGCTCAGGGCTGGGAGGATGAGGTGGTGGTGGTGGTGGTGGTGGTGGTGGCGGGAGCCTTTCCCCGCTCTGCAGCAGTGCTGAGGGCCCCGCAGGGGATGTCCGCCTGCCGGTGTGGGCCCAGGGCCCTCCCGCAGCGCCGGGCCTCCAGTGTCAGTGACACCGTGCCCTGGCTCGCGCTGGGCCTCTGGAGGGCGGCGCTGAGCAGCTCGGGTGCTCACGGAGGACCTCCCGCCCGCCCCCGCCCCGCAGTGCCTGCAGTTCTGCGACCAGGTGGTGCTGCTGGAGGAGGGGAAGGTCAGGGAGCAGGGGACACACCGGGCGCTGATGCAGAGGGAGGGGCGCTACGCCCGCCTCATCCGGACCGTGCTCGGGGAGGCCACACAGGTGCCCGCCCGCCCCGCCCCGCCCCTGCCCGGCCCGGCCCCCCTCGGGGAGGAGCCCTCACCCACAGCCCTGCCTCCCCCAGGACCCGCTGCGGGCGGCCCAGGAGCCTCCGGGCGGCCCGGCCCAGCACCCGCTCCCCGAGGAGGCCCCGGGGGACAGCGCAGGTGAGCCTGGGCGCTGGGCGCTGGGCGGGCCGAGCTCTGGGCCCCCTCCACCCCCGGGACAGAGGCTGTGTCTCGGGGTGCGGTGGGCGATGGCCGTCAGGAACAGGACCCTGGCCCAGGGTCCCCTCTGCCGCCTTCTCTGCAGCCGCCCAGACCCACCCTCGAGGGACACCAGGCCCTCAGGGCGGCTGAACGCCTGGGGAAGCACCCCCTTTCCCAGCTCTGGGTCCGGGGTCTCCCATGGGTTGGGGCAGCTGGGTGGGCGCCGCCACCGGGAGGCTCGGGAGCCGGAGGAGGCTGGCGCAGAAGCTTCCGGGAGGAGCCGGGAGGAATTCCTCCTCCTCTTCCTCCTCCTCCTCCTCCTGCACCCCCCCCCCCCAGGGCTGCAGAACCGGCTCACCCAGAAGGAGAGGATGGAGCAGGGGTCCCCGTCCTGGCGCGTCTACCACCACTACATCCAGGCGGCCGGAGGTGCCCGCCCGCGGCGGGGCCGGGAGGGGGATCACGGGAGGCCCGGGCACCCAGGCTCACCTTGCACCGTGCCCGCCACTCGGATACGGCAGCTCCCCCAGCCCCCTACCCGCCCCCCCCCCCCGCCACAGCCAATGCGGGACCATGTCCCCGGGCGCTGGGGCACCGTGCCCCCATGAGGCGTCTTACTCAGAGTGGCAGACGTGGCGCCTCCACCCTGAGCAAGGTCCCTGCCCACAGCGGGCAGGCCTGGCCCAGGGCCACGGGAGGCGCCGGGCGGGGGGGGGGGGCTGGATGCCACCTCGGTCACCTCGGCACGAGGAGGTGGCACGGCCCTGACCTTGGGTACAGCCGCGCTGCGGTCGGTCAGCGCAGAGCCGGGCTCGAACCTGCTCCCGCTGGTCCTCCAGGCGTCGGAGTGGAGGGGCGGGGGCGGGGGTCCGAGGGCCTGGGGGGCGAGCGGCGTGGCTGGGGGGGCTGTGGGCCTCCCGGCGCCGGTCACGCGCCCCCCTCCCCCCCAGGGTACGCGGTGGCGGCGGCGGTGCTGCTGCTCATGGCGCTGTTCATCTTCCTCTCCGCCTTCTACTTCTGGTGGCTGAGCTACTGGCTGGAGCAGGGCTCCGGGGTGAGTGCGGCGTGGGGGTGCCCTGTGCAGGGGGCGGGGCTCCCCGGGGGGCCGGGCCCCGGCTGGGGGACCCCAGGACCAGCCCAGCGCCTGCCGGCCGCTGCCCAGGGGACCGGCGGGGCCCGGGGAGGACTCTGGGAGCCGGACTCGGGGCACCTCCGCCCAGGGCACCCCGGTGCTCACAGCCTGAACTGTCCGTCCCCCTGTGGTCTTTTGGGGGCAAAACCGAGAGGTTTCTCTGTGGCCCAGGCGGCCGGCTCTGCCCACCGCGCTGCTCCGTGCCCCTGGCGGGCGGGCGGCGGGCTGGGCGGCCGCAGGAAGGGAGGCCGGCTGGGCGTGGAGGCGGGAAGCAGCCCCCGTTCCTCACGGGGGGCTCGGGGGAGGCCGGGAGCCGCTCCGGTCTGTGCGGAGGTGACCTGGGCGTCTTAGAGGGAGGACCCGGGAGCGGAGGGGGCCGGGCCCAGCAGAGACGGACACCTCCGGGAGGCAGGCACCTCAGGCTGCCCGCTGGCCGAGGTCCGGGCGCGACACGAGGCGGCCCCCTCCAGGTCAGAGGGGGGCTATCAGGCCTGTGTGAGAGGCTTGGGGACCCCTGAGCCCCTCTTAGGGGGCGGGAGAGAGGGGGTGCGGCGGCTCCGGGTCCCCCTGAACCCCTCTTAGGGGGCGGGAGAGAGGGGGTACGGCTGCTCCCGGTCCCCCTGAACCCCTCTTAGGGGGTGGGAGAGAGGGGGTGCGGGCTGAGCCCACAGGACGTCCTGGGCAGCACCGAGCGGCACGGGCGGGCGGTGTACCCGGTCCGGGGCCGCCTGGGCACGCGCCTCAAGCGCTGGAACCCCCGGAGTCTGGCTCCCCCGGAGGCACGTGCAGTGCCCGATGTCACCCAGCCCCCTCCCCGGAGGACGGGGTGGGTGGGCGAGGTTCTCAGCCTCCCCTCCATCCCGGCCCGGCCACCTGCCGGGGGCCGCAGGGGGCTCCGGGTCTCAGAAAGCGGAGTGTCTGGAAGCAGATCCGGAGGCCAGGGTGCGAACGGAGCCTGCTCCCAGCTCCCGGGCTCGGGCACCACAGGGGGCTCGGGGCCAGGAGCCGGGCCAGGGGCCAGAGGTGCTTACTGGCACCCCCCCAATCCCCCCTCCTTCCCTGTTCTTCCTCAAAGACCAACAGCAGCCACGAGAGCAACAGAACCACCTCGGACCCGGGCAGCATCCTGGACAACCCCCGCCTGGGCTTCTACGAGGCGGTGCTGGGCGCCAGCGCCCTGGCCCTGACCTGCGTGGGCGTCTGCTCCTCCGTGGCATTCACCCGGGCCACCAGGAGGGCGTCCACCGCGATGCACAACGACCTCTTCGGCAAGGTGCGCGGGCGGGCGGCGCCGGTTACCGGAAGAGCTTGGTTTAAGGAAAGCACAGCGGCGATCTCCCAGGCGTTCCCCCCCCCCCGTCCCCTCGAACCCCTTGCCTGCGTGTGGGACACCTGCTCCAGCTGACGGACCCCCCGTCCCCTCGAACCCCTTGCCAGCGTGTGGGACACCTGCTCCAGCTGACGGACCTGTCACTGTCGCCGTTACCGGACGCCCACAGTTTACACGAAGGCTCCCTCCGGCTGGTGCACGTCCTGTGCCCCCGTCCCACCCCGCGCTGGGCCACCGGCTCTGGGGCCACTGGCAGGAGCTACAGAGAGATCTGCAGAGGGCTGCTCCTGGAATTGGGCTAGGACAGGGGTGGGCAAACTACGGCCCGCGGGCCGGATCCGGCCCGTGCGGCTGTTCTATCCGGCCCGCGGAGCCGAAAGAGCGGAGGGTTCTCTTGCTCTCCCCTCCGCGCCTTCACCAGCAGCCCAAGAGGAGAGTGCCAGCACGGTCAGGTTGCTTTTGTTCCGGCCCTCCGGTCGGGTTTAAGAGCCCTTGGTGGCCCTCGAGTCACAAAGTTTGCCCACCCCTGGGCTAGGAAGCCCCCAGGCCAGGCCCAGCTGAGACGCAAGGCAGGCTGGGACTGGTGTGCTTCGCGTCGGGGCGTTCTTTGTTTAGCTTCACTGTTTTGACAAGTGTGCGCTCACAGACTCTCTTCAGTGCCCTGGAAAAGCCCCCGCTCCCTGTCCCCACCCCCCACAGCCCCCCAGCCCACAGCCCCACAGCCATGGGCCTGCTTCCTGTTCCCATGGTTTTGCCTGTTGCAGAGTGTCCCACGGTTGTAAGGGGACAGCTGGCCCCACAGGGGGACGGGGGCCGGTCACCCCGCTGCCGGGGGCGGGTCCCAGCCATTCGCTGGCCTTGCGGAGGGTCAGTGGCCACAGCGGCGCCGGCCTCGGTGGGCTGAGCACTGTCCCACCCGGGGTCACGTGGACTGTCCCTAGCGCCCCGGAATTACCCTCACTCTGCTGTCAGGGCACCGGGTGTCCCGGCTAGAGTACCAGGTGGTCTGTGATGTCCGAGGTGCTTACAGGCACCCCCCACCCCCCGCCCCGCTCCCCCGCCCCTAAGGCCGCCCCGCGCCGCCCGCAGGTCTCCCGCTGCCCCATGAGGTTCTTCGACACGACGCCCACGGGCCGGCTGCTCAACTGCTTCGCGGGCGACCTGGACCAGCTGGACCAGCTGCTGCCCATCGTGGCCGAGGAGTTCCTGCTGCTGCTGCTGCTGGTGCTCACCAACCTGGTCCTCGCCAGCCTGCTGACGCCCTACATCCTGCTCCTCGGGGCGGCGCTGTTCGCCGGCTGCCTCCTCTTCTACGTGTGAGGGGGGTCCCTCGGCCCGGGGAGGGGAGGGGAAGGTGGGGTGGGGGCCTCGGGGAAAGGGGGGGGGCCTGGGGAGGAGGCAGGACCTCAGGGGAGGTGGGGGGAGGCGGGGACCGCCCGGGCCGGGCCGCGGCCTCACCCCTCCTCCCGGGCAGGAAGTTCAAGAGGGCCCTGAACGTGTTCAAGAGGCTGGAGAACTACAGCCGCTCGCCCCTCTTCTCCCACGTGCTCACCGCGCTGCGCGGCCTCAGCTCCATCCACGTCTACGGGAAGGCCGAGGACTTCGTCCGCCAGTGGGTCCCCGAGGGCCCTGGGCCAGGACAGGGCGGGCAGTGGTGGCGGTGGGGGACCATGGGGCAGGACTGGGGGGTTTGTGGGGGGCAGTGGGGGACCATGGGGCGGCAGGGCCGTGGGGCAGGACGGGGCGGGCAGTGGGGGCGGTGGGGGACCATGGGGCAGGACTGGGGGGTTTGTGGGGGGCAGTGGGGGACCATGGGGCGGCAGGGCCGTGGGGCAGGACGGGGCGGGTCGTGGGGGCGGTGGGGAACCACGGGGGCAGGGCCGTGGGGCAGGATGGGGGGGGTTGTGGGGGGGTGGGGGGCCGTGGGGCAGGATGGCTGGGGGGGGTTATGTGGAGGGGCAAGGGGAGCGGGGTGCGGCGCACAGTGGGACCGCAGCCTCACTCCGCTCACTGGGGAGCCTCAGACGCTCCTGGCCTGGGGGAAGACGGAGACACACAAACATTACGTGTGTGTGTGTGTGTGTGTGTGTGTGTGTGATAACCCGGCATGCTAGGCTGCTCGAGGGTTGGCCCACGCACCCAAGGGTGGCACATCCAATTCCCGTTCAAGAGCACGTGCTGGGGTTGCAGGGTTGACCCCGGTGCTGGTTGGGGTGCGTGCAGGAGGCAACCCATCAATGTGTGTCTCTCACGCTGATGTCCCCGCCCCCCCCCCCCCCCCCCGTCTCCTCCTCCACTCCGAAAAGCAATGGAAACAACGCCCGCGGGTGGGGGTGGGCCGAAGGAAGCGGGGAGCCAGGCTGTGCTGGTGGGCGGGGGCGGGGGCCGCAGCCGAGAGGGCGGACCCACCAGCGGCTCGGGCGTCCTCCCCTCGAGGTTTAACCGGCTGAACGACCAGCAGAACAACCACCAGCTGATGTTCCTGTCGGCCACGCGGTGGGTGTCGCTGCGGATGGAGCTCATGGCCAACCTGGTGACGCTGGCCGTGGCCCTGTTCATCGTCCTCGGGGCCTCCGCCGCCTCCCACTCCTACCAGGCCCTGACCATCAGCCTCGTCCTGCAGGTGGGGCGGGGCCGGGGCGGGGGCGAGGGCGCGGGCGGCGGGCGCTGCTGCTCCCCCCGCAGCCGGCGGTCTGACCACCCCCCCCCCCGGCCCGTCTCCTCCCTCCCTCCCGCCCTCCCAGCTGGCGTCCACGTTCCAGGCCACGGTGCGCATGGGCTCGGAGTCGGAGGCCTACTTCACCGCGGCCGAGCGGATGCTGCAGTACAGGAAGGTGGGCCGGGCTGGGCGGGAGGCTTTCCGGGGGGGGGGGGGCTCCCGGGGCTCTGGCCTTCCCGCCCGCCCTCCCACCCTCCCGCCCTCCGCGTCTCCTCTCTGAGGCTCCTCCCCGCTGACCTCTCTGCGGGCCGGCCTCCCCGATGCGGAGGGACTAAGCTTCCTTTAAAAAAAAAAAAAAAAAATATATATATATATATATATATATATATATATATATATATTTCATTGATATTTTACAGAGAGGAAGGGAGAGAGATAGAGAGCTAGAAACGTCGATGAGAGAGAAACATCGACCAGCTGCCTCTTGCACACCCCCTACCGGGGATGTGCCCGCAACCAATGTACATGCCCTTGACCGGAATCGAACCCGGGACCTTTCAGTCCGCAGACCAATGCTCTGTCCGCTGAGCCACACCGGTTTCGGCTAAGTTTCCTTTTGTAGAAGCGGGAGCTTGCCCCGTCTGCCCCGGCTGAAAACAGGGACAGCAGCGAGGCCTGGCGTCACCGCCACATCTGCTCACGGGTCGCCCCGTCCGAGCCTAAGCCGAATGGGCAGTGCGGCCGGGGCAGCCTCTGTCCGTCTCCGAGCGGGACAGCGCGCAGTAGGGACTCCGCTGGGGGTCGCGGCGGTGCACGGACGGACACACACACACACACACAGACACACACACACACACACACACACACACACACACACACACGGCTCTGGCCCAGGGAAAGGCTCCCGGCCATGACACATGGGGTATCTCACCAACCACAAAGCCCCTGCGCGAGGCCGTGGTGCCCGTGGGGGGCCTGTGACCCAGGAGCGGACGCCGAGGCTGGCCCCTGACCACTTGCTGCTGGTGACGGAGCCGGGCCGTCGGAGCCCCCCAGGGCCAGCCCCCCACCCCGTCCCAGGAGCAGAACTTGGGGGCCGCAGAGCGAGGGTGACGCTGCGGGCGGGCAGCCGGGCTGCGACCCTGCACCTCCGCCATCGCCGCCTCCCCCCAGACACGCCCGCTGCACGTGGCGTCCGGGTGTGGCAAGGCGGCCGGGGCTGGCGGCCCGTGTGGGCGCACCTGACCAGCATCCTCCATGTTCACAGTTGGGGGGCAGCTCCAGGCGCCCCCCTCTGTGGGGACAAAGCCGGGGGCAGGCAGGGGGGCCTGGGGTGCCCCTCTGACCACACGGCCGGGGCCGGGCCCCGAGGCAGGGCAGCGGGGGCGGCCGCGGGCCGGGGCGCGGCTGGGGTCCACGGGGCGGGGCGGGGCGGGGCGGGCGGTAACGGCGGCCTCTCCTTCTCTCCTCGGACACCAGCTGTGCGTCCCCGAGGCCCCGGCGCCGCTGCCCGCCGGCGGGGTGAGCCGCCCGGCCGGGTGGCCGCAGCGCGGGGAGGTGTGCTTCCAGGACTACCAGATGCGCTACCGCGACAACACGCCCGTGGTCCTCAAGGGCATCAGCCTGACCATCCGCGGCCAGGAGGTGGTGGGCATCGTGGGCCGCACCGGCTCCGGTGAGCTGCACGCCCGGGGCCTCAGGGGGGGGGGTCCGCCTGTTCCCAGGCAGGGGTTCCCTCAGGCACCCCCAGGGGCCTGCTGACCCTCAGGTCAGGCGGGGTTCTGCCCCAGGCGCCGGCCGGGGGTCCCAGGGGGGAGACGGGGAAACACAAGGGGACCACAGGGGCGGGAGCGTCGGGAAGGACAGGGGGACTGGCGGGAGTGGGAGCAGGCAGGGCGCCTCAGGTGTCGCCTGGGCCGCCCCGTGGGTGCGGAGGCGACGCCCAACTGGATCCCACCCCACAGGGAAGTCCTCGCTGGGGGCGGCGCTCTTCCGCCTGGTGGAGCCCACGGCGGGCCGCGTGCTCATCGACGGCGTGGACATCAGCGGCGTCGGCCTGGAGGACCTGCGGTCCAAGCTGTCGGTCATCCCCCAGGACCCCGTGCTGTTCTCGGGGACCATCCGGTGCGTGCCGGCCGGGCCCGGGGGGTCAGGGCTGGGGAGGCTGACTCGTCCCCCCCCCTCCCCCCGGCCACCTCGTGAGCTGCCCCTGAAGGTCAATGGAGACCCCGGAATCCACCTGGGGAACATCCACACCCGAACATTTGTTTGTTTTAAACCCGTTTTTATTGGTGTCAGAGAGGAAGGGAGGAGGAGGGAGGGAGGGAGAGAAACAGCCATGAGGAGAGAGAACCACGGACCGGCTGCCTCCTGCACGCCCCCCGAGGGGGATGGAGCCCACAACCCGGGCCTGTGGCCTGACGGGGAATGGAACCGTGGCCTCCTGGTTCCCAGGTCGAAGCTCAGCCCGAGCCACACCCACTGGGCTCTCCCCGGTTTCACGGGTTCACGAGAACACGCCCCAGCGCTCCCCCCACTGCCTGAGGCCACGCCTTCCCTCCGCCCTCTCAGGAGAAGGAGATGCTTCTAGATTTTAGGGCGGTAGTTGGAGGCGGGGTGTTTGCTGAGGACGGTGAGGGCAGTGATGGTCACACACGGGGGAATCGTGGGGAATGCGTTTAATGGCCCTGAGGCGTAGACTTACAGATGGTCACAGGGACAGACACGTCACGTGTATTCACACACACACACACACACACACACACACACACACGCACACGCTCCACAAAGTCCTCTCTCCTGTGTAATCAGGGGAGGCCCAGGCTGCCCTGTGGCCAGGGCTGCCGTGTGGCTGGGGCTGCCCTGTGGCCGTGGTTGCCGTGTGGCCGCATGCTGACTTGCTCACCCCTGAGAGCGCCCCACCTCAGCACCTGGGCCTGGGGGCTGGGGCACAGGTACCACCCGGCCGGGAAATGCCCGCTCTCGGGGCCTAGGGGCTTCTGTTACCCGGGCCCTCGCCTCGCCGTGGACGGCAGGCTGCCCAGGCGGGTGGCAGCCGAGCACGGCCCCCTCGTTGGCAGGTTGAACCTGGACCCCTTTGACCAGCACTCGGACGAGGAGATCTGGGGCGCCCTGGAGAGGAGCTTCCTGAGCCGGACGGTGAGCGGGGTGCGCGGGCGGCCGCCTCTCCCGCAGGCGCCGCCGCCGCCGGCACGGAGGACGCGCTGGGCACGGAGGACCGTCTCAGAGATGGGGCTGCACTCAGACACCGGGGGGCAGGCTCAGGGCGGGCTGAGGACACAGCAGGGGTGGGGAGGGGCTGGCTCTGGCTGCGGGGTGCTGCGGGGTGGGCGGGAGGAGGGGTGCGGTGCACAGGGCCCGCCCGAGGGCCCGGTCTGTCCACCGCCAGCCGCTCCCTCCCTCCCGCACCCGCATGACCTCCCTGTCTGCCCGGCCGGCAGGTCCGGAAGTTCCCGCAGAGGCTGCAGGCGGAGGTGGAGGAGAACGGCGAGAACTTCTCGGTGGGGGAGCGGCAGCTGCTCTGCATCGCCCGCGCCCTCCTGCGCAACTCCAAGGTGCGGGGCGGGGCTCAGCGGGTCCCTCACTCCCCGCACCCCGAAACCCGCACCCCGCACCAAAGTCCGTCCAACCCAGAGCGGGAAAGCCCGAGCCAGAGCCTCGCAGTCGCCCCCTCGCGATCCCCTTAAAGCACGTCCTGCCCGCTTAGGGGGACACACGCCGGCCGTCCAGTGTGCTCCCTGGTCTGAGATGTCGCACTGTCCCCAGACAATGTCCCCGTGTCACCTCACCACGGCCACCTGGGCTCGTAGGAGCATGCTTCCTCTCACCGGCAAGCACAATGCAAACATATAAGCACACACACACACACACACACACACACGCACAGGCGTGTACATGTGAAAAGTGCCCAGGGACCCACATACACATGTGTACACACACAAAGACACACGTGGGCACGCGCCTCCACCCTCACATGTGCACACGTGACTTTGGTCACCCCCGTGGCCTCTGATTTCCTCACGGCGCCCTCTTTCTACGGGTCCCCGACCTAATCGGTGACACTCAGAACCCCCCTCCTGGGCCGGCCACGGCTCCGGGGCGTGTCAGGGAGTCAGACACCGCGGTGCTGCAGCAGGAACACACACGGCCGGGTCTCACGCCCACGGGGCCACCTCCACCTGTTTTGTTTAAATATTTCATTTATTTTAAAATATATTTTATTGATTTCAGAGAGATAGGAACCTCCACGAGGAGAGAGAATCACGGATCGGCTGCCTCCCGCACGCCCCCTGCTGGGCATCAAGCCCGCAGCCCGGGCCTGCGCCCTGACTGAGAATCGCACCTGGGACCCTGTGGTCTGCAGGCCGCCGCTCTACCCACTGAGCAACACCATCCCCGGCTTGCTGCCACCTGTCCTGTCTCCCCCCCTTCCCCCCAGATCGTCCTCATTGACGAGGCCACGGCCTCCATCGACACGGAGACGGACACGCTGGTCCAGCGCACCATCCGCGAGGCCTTCCGCGGCTGCACGGTGCTCATCATCGCCCACCGCATCACCACCGTGCTGGGCTGCGACCGCATCCTGGTCATGGACAACGGGAAGGTGCCGGGCGCCGGGCCGGGAGGGGCCCAGGCCGGGCCGGGAGCCAGCGGGGGGCCCCCCGAGGGCTGGGCTCACGGCGCCTCCCCCCTCCTCCCTGCCCTCAGGTGGTGGAGTTCGACAGCCCCGAGGCCCTGCAGCGGGACGAGGGGTCCACGTTCGCCGCCCTGCTGAGGACGGCCACGTCGCTGGGCTGAGGGCCACGCGCCGGGCAGGGCCGACGGTCGCCCGTGGCCTGCGGGGGCAGAGACGGCAGAGAGCTGGGCGGACGGGGCAGAGGGCGCAGGGGGTGGGAGGAAGGGAGGCTGGGAGTGAAGTCCCCACACCTGAGGCCTCCGCGTCCTCCGAGACCACGGGAGCCAGGCTGTGCCTCTCCAGGTGGGAGGGTTGGCACCATGACGTGGCCCCTGGCTGTGGGCAGGGGGGCCGGAGGGGCTGGTTTTGTAAACGGAATAAAAGGAGAGGAAGCCACACGCGGTCCTGCTTTCTGACTCCGGGGAGGGGCTCGGCGGCTCGGGAGGGAGCTCCGGGGGCCGTGGGGGCGGCTGTCTCCCCGCTCCCCTTGGGGTGCAGAGTGGCTGAAGGCAGCCCGGGCTCTCCCCACCGCCCGGCTCCCGATGGGAACCCCAGCCCTTCAAAAAAAACCTGGGGTGCTCCTTCCACACAGAGGCGTGGAGGCGGGGGGGGGGACCCCCAACAGGTGCTGTCTGCCTGCCGTATGTTTGCTTCCTGATTAGAGCACAGATGGGCGGAATAAAACAGTGGCCAGCAAACTGCGGCTCGAGAGCCACATGCGGCTCTTCGGCCCCTGGAGGGCAGCCCTTCCACAAAACACCGCGGCCCGGGCGAGTCTGTGCTGAAGAAGTGGCATTAGAAGACGTTTACGTTAAAAAACGTGGCTCTCCAAAGACATGTCCATCGTCGTGCTGTTGGTCTTTGGCTCTGTGGACGGATGAGTTTGCCGACCGCTGGGATAAAGAATTCATTCGTGCCGAAACCGGTTTGGCTCAGTGGTAGAGCGTCGGTCTGCGGACTGAAAGGTCCTGGGTTCGGTTCTGGTCAGGGGCATGTGCATTGGTTGCGGGCACATCCCCGATGGGGGGTGTGCAGGAGGCAGCTGGTTGGTGTATCTCTCTCATCGATGTTTCTAGCTCTCTACCCCTCTCCCTTCCTCTCTGTGAAAAATCAATAAAAATATTTTTTTTTAAAAAAGAATTCATTCGTAACATATGTCAACTGTGAATAAAGCCTCCCACGCAGTGGCCACAGATCTATGATAATAAAAGCACAATATGCTAATTAGGCCGGATGTCCTTCCGGACGTCCCCCCGGGCAGCCTGCCAGCCGGAGCCGGGGCTGGAGGGCAGCCGGGCCGGGAGCCGGAGGGAAGCCGGCGCGAGCAGCCGGGGAGGAAGGCCTGGGCAGCCGGGGAGGAAGGCCTCGTCTTGCAGGGGTTCCGTGCGTTGGGCCGCTCGTGAACAAATAAAAAGTTAACTGTCTTCCATCGCCTTCTCGGGACGCCTCAGAAGTGGGGAGATGGGTTTGCGATGTTTTATTTTCTGTGCCTTCAGGTCGCATGCAGTGTCCGAGCGTGCCGTGAGGTCAGCCCCGCGGGCAACCACCTCCCGCTCTGCTTCTCGCGCGGAGGGGCTGTCTCTGCCCGCATGGCCTTTGTCCTGGGGGTGAGCGTGAGGGCAGCACGCCGGAGAGCGGAGCCGGGGCAGGGGGTTGGGCGGGAGCTGGGGCCGGGGGCGAGGGCAGCCCGGCGGGCTTCCTGGCGGAGGGCGCCGCAGGGAGCTGAGATCGGAGAGCCAACAGGCCTGTGCTCAGGTGAAAGGCTCGGGGACGGGACAGAGATTGCTCCGGGGGCAGCACAGCCACTTCCCGGGGGCACCGCCGCCGAGGAGAAGGTCCAGCCTGCTCCTGGGAGGCGAGCCGACCTCAAGCCTGCTCCTGCCCGGGCGTCTGGGACCCCCGCCCCTCCCCTCAGGGGCGGGCACTTCTGGGGACTGCCCTCCGGCTCCCACACATCCCTGTGCCCTGTGCCCCCTGAGCCCGCCCTCCCTGCCTGCCTCTCACCCTGGGGCCCCCAGGAGTGCCCGGGCCCTCCCCTCCTCTCAACCCTGCAGGTCTGCAGGCTGGCGGTGCCCGCTCCCCTGCCTGCCCCTCGGGGAGCTGCCCTGGGAGGAAGCCCTTCGCGGGCACCTGCTCCTCCTCACAGCGGCCAGCAGGTGGCAATCTCCTCCCGGCCAAGGCGGGAAGGCGGCCGGGGCTTCAGAGGGACATCCGCTGAAATCCACGGGGTGGGGGTGGGCGGGGGACAGTGCTCACCCCCAACCACACCCCCAGGCCCAGGGCAGGAAGGGGACCCCATGCCCACTGGTCCGCAGGCCCCACCCCACCTCCCCTCGCTGCCGCCTCCCACCCAGAACCCCGCCCTGCCGTGGCAGCTCCTGGCAGGCGCCCTGTGTTGAAACCCTGATGTCCGCAGGCCAACGCTCCGTCCAGGAGCCAGGCCTGCTCAGGGCGCTCCATCGATGCTTAGACAGAGTGGAGGGGAGGGAGGGGGGGACACACAGAGAGAAACATCCGTGTGAGAGGCACTTCAGCTGGTTGCCCCCTGCACGCGCCCCATCCAGGGCCGGGGACCAGCCCTTGACCAGCACCAGCCCCGGACCCTCCAGAACCAGGGCCCATGCCAGCCCCTGAGCCAGCTGCCCGGCTCACGCGGCTTCAACGCGGGTCCTGACGACCCCGAGCCCGTCAGCGTGACGGTCTCCTCTGCCGCCCCGTGTGTAGGTTCGCGTTAGAAACGCTGATCTGAGACCCACGGGCGCGAGAGGCCTCTGGACCTGCCGGTGGGTCTGTGTTCCGCTCGGACACTGGCCCCGCTCCCCCCGCCCACCCGCCCGCCGCCTCCGGGCGGGGGAGAAGCATCCTTGGGGCGGACGGGGGGCGAGGCCTCCTCCCCGGGAACTGCACCCCCAGAAACGCCCGGGGAGGCACGGCCGGGGAGCGAGTGGCGAGGGCCCGGGCAGCTCACCACGCTGCCGCTGCCCCGGGCTCTCACACGGCCTGCAAGGGGGGGGGGGGGAGGCCTCGGGGTCCACGTGACGCTTCACACACAGAGGGGGGCCGCTCCGCCTGGACCAGGGCCGCTCCTTCCCACCTGGCCGCGGGGGCAGCGGCCCTGACCGGGCAGGCGCCGGGCGCTGGGCGGCACGTGGTCGGGAGACCGGAGAGGCCCCGCCCCGGCTCCTGGGGCGCAGGACGGGGCCGGAGGGCCCCCCTCTCCCCCGGGAGCCGGGACGGGCCGGGGCCTCGGGGGGGGGGGGCAGTGCCCTTTAACGCGGCAGAAGGAATGCTGGGCCCCCAGAGTTCCCTCCGGGGGGTGGCAGTTGAGGGGGCAGTTGGAGGGGCTCCAGGCGGCGGGTGCGAGTCGCGGGGAGAGGGGCCGGGCCCCCGGGAGCCGAGCTCTGCCCTCCCCGTCCTCCCGCGAGACCAGCGGCTCCTGCCCAGGTAACCGGCCGGCGTGGGGCCCTGACCGGGGCCGCGGGGAGGCCGCCAGCCCACCGCCCGGCTCTGCCCCTCGGGGCCCCGGCCTCGTCAACAAAGAGGGGAGTGCCAGCCACTCCCCACCGGGTCCTCACTCACACTCCTACACACTCACACATTCACTCACACTCACACACACACATTCACACACATTCACTCACACTCACACACTCATATTCATTCACACTCACACACACTCACACACACACGTTCACTCAGTCACATTCACTCACACACACACGTTCACTATAACATTCACAGCTCACAATCTCACACACACATTCACTCATACACATTCATTCACATATTTACACTCACATACACATTCACTCATGCACACATCTCCATCATACATAGACACACACCTCAGTCTCACACACACACACACACACACACTGTCCTGTTCCAATTGAATTGCACAATTTATGGCTAAAAATCTTGTGGCTCGCACCCTCCCTCCCCCTGCAGCCAGGCTTTGTTCTCCCCGCAGGCCTCCCTCCCCCCTCCCCCCTCCTCCCTCCCCAACATCAGGCCCTTCCCGGGTCTGTGCCAGCGTGGGTGCTGGTCGTGGAGGGAGGCGGAGCGTGGGGACAGGGGCTGAGGGCAGCTTCCCCTCTGAGCGGAGGCTCCGTGCCGGGGACGGGTACGAGGAGGGCGGGCGTGAGGCCAGCGGACCCTGTAGCTGAGATTGGGCTGTTACAGGGGACAGAAGGTGAGGGTGGGGGAGGAAGCCACCTGCTTTTGTTGGAGAGGCGTCCGCGAGGGCAGAGGAAAACTCAGGATGCAGTCCTCTCACAAGATGCTCTCGCTCTGGCTCCTTTTCTGGGTCAGAGGCAAAAATAGCACAGCCCGAACCGTGAGCCCGAGCTCCTCCCGCAGCGCCCTCGGGGCCTGCGGTCCCCTTTGGGGCGAGTCCAGGAGAGGGAGCTACCCGCTCCGAGGAGGACAGTGTGGCCACCGTGACGGTGAACGTCACCTGGCAGTGGGCCATGTCACTCGGACCCAGAGCCGGGGACAATGGAGAGGGGTGGGGCCTGCGGCAAACCGGAGCCTCCAGAGGATGGGCCTGCCCAGCGCCAGCCGCCGGGACGTCCAGTGCTCCGGGTGTCTGACGCAGGCTCCTGGTCCCCCCGAGTGACACAGACCCTGGGTCCCCCGAGTGACACAGGCTCTGGGTTCCCACCCACCTCGTGGCACAGACCCCTGGTCCCCCCGAGTGACACAGGCCCCGGTCCCCACCCACCGCGCGGCACAGGCCCGGGTCTTCTTTCCGTTGCTGTGATCTCTCCCAACTCCAATCCAAAACCTTTGAAAACACGTGCAGCCCGCAGGACACGGCTGGGCGCTGCCCGGGGGCCGGGACGCTCCGGTCTGGACTCTGCCCTGAGCGGAGGCCTCTGGGCCTGCGTGTCCGGCCGGTGGTCGGAGGACCCGGGCCTGCCCCTCCCCGGTGCCCCCAGGGGAGGAGGCGGCCAGGAAGGGTGTGTAGGGGGGGCGCGGTCTGGGCCTCGGGGCTCCCGCCGGCCCGGCTCCCTTGGCAGCCCGGCCCGCCCCAGACCACAGAGGCAGCACCCGGCTCCTGGCAGAGGCTGGCCCACGCCTCCTTCCTGGCGTAAAGCGGCGTTTCCCGGGACTGCCGCATCGGCCCCGTGGGTTGTGTCCCAGCTGCCCCGCCACCAGCCACCGCGGGGGCCGGCTCCTCCCAGCCCTCCAGTCCGCAGGCTGCTGCTCTCTCCACTGAGCCACACCGGCCAGGGCTGCGTGACACCCCCCGTCTCTCCTGGTGCAGCACGGAACGCAGCCGTGCATAGCTTTCGCTGCCACGTCTCTTCAATGGCCTTTACTGTGGAATACCCCCCCCCTATGTCTTCCGTGGTCTGTGGATGCTCCTGTGGGCTTGCCTGCTGCGTCCTCGGAGTGGACGGGGGTTACCTGTCGCCGAGGAAACCCTGCATGAGGGCCGTCTTGTCTGTGGCCTGAGCCGTGGGGCCCGGTCTGGTGGCCAGAAGGGCACGGCCCCGAGGGAGGCCGAGTGCGCCCCGTTGGGGGCCTTCCCGGATCCTCTGAGGTCCTGGGTCCCAGGCTCCTCTCTCCCCGGAAGGGCCCAGCCGGGCTTCCGAACGTGCCACGAGCTCCGTCGTCTCAGCCTGCTTGTCGGCTGCTCAGGCTCACCTTCCACTCAGCCCTCGAGTGGCCCCAGGCAGCGGGGAGCCACGGGCAGGTCAGGGCACGGCCACGGCCACGGCCATGGCCGGCTGCCCACGCTCCACGCTGCAGAGTGACGGGGGGGGCGGTAGTGGGAGACAGGCCGCGTGTGCATTCCCGGTCCCGGTCCAGACGCCCTCGCCTGTCCCTCTGTCCAGAGCCGGACCCAGTCTCTGCGGGGAGCCAAGGACCCGCCGAGGGTGCGGCCACTCTTCTTAGTGTCCCGGTCCGAGCGCCGCTGCGGGAGCCGAAGTCCCGTCTTCCTGCAGAGTCTGGGGGGCCGGGGCGCAGCGCTTGGGGGAGAGGGGCGGGGAGGGCGTGGGGTGCAGAGCGAGGGAGTCCCGCGGGGAAGGCTCCGGGGGGCAGAGCCCCGGTCATCACGGTGAGGGTCCTTTTCCGCCCTGTTCCCTCACCCTGTGGTGTCTTTGTGGCCACTCCCCCGTCACCGCGGACGGACGGACGGAGGGCTGGCCGGTGAGCCGTGTGGGAGGGGCCGGGGGCTGCCGGGAGGGCGCCCTCCAGGGTGTCCCGGTGTCAGGGAGCCGCCCGTCTCCCTGCCGCAGGGTGACACGGCCCCCCGGCCGCCGGCCCCGGGCCCCAGGCCGCCCCCAGGATGGTGGGCGAGAGCCCCTACCTCATCTCCGACCTGGACAAGCGCAGCCGGCGGCGCAGGTCCTTCGCCGAGAGATACGACCACAGCCTGAGGACCATGATCCCCGTGAGGCCGTACGCCAGGTAACCGGGGCGGCGGGCGGCAGGGCCGGCAGGCCGGGCTGCCAAGGACCGAGCGGGCACTGCCCTGCCCCCCCTGCTGGGCTCTGTATGCCTGTCCCCTGCCTCCCAGCCACCCGTCCTCAGTCCACCCACCCGCCCACCCACCCACCCTCCTAAATTGTTCTCTCACCCATCAGTCCGTCCATCCGTCATCCGTCTGCCCACCACCCACCAATGCATCCACCGTTATCCACTGTGGAGCTCTCACCCCTCGACCCCTCCTGTCCTTGGGGGAGAGGGAGACAGCAGCTCCTGTGACACGGGGTGCTGGCTCCGCACAGACACACTAGCCCAGCCGTGGGCAAACTACGGCCCGCGGGCCGGATCCGGCCTGTTCGGCTGTTCTATCCGGCCCGCGGAGCCGAAAGAGCGGAGGGTTCTCTTGCTCTCCCCTCCGCTCCTTCCCCAGCAGCCCAAGAGGAGAGTGCCAGCATGGTCAGACTGCTTTTGTTCCGGCCCTCCGGCCCAGTGTAAGAACCCACGGTGGCCCCCGAGTCAAAAAGTTTGCCCACGGCTGCTCTAGACGCACACCATCCCAAGAGCAGAGATGCTGGCAGCACCCCTAACAATTAGGAAGGGATGCCTTCCTGCCTCTGTCTGTAGGCAGCTGACACAAAGGCGCGCCACGGGGTTTTAACACTGGGGTCTATGTAACAGCCCCCCGACACTCCTGCGGGGTCTCCGTGGCTCCCACGGCTGCTCAGGGGACGGCTGGGCGCCCCCCGCCCCCCCCCCCCGGCTGGGCGGCTTGGTGCCCGGCCTCGCTAGGAACACGCCAGGCGCGGAGGGCAGGCCGGCGTCCCGAACGGCCCTCTGCCGTCCCAGGCTGGCGCCCAACCCCATGGACGACGCGGGGCTGTTCTCCTTCGCCACCTTCTCCTGGTTCACGCCCATGATGGTGAAAAGCTACCGGCACACGCTCACCGTGGACGCTCTGCCCCCGCTGTCGCCCTACGACTCCTCCGACACCAACGCCCAAAGGTGCCAGGGCCCCCCGGGGCGCCGAGGGGGAGGAGCCCCGGGGAGTTCCCGCTTCCCGCCTCCATCTGAGCCCCCGGCCCTCCCCGGCCCGGCTCCCGCCCCACCTCCCGCCCCGGGCTCCGTCCGCCGGGCCCCTCGCGGCTCCTGCGTCGTGGCTGTTTCCGGTGGGCTGCGGCTCATCCTGGGATGCATGCTTTGTTTTACTTATTATTTTTAAAATTCTTCCCCCGAGGATATTTTTTTCCAATAATTTTTAGGTGGGAGGAGAGAGAAAGAGAGAGAGAGAAACATCGATGTGAGAGAGATACATTGACTGGTTGCCTCCCACATGAGGCTGGGATGTAGCCTGCAACCGAGGGACGTGCCCGCCTTTGACCAGAATTGGACTTGGGGTGGCTCAGTGGGTAGAGCAGATGGGTGCTCTACCCACTGAGCCACCCCGGCCAGGGCCCGCGACTCTCCCTTCAGAGACTCGCCCCCCAGAGAGGCCCCGGGCAGCAAGCGGACACCGAAGGCCCCGCCCCCCTCCCCCCCCCGCCCCCTCCCGCGCAGGCTCCGCGTGCTCTGGGACAAGGAGGTGGCGGCGGCGGGCCCCGAGAAGGCCTCCCTGGGCCGCGTGGTCTGGCAGTTCCAGCGGACGCGGGTGCTGATGGACATGGTGGTCAACATCCTGTGCGTCGTCATGGCAGCCATCGGGCCGGTGAGTGGCGCCTTCTGCCTGCTCCTCGGGCTCTGATGGGGGGGCGGGGGGGCGGGTGGGATGAGCTCCTTCCTCTGACTTTGCCGCGACGACCTCCGAGCCCCTGGGGTGAGTTTCCACCAAGAGCATCCTCGCCAAGCACAGCGGTAGCCGCCGGAATTAATTAAAAAGCCTGCCGCCTGGAGCCGGCAGCGTGGGGACAGCGCGCTGCCCTCTCCTCTCCCCCCAGATCGTCCTCATCCACCAGATCCTCCACCAGACGGAGAGCGCCACGCGGAGCGTCTGGGTGGGCGTGGGCCTGTGTGTGGCCCTCTTTGCCACCGAGTTCACCAAGGTCCTCTTCTGGGCCCTGGCCTGGGCCATCAACTACCGCACGGCCATCCGGCTGAAGGTGGCCGTGTCCACCCTGGTCTTCGAGAACCTGGTGTCCTTCAAGACGCTGACACGCATCTCCGTGGGCGAGGTGAGCCGCCGGGGCGGGGCGGGGCGGGGTGGGGCCACGCGTGCCGAGCTGCCGAGGGCCAGGCGTGCCTCCCTGTGGCCGGGTCTGCCCACTGGAGGGGGGGGGAGCAGAGACTCGGCGGAGACAGCGGGGAAGGAGGCTCCCTCGGCTCCTTCCGCTGGAGGATTTGGGGTCTCCGCTGCCCATGGGCATAGGGGTCCCCTCGTCCCGTCACTCTGAGCGACAGTGAGGACCCAGCGGCGATACAGAGCCGGCTCCCGTCATGGGATCAGGCTGGTGGGCCCGTATCCCCGGCCATTCCGTGGCTGCAGTGCTCGGGGTGCACAGCCAGGATAGAGACCGGGCCCGGTGGGGTCTCAGAGCTGACATTTGCTTTCTTTTAAAAAAATTATTGATTGCCAAAACCGGTGTGGCTCAGTGGACAGAGCAGGGGTGGGCAGACTTTTTGACTCGAGGGCCACCATGGGTTCTTAAACTGGACCGGAGGGCCGGAACAAAAGCAGCCTGACCATGCTGGCACTCTCCTCTTGGGCTGCTGGGGAAGGAGCGGAGGGGAGATCAAGAGAACCCTCTGCTCTTTCGGCTCCATGGGCCGGATAGAACAGCCGGACGGGCCGGATCCGGCCCGCGGGCCGTAGTTTGCCCACGGCTGGGATAGAGCATCGGCCTGCAGACTGAAAGGTCCCGGGTTCGATTCCGGTCAAGGGCATGCACCATAGTTGTGGGCACATCCCCGGACTGAGGAGGCAGCTGATCAGTGATTCTCTCATGGATGTTTCTAGCTCTCTATCCCTCTCTCTTCCTCTCTGTAAAAAATCAATAAAATATATTTTAAAAATTATTGATTGATTTTGACGAAGAGAGGAAGGAGAGAGGGATAGGGAGGGAGAGAGAGAGAGAGGGAGAGAGAGAGAGAGAGAGAGAGAGAGACTGCTGTTCCACTCCCGGATGCGCCCATCGGCTGGTTCTAGCACACGCCTGACCAGGATGGACCCATCCCCGGCATGCCCGGACAACCCCCTCACGCACGAACCCCCGGCGGGGTCTGAGCGGACGTTTTCTCACGCCTTAATCCTGAGCCACACGGTCCGCTCCGCGCACACGGGAAGCCCTGGTCCCGGGCGCCCCAGGCCTGTGGGCACCCTGCGTCCACTGGGCCCGCTGTGTCCTGGGCTGGGTCGGCCGCCGCCCCCGGCAAAGCGGGCCGGCAGTGAGGGCCCGGCTCCGGCTCCGGCACCGGGAGCTGCTCCTCCCGCTGGCCACCACTTCGGCCTCTCCAACGCCAGGCCGGACCGGCCCCGGGCTCGCCTTGCCGGCGCCGGGTGCCCACCCGACCACAGAGGGTGCCTCTGGCCTCCGCTCAGACCCGGGCCTCGGTGCCGGGGCCGCTGACCCCGCCGGGCCCCGGCTCTCTTCCAGGTGCTCAACGTGCTGTCCAGCGACAGCTGCTCCCTGTTCGAGGCCGCCCTGTTCTGCCCGCTGCCGGCCACCATCCCGGTCCTCGTGGTCGTCTGCGCCGCGGCCTCCTTCTTCCTGCTGGGGCCCACGGCGCTCGTGGGCATCTCCGTCTACGCCGTCTTCGTCCCCGTGCAGGTGGCCCGAGGGCGGCTTCCTGGTCCGATTGGTTTCGGAGAGGAAAGGGGGGGGGGGAGGGAGAGAGAGAGAGAACGAGGACCATCGATCGACTGCCTCCTGCACGCCCCACACGGGGGAACAAGCCCCTAGCCCAGGCCTGTGCCCTGATGGGAAATCGAACCCTGACCTCCTGGTTCACTGAGCTACGGTGACACCCCCTCTGCATCCTGGTGGCCCCTGCATTTACATGGCCGGCCCCGGCCCCGGGCGCCCCCAGACCACGCTGGCCCCGTGAGAGTGCCGGCCAGCTTCCCTCTGGCCTGACCCCCGCCCCGGGCTCCAGCCTCGGGGGTGGGGGTGTGGGTGTGGGTGGGGTGTGGGTGGGGTGGGGGTGGAGTGGGGGTGGGGGTGGGGTGGGGGTGGGGTGGGGGTGGGGGGGGGGTGTCAGGCCGGCTGGGACCGCACGGCACCCGGAACTCGGCGTCGGCACCCTGCCTTCAGGTGTTCATGGCGAAGCTCAACTCGGCGTTCCGGAGGTCGGCGATCTCCATGACGGACAAGCGGGTGCAGACCATGAGCGAGTTTGTGACCTGCATCAAGCTGATTAAGATGTACGCCTGGGAGAGGCCCTTCACCCAGACCATCCGAGGTAGGCGGGCGGCGCTGCGGGACGTGCCAGGAGCACAGGGTCTCCCGGGGTCCTCCCAAGGGCCCGGCGCCGGCGATCCAGAAGGGCCCTGAGCGGCCTGCGAGGGCGGCAAAGAGCCGGGGAGCGGCTCAGCAGGCGGCCCTGGGTGGTTAGCCTTGGTCGGGCGTGCGGGGGCTGGCGCTGACCACTGAGCTCCCTTTCACAGAAATAGCCACTAAACATGTGCACAGAAGAGTGGCCTCAAGCTATTTCTTTGACTTAAGATTTTACACACACACACACACACTCACACCCGAAACACACCACACACACACTCACACACTCACACACCACACACACACACTCACACCCGAAACACACCACACACACACACACTCACACCCAAAACACACCACACACACACACTCACACACGAAACACACCACACACACATACACACACATGCATACACACTCACATGCACACATGCACACCCACATACTCATACACACACACTCACACACACGCAAATCACTCATGTACACATACACCATCTCTTATACACACACTCTTGTACACACTCGCACACATTGACAAGCACTGACACACACACACTCATAAGCACTCACATGCACACATGTACACCCACACATAAACTCATACACACACTCTTATGCACACACACACACACTTACTTGCACACACATGCTCATAGGCACTCATGCACACACACTCACACACACACACACACACACACACACACACGCCCTCGGAGCCTGCAGAGCCTCCTCGTCCCCGGGGGCCTCACGCAGAGGAGAGGCTCCACAGGCCGCTCCCCCCCCCTCGAAGGGAGGCAGAGGGGACGGGAGTCCCCCCCCCCCCCACATCTACATGCAAACCTGACTGCGGGGACGTTTACGGAACTGCCGAGGGGCCTCGGGCGCTTGGCCGGTCAGCGACCTGAGCCCCGGTACAGCGGGCTCCCCGTCCGCCATCACACCCCCGGCCGGCGTGCGATCGGGCCTGCAGCCTCAGAGGACCCGCTCCCGGCTGCCCAGGGCAGGGACCCGGGGGGGACCCTCACTGAGGACCCAGAAAAGCTCCCTCGCCCCTGCACTCACTTCAAGACCCCGACTTGGTTTGAATACATTTGGTTCCGTGCGCCTGGATCCTCCCCAGCACAGGTCAGGTCAGGTCCATACATGTTTACCAAGTTCCACTGTGCGCACGGCCACGAGACGGCACGCGTGATGGGCACGAGGCCCCGCGTTTAACACGGAGAGCCCGGCTGGCGTGGCTCCGTGGCCGCGCGTCACCCCGGCACCCAAAGGCCGTGGCCCCGTTCCCAGCAGGGGGCGCGCGGGAGGCGGCCCGTGGCCGCTTCTCTCCCCCTCTCCCTTCCTCTCCCTCTAAAATGCTATTTAAAAAGTCTTTAAAAAAGAAGATGAAGGGCGAGCTAAGCTAAAACACAGCCCCAAAGCGAGCGTGCTGGCTTCAGTCCGGAGCGTGTGGGCGGGCCTGCCGCTCGCCCCCGTCCACGTGGGGACTTCAGAGCAGCGGGTGCTAATGGCCCTGGCGCCCTCTCCCCGAGACTCACAGCCCCTCCCTCCGGTGCCCACACGCCCCCTCGGGCTCCCGTGGGCAGCACCCTCACCCCGGCCTGCCTGGCCCCCGAGGGAGCCACGGGTAGGACTCCCCACACCCAGACCAGGGGGGCACGTGACCTGGGGAGCCCCGGTACCGCTCCCGGCCGCGGCCAGCACCGGGTGGCCAGCGCCGGCTCAGTGCCTGGACTCTGCCTCCCTGACCTGCACCTCGCGGTGGGGCCTCACCCCGGCCCCGGGGGACGGCGGGCTGGGCGTGCCGCTGAGGCCCGGGCCCGTGTCCTGTGTCCTGTGGGCAGACATCAGGAGGCGGGAGAAGCAGCTGCTGGAGAAGGCGGGCTTTGTCCAGAGCGGGAACTCGGCGCTGGCCCCCATCGTGTCCACCATGGCCATCGTGTCCACCTTCACCTGCCACATCCTGCTGCGGCGCCAGCTCACGGCCCCCGTGGTGAGGACGGCCCCCTGCCCTCGCCCACCCCGGCCTGACCACCCAGTGACCACCCAGTGACCACCCAGAGCGGGGGGCCGGGCTCACAGCGACCCTCCGGGTCCACGGCAGGGCCAGGGGCCCGGTTCCCGCTGCAGCGCCACCTGCCGCCTGCAAACTCGCACCCAGACGGCCCAGGCCACTGCCCGTGGCCCCCCACAGCGGGGTCCCCCCCCCCCCGGTCTCAGAGCCCCGGCCACGCCGTCCTGACGCGGCCCCCCACCGGCAGGCCTTCAGCGTGATCGCCATGTTCAACGTGATGAAGTTCTCCATCGCCATCCTGCCCTTCTCCGTGAAGGCGGCGGCCGAGGCCAGCGTCTCCCTGAGGAGAATGAAGGTATAGCTCGCCTGGGTGAGTAGGGAAGCGGGGTCTCCTCTCCCAGACGAGGGAGGCGGAGCCGGCCCACGGGAGGGCGGCCCCTGGGAGGCAGGCCGGGGAGAAGGCCCCGGGATTGGGGGGTGCACGCCTGCGGGGGGAGGAGGGAAGCGGGCATTGCTTCCCCGTGGCCCGCCCTGTAGGGCAAAGGAGATGGAGTCTCTGCAGAGACATCCCTGAGCCCCCGCTCCGTCCACGCCGTCGGCGTGAGGGGGTCTGGGAGTGGGACGGGTTGTGCACAGAGCCCTCCTCCGTGGCCTGTCGGCTTGTGCTCCGAGGGGTGGTCATGGGAGCGATGGGGGCATCCCATTTACCCACCACGTAGGCAAAGACTGTGTGCCTCCCCCACACAAGGCATTGTGGGAAATGCGAGGCCACGGAAGAGAGCGTCTTCACTGGTGTAGCGTAGGACGAGGGGCCCAGCACCTGCCATAGACGTGGGGGGATGCGTGGCGCACAGACAGGGCGGGTGCGGTGGCTCTGACGTCGAGGTGGGGACAGGACAGGGAGGGGGCATTCCCTCGAGGGAGCAGCGGGCTCACCCAGGCGGTGTGGCTTAGTGGTTGGGCTTGACCTAGGAACCAAGAGGTCACCAGTGTGATTCCTGGTCAAAGCACCAGAGAGAGACACGGAGACAGAGCGAGGGCGCGTGCGAGAGAGAGCAGCAGGCTCACACATCTGCAGCGAGTTAGGACGGTAGCCCGAACTCACTGCGCCAGCGGCCAGCTGGGGGCGCTCACACCCTATCCCTCCCCCCTCGCCGCCCGCACCTGCTGCCCCTCCTCCCGGCCCCGCGTCCCCTTAGTTAGAAGCCACCGTGTGTGAGACGGTCTGGGAGGCCTCCCAGGTGACCTGTGCATGATGAGGCCGGCGTCTCGGACCAGAGGGCACTCCTCTCTTTGGACTCCTTCCGGCCCCCAGGCCCTCACCTTCACTCGATGCCTCATCCCCTCGTCTGCACGATCGCAGGGTCCAGCGCCTCCCCGACTCTGACCCCTCACTCCCCGGCACGCGGCCCCAGGTCCCAGAGCTGTTCCAGTGTCGGTCGTCTCTCTGATCGCTGATGTCTCTCTCCCTCTCTCTCTCTCCCTCTCCCTTTCTCTCTGAAATCAATAAATATATATGTATTTTAAAAAGCTGCCACTTGGTGCCGAGACTGGTTTGGCTCGGACTGGAAGGTCCCAGGTTCGATGCCGGTCAAGGGCATGTACCTTGGCTGCGGGCACATCCCCGGTAGGGAGTGTGCAAGAGGCAGCTGATCCATGATTCTCTCTCATTGATGTTTCTAACTCTCTATTTCTCTCTCTTCCTCTCTGTAAAATATCAATAAAATATATTTTTTTTAATTAAAAAAAAAAAGCTGCGACTTGGGCGTGAGGGTGAAATGCAGCTGGGGGGAGGGGCGCTCTCCGTGGGTGGCCCACCCAGGCCTGCTGGTTAAAGAGCTGTCCTCCTCCGCATCGGGGGCCCCCATTTGCTGCAGGTCCCCCTGGGGAGCAGCCTCCGACGCCCTCCCGGACGTCCCGGGTCGAGACTGTGTGGTGGGGGCGGCTGGAAGGTGCGTTGGGCTGATTCCGCCAATGGATGCCGCCTACCCAGTCGGTCTTGTTTCTTTGATCTAGAGAATTCTCATGGCTACGAGCCCCCCGTCCTACGTCACCCGACCCGAAGAAACAGACACTGTCTTGCTTTTAGCAAATGCCACCCTGACGTGGGCGCAGGACGCCGGCCGGGGCAGCGATGGCGACGTAGAGAAGCGGAGAAGGCACCAGCTGGCCAAGCAGAGGTCGGAGGCGTACGGTCTGAGCGCCGCGGCCCCGGAGGACCGGCACGGCGGCGGCAAGACGGCGCTGCGCGACATCAGCTTCGTGGTGAGGAAGGTGGGTCCGGCCTCCCGGCTCTGCGCCCTCTCAGGGCGGCCTGGCCTTCAGGCTGGGCTGGAGGAGGGGCGGGTGTCTCTCACAAGGCTGCAGGGCTACTGTCTCTGGGGTTGTTTTGTTAATCCTCACCCCAGGAAATTTTTCCACTGGAGTTGTGAGTGGAAGGGAGGGGGAGATAGAGCGACACATTGATGTGAGAGAGACACATCCATTGGTTGCCTCCTGCACAAACTCTAGGGATCAAACCTGCCACCCAGGTACATGCCCTTGACAGGAATTGAACTGGTGGCCCATCAGTCCCTAGGCCAGCCGTGGGCAAACTACGGCCCCACGGGCCGGATCCGGCCCGTTCGGCTGTTCTATCCGGCCCGCGGAGTTGAAAGAGCGGAGGGTTCTCTTGCTCTCCCCTCCGCTCCCTCACCAGCAGCCCAAGAGGAGAGTGCCAGCACGGTCAGGCTGCTTTTGTGCCCACCCTCCGGTCCAGTTTAAGAACCCATTGTGGCCCTCGAGTCAAAAAGTTTGCCCACCCCTGCCCTAGGCCGATGCTCTCACCCCTGAGCCAAACTAGCACTTCCCCAGGTTTAAAGCTATGGACCCGAACACCGGAGACCTGTCTCCAAGCTGAGGGAAGGTGGTAGCTATGTCATTGGCCTCCACCGCCCACCAGCTGGCCAGGACTCGCTTCCGTAGCGTTCTCAGAGTGCTCTTCGTTGGACATGGCGCACAGGGCGGACCACACAGCTGGCAGTCATGAGCAGGGTCAGGAGCCTGAGGCACGGGAGTTAAAGCACGCACCCAGTGCGAGACCCGGGCTCGCCCCGGGCACCTGGCGGTGCTGCCCTTCGCCGCCCTGCAGGGCTGCTTGGCTTCACGGCAAAGCACAACCCGCCCACCCCGGCCCGTGTGGAGCCGGCTAGGGCCTGCGGCTGCCGCCTGCCTGCCATTCACAGGACAGACTCTATTTTACTTTATTTATCATTTATTATTTTATTTATTTAATGTTATTTATTTTACTTTATTGTACTTATTTATATTTTATTTTATTTTCAATTTTATATTATTTTTAATTTTATCTTTAAATTTAATTAATTTAATAATTTTAAACAAGTGAATCATCTTCGTGGGCTTTCTCCATAGACGGGGAGGGAGGTAAAGGGAGGCGCCTGGGGCTCTGTCCAGCCCAAGGAGCACCACCTGGCCAGATCTCCTCTCCTGGAGTGTGGGCACGGGCCCAGCCGCGCGTCCAGGGCGTGTGTCCAGCCTGGCGAGGCCGCTCCACACCGGTGCCCGCAGCGGCCATCCCAGCCCCCAGGCCTCCAGGGCCCTGCACGGGTGAGGGGAGGCGCTCACTCACCCTCGGGTCCCTGCATCCGCCCGCTGAGTCCGGCCGTGTCTGAGGTTGCACCGCCGCCACCTGGAGCCGCCGTGGTCCCCGCCTGCACTGTGTGGGGGCAGCCCGTTGGTCCCGGACCCTGTAAGGACGGGGGGACCCCAGTCTCCTTCCGGTTTCTCTGCAGGGGCAGGTCCTGGGGATTTGCGGGAACATTGGGAGCGGCAAGAGCTCCCTCATCGCGGCTCTGCTGGGCCAGGTGAGCGGCGGGCGCTGGGAGGGCGGCCCGGGGTGTCGGGGCTGCTGCCGTGTCCCCTGCAGCCGGGCACAGAGTTCGTGGTCGTGTCTGTGAGCCCCCCTCCCGCACGCTCAGCGCCTCAGCTGGCGGGAGAGGGGCCGCGGCGGTCCGCCCTGAGGCCCGGCTCTGTGCCCGCAGATGCAGCTGCAGCGGGGCGTGGTGGCGGTCAGCGGGACCCTGGCCTACGTGTCCCAGCAGGCGTGGATCTTCCACGGGAGCGTGCGGGAGAACATCCTGTTCGGAGCCAAGTACGACCACCAGAGGTAAGGCCGGCGCGGGGCGGGGGGCGTCCGGGTCCGGGGGGGGGGGCCTCCGCGGCGGGGCCTCCTCACTGCGTGACCTCTGACCCCCGCGCCCCCAGGTACCAGCACACGGTGCGGGTCTGCGCCCTCCAGGAGGACCTGAGCAGCCTGCCGTACGGGGACCTGACCGAGGTGCGTGGCGCCCAGCTCCCTCCACACCGGTGCCCGGGGCCAGAACGGGGCCAGGACATGTGGGAACGTCAGCCCCCTTCCCCCCCAATGCCGTCTTGGGGTGCCACCTGGGCCTGTGCTCCGGGAGGGCACAGCGGAGGTGGCACCAACCCCGCCCGTGTCGGGTCCAGCGTGGCCGCCCCGTGGGAAGGTTTCTGGCCCATTGCCCCGAGGGTGGCGCATCCTCTGAGGACGGGGGTCCAGGGGCTGGTTTGTGGCTGGTCTGAGGGCCCCTCTCTGCCTCTGTGGCCCAGGGGTACCAGGTCCCCTCCAGACCCTGCCCCGATGCTGGTCCCTCTGCCCCAGCCACGCCCCCTTGGGGAGCCTGCCCCCTCCCCGAGCTTTCTGCCCCCCACTCTCTCGGCCCCCCTGACGGGACGGCACCTGGGACGGGGAGCCAGGCACCCCTCACTGGGTGCTGGGAAGAGCTGCGCCCCAGTCACTCTGCCCACAGGCTCCCAGCACCCCCGGGCCTGGGTGCTGTCGGGGTCCCTGCGGGGAAGTGGGGGGGGGCATGGTGACGAGCAGACGCACTGCCCCGCCCGCAGATCGGGGAGCGGGGCCTCAACCTCTCGGGGGGGCAGCGGCAGAGGATCAGCCTGGCCCGCGCCGTCTACTCGGACCGCGAGATCTACCTGCTGGACGACCCGCTGTCGGCCGTGGACGCCCGCGTGGGGCGGCACGTCTTCGAGGAGTGCATCCGGAAGGCGCTGCGGGGCAAGACGGTGGTGCTGGTGACGCACCAGCTGCAGGTGACCAGGCCGCAGGCCCACGGCCCGGCTGTCCTCGGCGGCACAGTCCGGGCGGCGGCAGGGCCAGGGGACACGTGTGCCACGTGGAGCCCGTGGCCCCTCCCAGGCGGCCGGCGTTCACGGTGATGGCTACCCCCCCCCCCGCAGTTCCTGGAGTCCTGTGACCAGGTCATTCTGCTGGAGGACGGGGAGATCTGTGAGAAGGGGACCCACGAGGAGCTGATGGAGAAGCGAGGGCGCTATGCGAAGCTGGTGCACAACCTCCGGGGGCTGCAGTTCAAGGTAGCGGTGTGCGTGTGTGCGGGGGCTGGAACCTGGGGCCCTGGGGGTCTGGGGGCTGGGGGCTGGGGGACTGGGAGCCAGGGTCAGAGGGCCTGGGGGTGGGGTCAGAGGGCCGGGGCACCGCGATCGGCCTCCCCCGGGGCTCCCGGCTGCGCCTGCAGAAGGCCCTGGTTCTGCCCCCAGGACCCCGAGCACATTTACAACGCGGCGGCGGCGGTGGCGGTGCAGGCCCGGCAGGAGGGCCCCGCGGACGGAGAAGAAGGTGCGGGCCGGGCGGGCCAGCCGGAGTCCCGCCTCGAGCTGCCTGGGCTCAGTGGACACAGACCCTCCCCTTCTCACCCTAGTTCTGGCTCCCGATGAGAAAGAGGAAACGAAAGAATCCGAAAGAGACTCAGAACTCAAAGACATCAGAGGTGCGTGGCACCCGCTCCCCCGCTCTGCACCCCTCCGTGCTGGCTGCGCACCCACCGCTCGGGACAGAGAGGGGGACGCGCGGTGCGTGTCTTTGGGGCGATCGATCCCACGGTCGACTGCAGGGCGAGCCTTGGGGTCTGCTGCTGGAGTCCGGTCCTGTTTTCTGACTCTGAGCCAGACAACGTGCCCCTGTGAACCTTAGTTTATCAACCTGTAAAATGGGGCAGTAACACCAACCTCATGGGGTTTTGCAACATTTTTTTAAAAAATATTTTGTCATTGAGTTCAGAGAGGAAAGGAGAGAGAGAGAGAGAGAGAGAGAGAGAAACATCCATGATGAGAGAGAATCATCGATTGGCTGTCTCCTGCACGCCCCGCACTGGGGATCGAGCCTGAACCATGGGTCACAGTAGGGCGCTCAGTAAATACGCCAGACGCCGCCTGCCTCCCACCCGTCCTGAGGACCAAACCAAGTCCAAGGATTGAAAGCGTGCTGGGCGTTTGAAGGCGCAGGGAAAGGGCTAGAAGGGTGGATCCTGCCCTGGGGGGGGGGGGGAGGCCTGGGGAACTGGGGGGGAGGGGGGCCCTCTCCCCCGGGGAGCCCAGGCCTGGTGTCTGTCCCCGCAGCCCCTCTGCACCAGCTCGTCCAGAACCAGCCGCCCCGGGAAGGCGGCGTGACCTGGAGGACCTACCACACGTACATCAAGGCGGCTGGAGGTTCGGCGGCAGACGGGGTTCTCCGCGGACTCTGCGCTCAAACTCCTCCTCCTCCTCCTCCTCCTCCTCCTCCTCCTCCTCCTCCTCCTCCCCCTCAGACGCCCAGGTTCCCGTGTTTACGATTTCTCTAGGATTTCTTTAAGAACGCGTCTCTCTAGGCGATGAAGGCCGTTAACAATGCCCCCCAGCCCCCCGCCCCCCAATCTAAAGTCAGACAATACAGCCTTTCCTGCAGCATCGCCTTCGGCCACCTAGGCTGCTGGGCTCTGTCTGTCTGTCCGTCAGAAGGAGACGAGGGGGTGGGAGCGTGAGATCACTGACCCGGGCAGCGCGCCTCCTCGCCATCACGGAGCACTGCCCCCAGCAGCTCGGGGTGCACAGCACACCCCCACAGTCCCCCCCTTCCCTCCCAGCCAGCCTGGGCCTGACCGTTGTTCCTAAAGCAGTCCGGTCCCTCCGACCCCAGTGCACACGCTGGTTTTTCCTCCCCGTGGGCCCACCTGTCAGCCGGCGGGCAGGTGCCCCACGCGGGCTTTGGGGCCCAGCCCCAGCCCCGTCCCACCAGCCCGGAAGGGGCTCCGGGGGGGGGGCTCCCCTGCAGGTTCCCTCCCCGTCGGGCCGGGCCCGGGGGCCGTGGCTGCGCCCTGCACCGCGCCTCTCCGTCCCTGCAGGCTACCTGCTCGCCCTCTTCACCGTGAGCCTCTTCCTCCTCATGATCGGCAGCACCGCCTTCAGCAACTGGTGGCTGGGCTTCTGGCTGGACCGGGCCTCCCAGGTGAGCGGCCCCCGGGGCCTGACCCCACCGGCGCCCCGCGAGCCGGCCCTCCCCCTGTGGCCCCGGCTCACCCCGAGCGGTTCAGGGCCTGCAAGACACACGGCACCAGGGTTTGTGTGCCACCTTCCATTTTTAAAAATATATATATTTTATTGATTTTTCACAGAGAGGAAGGGAGAGGGACAGAGAGCTAGAAACATCCATGAGAGAGAAACATCGACCAGCTGCCTCTTGCACACCCCCCACTGGGGATGTGCCCGCAACCAAGGCACATGCCCCCGACCGGAATCGAACCTGGGACCTTCCAGTCCACAGACCGACGCTCTATCCACTGAGCTAAACCAGTTTCGGCCACCTTCCATTTAAAAAAAAAATCTATTTGTATTGATTTCAGGAGGAAGGGTGAGGGAGAGGGAGAAACATCGATGATGAGAGAGAGAGATCACTGACCACCTGCCTCCAGCCCGCCCCACGCCGGGGATCAGGCCCACAGCCCAGGCCTGTGCCCTCAAGCAGGATAGAACCTGGGACCCTTCGCTCCGCAGGCCGACGTTCTACCCACTGAGCCACACCGCCTGGGGCCCACCCCCCATCTTTAGAGGACTGGGTGCGAGGGGTGCACCAGGCAGACCAGCGGGGCCGTGGGTCACGGAGGTGCAGGGCCGGGCCGTTCTGCAGCCCCGGCTGTAAGGGGCTGGGGAGGGGCGGAGGGCATAGGTCGTTCTGCCTCTCCAGGGGAACTGCGGACGTGCGGCGGGCCCTGCCCCGGCAGAGGGCTCCGCCCCCGTGGCTCTGCTGCCCAGAGCCCACCCGGCTGTGCGCGGGCTGCTGGGGGTCTGCCTCCGCCGGCCCTCGCTTGGGCCGGCCCCTCCCGGGGAGGACGGACCCGCCTGCTCTCCCCCCAGCTCGCTGCCGGCTCCCCCACTGTCGGCCGGCTCTCGCCCAGAGCCCGGGAGCGCCGTGGGGTTGCCCGCCCATCTGCCAAGGTTACGTCTGGGCACTGGCCTGTTGCCGTGACAACCAGTGAGGAGGCGCTGGGGGATGTGGCGGAGAGAGGCGTTCTGAGGGGAGCAGCGGGAGGGGAGGGGAGGGAAGGGGAGGGGAGGGGAGGGGAGGGGAGGGCGCTCCGTGCTGCTGGAGAGCAGTCCCTGCAGCCCTCCCAGGGCCCGGCGCCCTCCCTGGACAGTCCGGGTCTGGTCAGGGACAGGCTCCTCCGGGCAGGGCCGGCGGGGGCCCCGTGTCTGCCGCCCCCCAGACGTGGGGCCCGGCCGAGCCTCTCCGTCATCACCCCCGGGGATGCGCCGGCTTTGAGGGGTGCCCGGCCACCTCCGGCTTACACCCCGCGGTGCCGTCACCAGCAGAGCGGCGTCTGGAGAGGGATGCCCCTTTGCTCCCCAAACGCAGGCTCGGGGGGAAGCG